>JBAMBS010001342.1:0-514867 GCA_037044455.1 Zygothrica quintamaculata
CTTCTACTGTTCGACCCAATGAGCTGGTAATTGTGTCAATCTTTGTTTGTTGTTGATTTACTTGTCGTTTTAGGCAATCGTTTTCTGATTGAGTATTCTTAAGAGTTGATTCGGTTTCAATTAATTTATTTTCTGTTTCTTCAAGTTGTGTAGGAAGCGATTCTAGATCTCCCAAATCCTCAACTTGCTTCTCATATTTGGATTTAAGTGTCTTATGTTTTTCTAGTAAATCGTGAAAACGAGCCTTAAAGTCATACGGAGCAATGCGTTTAGCTGGTGCCGTAGTGGGGGCCCCTCCTGCATTTTTGGTTGCAACAGGCTTAGCTTTATTAGTACCTGTTAAAGCTGTACGCGCCAAAGCGCGCGATGTTATTGCTGTTCCTGCTCCGGCTGAAACTGTTGTACTAGGTATAGCTGTTGTATTAAGAGAAGCTGGAGCATTTGGGCGTCGATTAACTAAAATACCGGCTCGTCCTGTGCGACCTACAGGTAGAGCCGACGATGACGTCGATACTGTAATGTTACCGGGTCTTGAGAACTTTGATGGGATGGTTGCCAAGTTCGACGCACCGCCACGTTTCAGATTATGACGCATTTCGATGTCACACGCGGATCGACTGCGCCTTAGCTTTCCACGATTTTGTGTGCCCGTAGGCTGTGTAGGTTCAGGAGACGCGGCACGAGTTGCTATAATATTAATTAATAAATTATTAAGTATTAGCGTCTTGCGAATAACTATTGTAAGACCTACCTGCTTTTCTAACAAATGCTTGCGGTATGTTCTGTAAATCTTTGGAAAGCGGCGGTACAAATGAAGAATTGACATGATTATTGAAGCTATTGGTTGTTGATTTGATTCGATCAGTTGGTAATATTGGTTTAATAGATGGCATTGGCCGCTTTAAGCCAGACGGTTTTGGTAAACGTGATTCCATTATTAATTTCCTTTTATTTTAAATTTTCTATTTTAACTTCGTTAAAAAAAAATGCAACTTTGTCGATCAGTAAAAACAAGCGACGCCAATTTTCCATTCGCGCCGTTAATTTTGATTGTAGGGATGAGTAAAAAATCTAGACGTTGCCACCTAGCTATAGAATATAATATGGTAAAATACAAAATTTTTACATTTGTAAAATTTCAAATGTTACAACACTGATTTAAAATGGATTTTTGAAATTGTTGTCACGTTCCGTCAGTATTTGACAACTATAACAAAATGTACTAACTTTTTCCATTCTTTCTATAACCTTTAAAATAAAATAAAGGAATATTCTATTATAATCATTAATGTCAAAATAAAGGCATTGTCTTTAATAAAAAATATTTAAGACTTACTTAAATGTCTATAAAATGTCATCAATTTTTTATCATTTTATCAACCAAAGTAAATTTTAGATATACATATTTATATAACTATAGATAAGTAAATTAAAATTTACTTTGGTTGATAAAATGATAAAAAATTGATGACATTTTATAGACATTTAAGTAAGTCTTAAATATTTTTTATTAAAGACAATGCCTTTATTTTGACATTAATGATTATAATAGAATATTCCTTTATTTTATTTTAAAGGTTATAGAAAGAATGGAAAAAGTTAGTACATTTTGTTATAGTTGTCAAATACTGACGGAACGTGACAACAATTTCAAAAATCCATTTTAAATCAGTGTTGTAACATTTGAAATTTTACAAATGTAAAAATTTTGTATTTTACCATATTATATTCTATAGCTAGGTGGCAACGTCTAGATTTTTTACTCATCCCTACAATCAAAATTAACGGCGCGAATGGAAAATTGGCGTCGCTTGTTTTTACTGATCGACAAAGTTGCATTTTTTTTTAACGAAGTTAAAATAGAAAATTTAAAATAAAAGGAAATTAATAATGGAATCACGTTTACCAAAACCGTCTGGCTTAAAGCGGCCAATGCCATCTATTAAACCAATATTACCAACTGATCGAATCAAATCAACAACCAATAGCTTCAATAATCATGTCAATTCTTCATTTGTACCGCCGCTTTCCAAAGATTTACAGAACATACCGCAAGCATTTGTTAGAAAAGCAGGTAGGTCTTACAATAGTTATTCGCAAGACGCTAATACTTAATAATTTATTAATTAATATTATAGCAACTCGTGCCGCGTCTCCTGAACCTACACAGCCTACGGGCACACAAAATCGTGGAAAGCTAAGGCGCAGTCGATCCGCGTGTGACATCGAAATGCGTCATAATCTGAAACGTGGCGGTGCGTCGAACTTGGCAACCATCCCATCAAAGTTCTCAAGACCCGGTAACATTACAGTATCGACGTCATCGTCGGCTCTACCTGTAGGTCGCACAGGACGAGCCGGTATTTTAGTTAATCGACGCCCAAATGCTCCAGCTTCTCTTAATACAACAGCTATACCTAGTACAACAGTTTCAGCCGGAGCAGGAACAGCAATAACATCGCGCGCTTTGGCGCGTACAGCTTTAACAGGTACTAATAAAGCTAAGCCTGTTGCAACCAAAAATGCAGGAGGGGCCCCCACTACGGCACCAGCTAAACGCATTGCTCCGTATGACTTTAAGGCTCGTTTTCACGATTTACTAGAAAAACATAAGACACTTAAATCCAAATATGAGAAGCAAGTTGAGGATTTGGGAGATCTAGAATCGCTTCCTACACAACTTGAAGAAACAGAAAATAAATTAATTGAAACCGAATCAACTCTTAAGAATACTCAATCAGAAAACGATTGCCTAAAACGACAAGTAAATCAACAACAAACAAAGATTGACACAATTACCAGCTCATTGGGTCGAACAGTAGAAGAATTGACTCAGCTAAAGACTTCGCATCAGGTAACCCGATATTTCAAGTATATCTTAATGCCCAGAAACTGTATAAATTTATTTGCAGCAAATTAAAAGTGAACATGAAGCACTTTCTAATGAAGTTATGCAGCTTCGTGAACGAAATGACGAACTTATACGGAGCAACGAAAAGTTAGCTGCTGATGTAGCCACCTACAAAGAACAGTTATTTCAATCAAACATGGATCGGAAGGAATTGCATAATACCGTCATGGATCTACGTGGCAATATACGTGTATTTTGCCGTGTGCGTCCGCCTTTAGATACTGAAGAGGGAAGAATGTCTTGCAGCTGGATATACCATGATGAGGCAACAGTTGAGTTACAGAGCATTGATGGTCAGGCCAAGAACAAGTTAGGCCAACAGATATTTAGTTTTGATCAGGTATTTCATCCGAACTCTACTCAAAATGATGTTTTTGAAATGGTAGCGCCATTAATTCAATCAGCGTTAGATGGCTACAATATTTGCATATTTGCATACGGCCAAACTGGCAGCGGAAAGACATATACTATGGACGGTGTGACAGATAGCGTTGGTGTTATACCACGCACGGTCGATCTATTGTTTGATTCTATTTCAGGATATCGCAATTTGGGTTGGGAATACGTTATAAAAGCAACCTTTTTGGAAATATACAATGAAGTTCTTTATGATCTATTAAGCAACGACCAAAAGGATATGGAAATCCGTATGGCCAAAAATTCAATTAAGAATGATATTTATGTATCAAATATAACAGAGGAAACGGTTACCGATCCTGACCATTTGCGTTATCTTATGCAAACAGCAAAAATGAATCGCGCTACGGCCTCAACTGTCGGCAATGAGCGTTCTTCCAGGTCTCATGCTGTCACAAAGCTGGAATTGATTGGCACACATGCCGATAAGCAAGAGACTTGTGTAGGGTCCATTAATTTGGTAGACTTAGCGGGCTCAGAGTCACCAAAGACCAGTACACGAATGACCGAAACTAAAAATATAAATCGCTCCCTTTCTGAGCTAACTAATGTTATACTGGCACTACTACAGAAACAGGACCATATTCCCTATCGTAATTCAAAGTTGACGCACTTGCTTATGCCATCACTGGGCGGTAATTCCAAGACACTTATGTTTATAAATGTCTCGCCGTTCCAAGATTGTTTTCAAGAGTCAATTAAGTCATTGCGCTTTGCTGCTTCCGTCAATTCATGTAAAATGGCGAGGGCAAAGCGCAATCGTTTCCTAAACAGCTCTACAGTTTCAATAGGTAGCACAAGTGAGAAAAATTAGATACCCATAAATCATATTTAAGTTACTATTCAAGAAATTAAATGTTTATTTTATTTAAATTTCGGAACATAAACCAAAATTAAATGTTATATTTTATCATCTATGTTTGTATGTATGTTTTTAGTTTTAGTTCAAAAATAAACGGTAAAATGATAAATTATATATGATTATAGACTTGGGCTTACTTTCATGCCAACTGACTGACGCACTTCAATAGGAATTTTATTGACTAGTTCCTTGTGATTAATTCCTGCTGTGGCAAGAACACCTCTACTGTTCACATAATCCACGTCTGCATGGTATTCATAATGTTCCCCATTGATGTTGGTTAGAGTACCACCTTGTGCCTCTAGTACAGCCTCTGGTGCGCAAGTATCCCATTTTTTGCATCCTGGCGTTGCAAATACATAAGCATGTGCTTTACCCTCGAGCAGTTGTAGCACTTTGTACCCAGCGCCACCGACTCTAATTACTTTGGTCGCATTTATAGCATCCACTGCTTTTTGATGTAGTGCATTGGAATGAGACCGAGTGGTTGTTATAATAAATTCTCCAGGTGGAGCCTCTTTAGCTGTAAATCCACCTGTACCTAGACCTTTTAGACCCCAAATTGTACGACCTAACTCTCCTGTAGATTGCTTGAAAAACGGTTGATGGATAATACCGCCCACAGCTGAATTTTTTATGGCTATTCCGATGAGTACAGTGACGTGCTCGACATGTCCTAAATGCAAAAACAGATTTGTTTATTAAAAATGTATATAGTAAGGAACTGTAGCTTACCCTGAGTATATTCAGCTGTACCATCTAAGGGATCAACCCATATTACAAAATCTTCTGGTTTTGCATCTCGCCATGCAGCCGGGCAACTTTGCTGCAGAAACGATTCATTCAATTCATTGACCAACCAATCATCGCACACATTTAAATCGGAGCCACCTTCTTCACCAATAATTTTAATACTAGAAAATTTATTTGTTAGCGATGCAATAATGCATCGTTGTGCAGATCGATCTGCTTCTGTTTGTGGATCATTTTTGCCTTTATCGACAATACCTAAATCGCCTTGTTTGAGTACATCTCGAATAATACCACCAGCTCGCTTAGCCGTGTTAATGGACAATGCCATGATACGCATAATAAGTGGAGTAGTTGTGGCCATTTTATAAATATTTATACATATATTATTTAACGTGGAATGAATCTATCAATTTTTATCTTAATATTAAATACTTGTTGCGATTACACTTACTTTGTAAATCCGGTCAATCAGCTGTAGCTATTGCTCAAGCGCAGTACGAAACTCATTGCAAGCACAAAAACGGCCGAAGCAATAATAAATAAATTAACTATTATCTAATTTATTTATAATAATATTATAATCTAAGAACTTATTTGCATAATAAATTAATTTAAAATTTAATTTCCATATATATTCCTGCCTAAGATTGGTATAAAATTGTTTTAAAGAAATTCGTTAAAGTAAAAATACAAAATCAAAGGTATTATCTACGATCATCGTTCGGTAGTCTGGCCACATCATTTTAGGCACATTGCGCTGTAAGGTGGCAGCACTGCATCGTAAAGCAACCTTTGGACCCCTCATCCATCCCTTCCAATTAGACAATATCTGCACCGTTCAAAAGGTACATTTACATAGTGCACAAATAAAAAAACCATAATTAATTAGTTAACATTATTTTTATTTAAATATATACATATAATAATTTTTTATTAATTAGAAAATGGCTCGTGTTTTGGTTGGTGTAAAGCGTGTAATCGACTATGCTGTAAAGGTAAGCTAATGTTTATTATTAACGAGCACATTTCTTCCTCTTATCACTTGTTGCGATTTGTTTTGCGTAATCGTTTTAATTAAACTTTATTTTTTTTTTCTTAATTATCTTTTATATGATCTTAAGGTGCGCGTCAAGCCCGAGAAAAATGGTGTGGTTACACAGGGTGTGAAACACTCAATGAATCCTTTTGATGAGATTGCTGTTGAGGAGGCTGTCAAATTGAAGGAGAAGAAACTGGCCAGCGAAATTGTCGCTGTGTCTGTGGGACCAACTCAGTCGCAAGAGGTCATACGCACGGCAATGGCCATGGGTGTAGATCGTGGCATTCACGTAGAGGTCTCAGCAGCTGAATACGAGTTGCTGCAGCCTTTGCATGTATCCAAAATACTTGCCAAGCTTGCATTGGAAGAGAAAGCAGATTTGATTATATTGGGCAAACAGGCTATTGATGATGATGCTAACCAAACAGCACAAATGACTGCTGCCGTGCTGGACTGGCCTCAAGGCACGTTTTGCAACAAAGTAGAGAAGACAGATGCTGGGTTAAGCATTGTGCGCGAAATCGATGGAGGTCTGGAGACTATTAAAACAAAAATTCCAGCTGTATTGAGCGCAGATTTACGTTTAAATACACCACGCTATGCAACTTTACCCAATATCATGAAGGCAAAGAAAAAGCCACTAAAGAAAGTAACACCCAAAGATCTAGGCGTTGATACTACTCCACGCATTGAAGTTATTACCGTCGAGGATCCACCAGTGCGCCAGGCTGGCGCCACTGTAGCCGATGTTGATGCTTTGGTGGCCAAGTTAAAGGCTGGTGGCCATGCCTAAGATAGCACAGCTAAAAGGAACCAAAACATATTGTGAGCAAAATTCTCCGTTTTTAATTAAATTATGTAGTTGAAATTATCAGAAACGTGCATTTATCTACCCCTTAATAATTGGCTATTAACCTGATCTTCGATCTTTATCCCATAGTGAATTAAGTGAAATTAAATGTCGTTTTGGAATTTATCGTGTCAAGATTATATGAATAAATTGAAGTGATTTAAGCATTAAAAGCAATCTCAGGGTCAGCAACTGACCGATTTGTCGCATATCCGTCAACTCCAATTCAGGAGATGTCGCCACACTTGAAGCACCAAACTAGTCCGTTTAATGAGGTACTGTTTTTTTTCTTTCTATTATTTCTAGAGTTAAATTATTTTTGGTCTTGTCCAGTTAAAATCAAAGGTCAAATTTGTAGTTTTCATTATATAGACTTTATTTGTAAATGAATGGAATATTATATATATTTCTTATATGTATGTACATACATACATTTTTTTTGTGTATAAATCATTGAGCAAAAACAATTGCCTAAAATATATTTTCTTCCTATATTTACATACTGAATTTATATACTATGAAGTTCATTCTACTGTATAAAATTAGCTCGCAAGCAAAAATGGAAATTCACAATGAAAATCTCTTTATATGTATTATTTCATACATCATCAAATATGTTTTATGTAAATGCAGGATAATAAGCTATATATATAAAATTTGGACATATTTTAAACATTGATACGGCAGGATCTGGCAATTAGACAAGGTTTTTTTTTGTTTTTAATTATTTAGTTTACGTTACAAAATCGTAGAAAATTATAGAATGCAAAATTTACGTATATCTATAGTATTGAGTCATTTAAGGCTGGTTATAATCATTAACACCATTTCAAACTTTACAAATATTTGTTATCTCGTACCGCCTGCAGCTAAATAAAATCCATAATGGATAAGTAATCAAGTTCAATTGAAATATAATAATGTTTAAAAAATTAAATTAATAAATTAAACACGTCCGGCTGGTACTTTTTGCTTATCGCTAAAAAGCAAAATGCGCGTTAGCATGGTAGTAATACAGGGAATTTGCTTTTGTTGATGCATATCAGGGGTGTCCGGGGTGCAGGATTCAAAGTCGACTGCGACACGCTGGCAAACAAACGTTAACAGAGTTAATATGTCTAGACGTTTACCATTAACCGCCAGTTCGGCACACAGGCTCTGCATAAACCAGCTGCCGCGTGTAGTGTTTCGCCATGAATAGAATCCAGGTATAGTGGAGAAAGCAATCAAGAAATCCGCATGGATTGGTATTTTATAGCTCATTGAGGAATCACCATCAGTTTCCGTGTGACTGCTTTGCATTGTAACACCTGCATCTAAACGATCCCCTTGACAAGCCTGTATGAAGAAAAGTTTTGGTTTGCCAGCCAGCGTTGGGCAGTGGTTAGCTGTGAAGGGACTCGAGATATCTTCCAATTTGTATTGACCATCTCTAGCATAGATATATCCCATTTCACCATGCGATAGTATAGCTACAAGAATGCAATCGTTGTCCTCGTGATTCTGTGATGCAACATATCCAATGGATCGCGAAATCTCTTTATAAGTACAATCCTTATATACAGTCACATCAAAATCAAGTTGCTTAAGTACTCTCGTCAGATTTTCACAGTCAACATTTGTGCCGGCACGGGATTTTAGTGTTGGCACATCAAAATGCTCATGATTGAATATAAGAGCCATACCGCGGTTTTTGTGTTTCATATTGTACTCCGCCGCGTGTCGGTCGGTAGCCATTTTCGCCACATTTTTGTGTGGGCTAAAGCCTTTACTAGCGAGTTGTCCGATAGCACCGTTACCGTAGATATTGCTGTGATATGTTGTGGTGCTAGTGCTGCCACCCACCGATCCAAAAGCATCGGTTATATCGTCTGTGTTAGTGGAGGCTTCTACTCGAATTCCTACCTGATCAGTAGATTCGATTTTATTGTTAATCTCTTCGTTGGCAGCCATTGTGCAGATAGGACTGTGAGGGATTGTGATGAGTCACACAATGGGTTTATTGTCCAGGTAAAGAGACAAATGAAAAAAGTATGTAT
The DNA here is from genome assembly GCA_037044455.1 of Zygothrica quintamaculata. Lineage (NCBI taxonomy): Eukaryota > Metazoa > Arthropoda > Insecta > Diptera > Drosophilidae > Zygothrica > Zygothrica quintamaculata. Next base: position 8,872 of record JBAMBS010001342.1, read on the forward strand.
AAATTTTTAGCTCAGAAGCGTTCTCAATGCGCGCAAATCTTAGTCCTACTTGTTGTAACAAAGGAAAGCAATGCGAAACTGTAGCGATGTTGTTTTCAATTGCAGTTTGCTACCTACTTCTTTGTTTGTGTTGTGAATGCGGTCCACACAACACACGCCGATAAAAATACCAAAATAATTACCAGTGCCAATTCGAGTTTAACAGACTGGGACCGCGAGATCTAGATACTATTTGAAAGTTGTTGCTTATGGTGTTATAATATATATAACAGTAATGTTAATAAATAATAATAATAATAAATACAATAATAATAGTAATATTTCCATTACTCATTCAGTTTATTTAGAATATTTTAAAGTTTAATAACCATTAAATGCGTACCAATTACCGAATTGCACTTATAAACCAACGCTATAACCAATGATATCATTTGCTGAATTTAACAGATCAAAGTAAACAACGTAATAAATGAGTAATTTATGGCCTTACGATTGAAACGTTTTCCATTGAATTAAATACATCATACTCAAATTTTATCATTGAATAACAATATCCGGGTTAACATGCTGATAACACAGGGAATTTGCTTTCGCTGATGTAGTATTGGTTTTTTAAGATTATATGACTCAAAATGGAAAGCAACGCGCTGAGAGACAAATGTAAACAGAGTTAATATATCGAGTCGTTTGCCATTACTGGTTAATTCGGCACATAGACTCCGAATAAACCAGCTGCCGTGTGTAGGGTCCCGCCACGAGCAATATCCTGGTATAGTAGAATAAGCAATCAGGAAATCTGCATGGTTTGGTATTTTATAGTTCATGGAGCAGTCACCATCGGCGTCCATTCGCATTGTATATCCTGAATCCAAACCATTGCCTTGGCAGGCCTGAATGAAGAAAAGTTTGGGTTTACCAGCCAGCGTGGGACAGTTTTCGGCAGTAAATGGATTTAAGATCTCTTCTAATTTGTACTGAGCGTCATTGGCGTAGATAAAACCCATATCACCATGCGATAGTATAACTACTGAAATGCAGTCGTTGTCCTCGTGGTTTTGTGATGCAGCATTGGAAACTGTGCTTATAATATCTTTATAGCAATAGTTCTGGCAGATCTTGACATGAAAACCGAACTGCTCCAGCACTATCTTCAAATTCTGACAGTCAACTTCCGTGCCGGTACGAGGATCTAGTGACAATTTGAAATTCTCATGATTAAATATAATTGCCATTCCTCTTTTTTTGTGCCGCATATGGTACTGCGCCGCATGCCGGTGGGTAACCATTTTGGCCACATACTTGTGTGAGCTAAAACAATTAGTAACTAGATGTTCGATGGTACCGGTGCCGTGTATGTTAGTTTGAGATGTAGACAAAGTGCTGTTACCATGTTCACCCTCTATTAAAGATGCATCGGTTATATGGTTTGTATTGGCGAATCCATCTACTCTATTATTTCTTTCCTTGTTATCAGTCATTTTGAAAATTTGAACTGTAAAGTTAAGTGACACAAACTCTTTAATGAAAAGAAACAAATACAAGATACAAAATATGAAGCGTTATTTCAAAGAGTCGAAATGGTACTGATACAAACTCATGCTAAACTTCTATATATAACACTGAAATGTAAGAAAAAGCGCTGATAACACTATACATAATATTAAATTATAAATTAATCAACAGTTAGAATTTAAATATATATATAGCTCGGTACTGATTTCAAAATACTTATATTATATAAGCAAATATGTACGTCTTACATTTGAATTTAACAACGAATACACTTTTAGTTAATTATTGAAAATATATTTTATTTATTTTGTTATCACCGATTGGTACTAATATTTGCAGGAAAATCAAAATTGTTTACGCTTTTTATTCTTTTATATTGTATATATGTATGAACGTTTGAATATAACACTGGGAACAAGTAATGGAAGAATATTAAAAGCAATATGGTTTAATTGATAATAATATGGACTGGTTTAATCGTAATCAAACAGCAAACCGCTTCCACGCAATTGTTCAGCGGCCCAAGTATCAAAACGTGCTGACATTTCATCCTTCATATAATTTCGCCAATCACCAATTTTGCCCTTTCGTATAAATTTTGTCTCTTGCTGTGGAAGAACCTGCTCCAGATTAATGGCATTATTGTTTTGCATATTATCAAATTTTAAATGGTTACAAATGCCTTGCATATTTGTTTCATTGAGCATGTGCGCGACATTAAGGAACTTGGCACAGCGTTTAATCACACCTGGCAAATTGTGAATCATGTCTTCGTATTTAATAAATAAAACATTTTCGTCGCAGCTACGTTTCCAGAATGGTAGCACATGCTTTAAGTAGGAGCCCATGGGTGTAAGACCAGCCAAAAAAAGTTCTGCGAACTGTTTAAAGTCACCATTGATTCCATGCAGAAGTTTGCAATAATGGTAGTATGATACACATAAATCCTTGGGATTGCGTGCGGTGTAAACAATTTTCGGTTTTATATTTTCCAATTGTTGAGGGAGTAACTGCCAGGAGAGATGTGATCTTGCATAGCGTGGACGTGGAAGATTTTGCACCATATCAACTGTGTTTCCAAAAGTATCACTGTTAAATGAGAAGATTGAATTTCTTATGCTGACAAGATTCGATTAATTACATACGTCACCCACTGATGGTGATCCTCACTAAATAGCGCTGATAGCTCAATTAAGGGTGCACGTAATCTTATATCCTGTTTAGCAGCATCATAGTCCAATTGATGGCCTAGCAACCATACCATTTCTTGTGCCCATGTCGAACCGGAGCGGGGATATGATACCATCCATACATCATCTTTATAAACCGGCATTTCGCGTATAGAGTCGCCAAGCTCAAGATATTTGCGTGGAATGATCACTTGATCAGGCAACACCTCCACAAAGCAGTCCTGCGCCGGAAAAACGGCATTTGTGCGCCGCATAAGATCCGCATCCAATTCGCGATAACTGAGCTGCATGGCGTTTGAGGTTGCAACTGTTGAACTTCAATGACTGCACCTAACTGACTATGCTTCCAAAAGAAAACTGAACCCAAGCTACTGGTGAAAGTGACTAACGGTTTTTAAAGTTTTCCGCAACTAAACATGTTTGCGCCAAACCGGCTTATTGTATTTAACAGTGGGAAATGCAAGCGCCGTAAATATTTCCACAGTCAACAAAGTCATTAGAATGGCTAATTATGAATACTACAGCAAATGTTCATTTTCAATTTCTTTTGCTGCTATAATTTCCTAAGCCCCGAAAACACACAAAATTAAAAAAATATGAAATCAACATAATGCATTCAAATTCTAGCTTTAACCTGTAAGTAGTTTCGCAGCAACATTTGTCAACATGTTGCTAAGAAATAAATGTTGCCAGACGGCACAGTGGTTAAAATTTACAGAAGACTTACCCAATATTATAAATCGGAAAAGAAATTTAATAATAACCGTTGTTATTATATGGGTACGTCAGCTGTAGATAAATTCTATCTAATGTAACTACAGCTGGACCTAAAAAGGTTATTTTTTAAGATATCAAAAATTATTTAAATTACCAATTAAATTAAAATTTATTGCAACTCGTAATACTATGTACACAATTTTTTGATTTTATTATTTATCTCAATTACAACTAATTCGTCTTAAAGAGCACTCTTTAACAGTCAACTGTGGTGGAGGCAACTACAATTCGTTGTGTACGTATTCTGTGGTCACCTTGGCCTCGCCCTCGTGGAATCCATTGCAGTCCACGGGATATTTTACCTATATTATTTTATATAAATGTTTTTTTTTTTTTATTTTTATTATTGTTTAGAAGTAGTTTTGCAAAAGTAACGGTTACAATTAGAAAGACTGTGATATGTTGTTAAACGGATGTGGACTTACCTCGCAATTATATGGCGCATTGATTACACCAAATAGCGTCCAGAATGGTGTACCGGTTTCTGTGCTAATGAAGATCGCTGCACCCATGCTACCGATCTTAACAATTTTTGGACTAACACCGGCCATAAGACCGGCAGTCGTAGATGATATTGACTTGGATTGTTGATGTTGCTGCTGTTCTTTCTGTTGCTCCAGAGCGGCTGCATTTAGTTGGCAAAGCACATAGTGATCGCATTGCGGTGATTTCGATATGTATCTATAGGCACGATGTACTTTTAGCACCGGTTCGATAACCTGTTTAATGTTTGTTTGTTGTTTGTTGTTGGTTGTTGGTTGTTTATTTTGTTGTTTGTCGATGTGTGGAGTTGGTTTGTGGTTTGTGGATGTGCGTGCACGTTAAAACAAAAGAGAAAATTTATAGCGTAATTAATTTAATTTGTGCTATCTGTTGGTTTACTTTTAGTTAAAAGTTTTCCCAGCTACCCAGAAACGCGTTAATTACTCGACAACCCAATTCTCCTAACCATGCTTACCTCCAGATTCAGTGTATCCGTTAACCTATCACTGATTTCAGTGGCATTGAATTGCAGTAGACCACGTGCTTGTCCTAGTTTCAACAGTTCCTTGGCGTAGCCAACAGCTGGCTTGACATACTGACGCGAATCGATTTTAACATTTAAATGATGTTTAGCAACGTGGTTGAATAAGTTAGATATAGTCTCGCTTGGTCGTGCCGGATCGAAATAGGTTTGCTTGGGATAACCTTGAGATTTTAACAAACCGTTAAACATGATTTGCGCTGTCTGGAAATATCTGTGGAAAGTGGAAAAGTAAAAAGACAACTTCAATTAATAAGTACTACCAATAATGACAAAGCATTGTCAAGTGAAAGGGTTGCTTCATGTAGAAAGTGGAAGTTATCTTTTGTCTGTTGTTGTCTAATAATGATGAGGCGTAGAAAATACTTTGCTCAAGCCAAACATGACTAAATATATACATATATATATATATATATTTGTCTGTATGTGTATCAGCTTGACCTAAATAAACAGGCAATCGGCATTCTACACTCGCATATGGTAAAGTTTTTGGCCTGTACTTTGCCTTTGGCCCACTTCCTGATTAAACCGGTTGATTCTTCTACAATGCATTCAAAATGAACTGTTCTGACTGAAAATATCTTGTTTTGCTTATTCTTGTGTACCACGCACACATTTATCTATATATATGTATATAAATTATACACACACACATATATAAGCATAAGCTTAAGTCAAATCCATGACTGAAATACAGAAATTGGAGCTGGATTTGGACAACTTTGTTGACCAGCCAGATTAACAGACATGTTCTAAAAGCCACTGCACGAAAAGTATGTCAAAAGGTAAGCAAAAGAGCTTCAAACATGTTCGATGCCAAACAGGTAACAGTTAACGGTAACTCTCTGCCAGTAAACTGGCAGCTGTTTGTAGTTTTTTTTATTCTTTGCGTTGACTCTTAGAATCTGATTGAAAAGCAGAATCGTATCACATCAAGGTGCTAAACTGTTTTAAGCCGTTAAGAAAGCAGAACGTGATCTATAATTAACATGACTCAATCCAAAGTTATGCGGCTATAGGACTATAACTCTAATCTAAATTAAATGTAGTCGTGTACGCAATCTTTTTAAGTTACCTTAAATAATTTTCTGGATTAGCAAAGTAACTGGTCCAATCGGCCAAATACAATGTAGCTGACTTGATCCAGCGACGACGGAAAGATTGATTGTTTAAAGACTCAAAAAGTTTATCATAATCCAATTTACCATCGCGTCCCTTAAAGCCCTATAAAAATATGAAGAAATTAGTTTAATGATGCAATTAAAATTTCCAGTTAATCAATAATTTGATTCCCTTTCTACATTCAAAATGAGTTATTTACCTTCATTATCTTATTCACACCGGATTTATCATATAACGCATCGGCCAGTTCTGAGTTGGAAAAGTGATCCCAGAGCACATGAATATGTTCCAGGAAAGGTGGTAGTACCCAAGCATGACTCTTGTGTCGCTCCTGTGTGCTCTGCCCTTCCGGACCCGCAAATGAGCTTACTGCCTGCATTATAAGTGGCAATAAGTTCATGAAACCATTTGCCGATTCTGGTTCTTCGGCTATAGATCGTTTTGTTTGATGATGGTCATGTGACGCTGTGTTGCTGTTGCTTCCTTGAGTGTTCATAAATGCGGAAGCGACTTGCAAAATAGTGTCTAGGCCAATGCCAGATTCGGAGCCGCTTCGCTTTTGTCCGGCGCTAGACTCATCATCATCACTTTGGGTAAACATTTCAAGGACATTACCGATAATGGACGGATCAAAGCCACCTCCTTCGCCACCATTACCGCCACGTGCATTGTTGGCTAACAGACTACCTAAGCCAGATAAGATTTGCATGGCAGCGCCACCACCGCCACCACCTCCACTCTTTCCATTGGCTTGCATAAAGCTGCCTATAATTGAGGCAACACCTGCCAACCCAGCGCCAGCACCGCCACCACCAGCAGCACCACCTGCACCTCCACCATTTTGGTTGCTCAAAGCCTCTTGAATAAACATGGAAGCCATATCCAGTAATGGATTAGACTCATCCTCACTTGCCATATGGCCATAGGGCTGAGCGCTGAGCAGCGCCAGCACAAATAGTGCTCGTTTCATATACATTTTTGGGCAGGAACTTTCACAATCACACACCTGAGATAGTTTTTTCTTTTTTTTAAAATGGTTTTTTTTTTACTAGCGCTGCTTTTGTTGTTGGGCCAATTAAATTACTCAGCGACGAAGACGAAGTCAATGACGACGCGGCCGACGCTTCACTGCGCAAAACTTTTGAAAATTGCAAGCAAACTACAGAAATCCGTTGTTATTCTTTACAACGAGCAAATAGACCCGCAACACAACACAACACAACAGAAGACAGCAAACACAGCCAGCACAGCCGAAAACTTTCTTTCTTCTGTGGCTTTGAGTCAGCTTGTAACACTTCTTAAGCCGCCAGTCTGGGGCCTGGCCAACATGTTGCGAGGTGTGTTGTAAGTCGTTTGCGTTTGACTCTAGCGATCTCAGCTGTGAACGCTTTCTTATGTGCACTCTCTCTCTCTCTTTCTTTCTCTCTGGCTCTTTGTTTTTCTTTTTTTTTCCTTCTTTTCTTCATTCTCTCGCTCTTTTCTTTGGTTATTTTCGACATTCTATACGCCTGCGCTTTGCAAGACGTCCACGTCAGATTGTTGTCCGCATACAAATTCTATAAGAAATAATTTATACACATCTGTGTGTGTGTGTGTGTGTGTGTGTGTGTGTGTGTGTTGCGTACATGTGTATTTTAATAGTTACAGTCACACTTAAGCATATACCTTTGTGCTATACTATGAATCTGTCGTTCGTTTTGATTTTGTTTATCTTTTGTTCCTACTTTCTTTTTACACTTTACACTCTGCTTCGTTACCGTGTGGTCTAAGTCAATGCTTCTTTTCAGCATTATTTCATTCTTAACCTTCCAGTTTTCATATGCATAAGCATATACCTTGATTCACTTTGTAGCAGCTTTAACAGCTTTGGAATGTAGGGGTTAAAGTTCAACAGAATATTTTTATTTAGCTTAGAACTTCTTTTTATTGTATGTATGTACAAAAAATTAATTTTTTATAAACTTTCTAAAATTCTGAATATATTGGTTCCTAATTAATTAATGTAAATAAATCTTATATAAAATTATATTTGCGAACTATTTTTTTGTATTTTATTACGTGGGAAAGTGTATACAAGTTTGATGCTTTTTAATAAATTTTTTTCAAATAAGCAAAAAAGAAATAGAAATATTAAGCTTTAATTTTGTACAATTTAATGTTTAAGGCATTCGAATATGTCATTTTGAATTCTAATGAATTCGTTCTTTTGGTGCTCCATTGATGGCCCATTTTAAAACTTATTTGTCAAGAACAGATTAGTTTGTGCTTGTTTCATAAATTTGTCGTTCTGCAGGGCCATTTTTACGTTTGAATATGTTTGATGGACTAAATTTAATTACAGGGTTTAATAATTGTTTGAATCGACTTTTCGGCTGTAATTCCTTTAGATTTCTATAGATCCATTCGATAACAGGCTGTAAAATATAAATTAAAATAAAATAATATATATAATTTTTATACAGATTTAAGCCACTCACATGAATACCCGTGCCTGTTAGTGTAGAGCATTCATGTAATTTCCAGGAACGATTCTCTAATCGATTTAGCCCCAATAATTCAATAATCATTGAACCGGAAAGGGCACCGGTACCATCTTGTTTGTTAGCCAAGACCAGCAATGGCACATGTAACATCCGTTCATCTAGTAGTACATCACACAGCTCACAGCGTGCTTCACTCAGACGCACCACATCCGAACTATCGACAACAAAGATCTATTGATCATTTATCATTTAGTTAGAGTAGGAAATATATTAATTCTCTTGGCTCATACCAAAATGTTTGTATCTGGATAGAATGTATGCCACGACTGACGGACTCTCCATTGACCGCCTAAGTCCCGCAGGCACAACTTTATTTTCTTTATTTTTAAATGTATTTTATTTACTTCGACCGTAGGCTCTATGCTTTGCACCTTACAACAAATATACATACAATATATGTATATATAAAATGGTATTTGCTGTATACTCACTTGGTCATCGGTATCTGAGCTAAGACGCGCTGCCAAGGTACTCTTACCCGCATTGTTTAGTCCCAGAATAAGAACGTTAAACTCTTGCGGGGATTTCGTCTGAATTTTACGCAAGAGCGAAGCAATACTTTTGTGTAAATTGGACATTTAAAAAATATATAGTTTATATATGGTTGAGCTATTTTTAAACTACTACTGAGATTTAGATTTAAAATAAAATTCAACATTGAACCTATGTGTATCTGTTTTTACATGTATACATATATATAAAAGAAACAGTGATAGTTCTGTAATTTTTACAAATTTGTTTTATGGGTTTTATAGATCAAAGTACATTACTTATGTTTGTATGTTTATCGTTTTACGTTATAGAACAACTAGAAATATATTAAAAAACTATTTTTTCATATTTTTGCAAACCCAATCCATCCCCTCCTTAATTCCAGACCCATTCACAGCTGTACAAGCCTTAATTTCCCAATTGCGCTCCTGCAGACGCACCAGACCTAATGCCTCAGCCACTTCGGAGGCGCTCATGGCATTAGGTAGATCCTGTTTATTAGCAAACACCAGTACTGGCACTGTTTTCAGGCGGTTATCCATAAGCATCTCAAAAAGTTCACTGCTCGCTTCGGAGAGACGTGCGCGATCCGTACAATCAACAACGAAAATCTATTAAAGAAATTGCATTGAGTAAGCTTTATTTTTGTGTTTACTAGTTGCAATGTTGAAATTACCAGAACATCAGTATTGGCAAAATAATTTTTCCAATATGGTCGTATCTTCCATTGTCCGCCAATGTCCCACACATTCAGCTTGAATCCGTCAGCAGCTACAGATTTAATATTAAAGCCCGCCGTTGGCGTTACCTGAGAAGTGGTGCAGCGACTATTAGGCAAACAAAAACGCATCTGCTCTATTATACTCACCGTTGTTATGTCTTCTGATGCTAACTGTTTTAGAATTGTAGTTTTCCCGGCATTATCCAGTCCGAGTAACAAAATTCTAGCTTCTTTCTCAGGATTTGGTCTTAATTTACGTAAAAGTGATAGAAGACCCTTAAAAAATGTATTTTATTTAAATATAATTTACTTGCGCCATATTTAAAAATGCGAGCTTGCGCCAAAAGGAAAACAAAATATCGATACTATCGCTAAGCTATCCAACAAACAGCTGGCTGAACAGTCGATACATGTGCACCGATAGTCGATTGTTAAGTTTCCATGGCAACAAACTTTAATAAACAAATAATTATCTAAATATTGAATAATGATATACAATTTAATATTGTCAAATTACAACCTTCGCCAATTATAATTTGAGCTATCTGCTATTAACCTACCATTTTGAAGCAAGCCTAGGTAAAAAATGCGCAGCACGATTAGTTGATTATGTAATATATGAACACGAATATATATTTTTTTTCTACTCTGCTAAACAGAATTTAAACCACCACCAAAGAACACAAAAACAACATTACAGGTGCAATGCTATCTAGCAACTAAAAGTTGGTCGACCAAACAATACAATTCAGTAACAGCCACAGGTAGCGGGGCCCCGCACCTGTGCTCGTCGCTGCGCAACCGCTGTCGGACATGCGGAAGATGAGACAGTTACTATTTACGGGCTTCAATGCGTTTGGGCAACACAAAGGCAGCAACTCTGAGAGCACTTCCGGTCGCATTGTTGCCTTTACCGGTTCGTAATTAAAACAAATAAAACACGTTCTCATCGTCACTATAAATTCTAATCCTTAAACTGTAGATATATGCGTGCCAGGCAATTGTACCGACAAGTTAATTATTTCACTAAGTTGGCGTTACACAGCCTATGCTGCGGGTAATAAGCTATGGTTAAAAGGGTTGCTGGATATGACAGAAAACGAATGTTTGGAAGTAGAAACTCCTGAGTGTATTAAAGCCATATCTGCTTGTGAAACACATTGCTTGGTGCTCTTAAATAATGGCCAGTTATATAAGCTTCAATCCACGTTGAAAGCGAAATTACAAAAAATTATACTAGAGTCACCCCCTTTACTGAGAAAATCAACTAAGCGGAATATATTTGGCCATGCTAAAATAACGAACGAAACTAAAGATCACGCTATAATTATAACACATATTGCCTGTGGGTCATATATCAATGTGGCCATAAGCGCTGAAAATGCTGTATTTAGCATACCCAGCTGCCTGCATCAGTTTCCAGAGACCCAGTGGAGAGTTCAACAGCTTCAATGTGGGCATGAGCATGCCGTATTGCTGAATGGAAATGGCGACGTTTACACTTGGGGCAATGGACTGTAATTTTAGCTGAATTTAATTTTTTTTAACTATTTAGATAATGTTATTCTATTATTTTTAGCCGTGGCCAATTGGGGCATGACACACTAAGATTAGAGGAAATGCCAGTCTTGGTGGAAGCACTTGTCGGAATAAAAGTAAATTATGCCTTAAAATACGTATCTTTATCTTAATCTTTGAATAAAAAATATATCTTTATTTATTTTAGATAACACATATTGCTGCTGGCGGCTGGCACAGTGCAGCAATTTCAGCATTTGGCGATCTTTATACTTGGGGCTCTAATTGTAATGGCCAATTGGGTATCCGCGTCATGAAACCAAACGGCCTGCTAAAGGAACCCACCATTTATCCACTACCTCAGCTGAATGATTTACCTGAATGCTGCGGCGATACTGAAAATTCAACCATATGTGCGATTTCAAGGGTATTTGCAGGTGCACGTCATACGCTGGTATCACGTAGCTGCGGTAGACTTTGGGGCTGCGGTTGGTCAGTCCATGGTCAGCTTGGTATGCAGTCCAGTAATTCAGAATATTTGGATACATTTCAGGTGATACAAGATGTTTCTAATGAGATTAAATATGATGTATGTTGTGGTCCTTGGAGTACAATTTTGGTTTCTAATTAAAAGTATTTGTTAACCATAAGAAAAATATCCTTCACACACATTTCAGTTTTTATTTTATTAAATCAATATCTTTTATGGGTAAAATTTACTGCTTACTGTTCTAATGACTTGGGTATGCAGAAATAGGTACACGCGAATGACTGTAAGAAGCTGGTTGCTGTGACAGACTAAAGCGCATTACACGCGTGTTGGTTGCAGTCTTTGGTTCTTAAGTAGCAAAGACTCTTACCACCAATTGGGTGTTAATTTTGATAATTTATTTTATACCATATATTAGATGTACTTAATTACCCTAGAATAAATGCAATATCCGTAATTATTAGCTTCATTTGCCTTTAAAAAAAATGCACAAGGGAGCTATAGGATTTGTGCAAAATTGAAAAGTATGCAACAAGAAGAAATAATAATCTGCGATACTATAAACTATAACTCTTAATCAGGACCACTAGCTGAGCCATTTCCGTCTGTCCATCTAGCGTCTCTTCGTTTCGAACGTATGAACACATGATTCTTAGATACTTTAAAAACTATAGTAATCATATTTGGAATCTAGATTGTTTATTTTTTTACGTTATACGAGTTTATATTTGAATCTTGAATTTTCTTATTATGTAATACATATTTGAATTGAAAGTACTTCAACAGAAGTTATCAATAAGCTTTTACTGCTACTTATATGACTACAAAGTTTTTGAAACTTGGCAATCAAGCAACAAAATTTTTTATAAAAACGGACACATTTTAAAAAATTATATTATTAATTATATTGACAATAATGAGGTAAGCTCTGTTTATACCAGTTGTATAACACAAATTTCAATTAACTGTTTATTATTATTATTATTATTTTAGCACTCCCAGCATGTTATATATTCTTTTTTGGCGGGTGGCGCTGCATATGCTATTTCCCTATTCATATTTGGACAGAACCATACAAGAATTACTTGACTATGTTGTGTGGGTAAAAACCGGTCGTATCTATATTGAACTTTTTCTGGAGATGGTTCTGCGCCACACAATTTCAAAACTTCTTACTGTCATTATGATTATGGAGTTTTTAATGCCGGCTCAGGGCGGACGCATCATACCTATGTTGCCAATGTAAACTTTTGACGTAATCAACATGTTTTTAAATATATATGTTTGATATTTCATAATTTAGTAAATTTTCAAAAGCTGACAAACTCCAAATATAATTTAAATTTTTATTGTATTGTTGTTTTTTGTTTTTGTGTTGGGATAGGTCCGAGGCTTTTGTGCCGTTGTCGTCGCTGTTGGTGTAGTCATTGTTGCCGTAGTCTCTGTATTCGCAGCAACCGCGCGTTTAATCAGTAAATTTTTATTTTTAAAAATGTTATTAAACAATATTTGCTTTTGCAAAAGTCAGACACGCAGTGCAATAAACTTAAAGCACTTGTAGATCGTCGAACTCGAACGACGAAATGACTAACTGACGACAGTTTGGAGGGTCTTTGTTTTAAACTGTAAGCATATGGGGTACTTCTTGGAAGCTTATTTGATAAATCTCTTATATATACTATTATGGGCTGCAGAAACATGATGATATAATTTAATTTATATATATATATATAATATATAATTATAAAAAAATTAGTCATTTATTTATGTTATATATATTCATTTTTATTATACTATTTTCAATGTAAACATAATTTATTTTTAAATATCATTATGTAGCGCCTTCAATACCCAACTTAGCCCATCATTCTCGATCTATATCCCTATCTCTATGTTGTTCAGCGAGTTCAACGCTTTTATGTTATTTGCCAAATGAAAAAGTAAAAACAAATGTTTATCTTATACCGCACTGTGACTTGCGTTTCGTTTCGTCTGTTCCTTTCAGTTCAGTTTCGTTCAGTGCAGCTCTGCCCGCCAGACAGTATGCACTGAGCAAATAGGCTTTGCTTTTGGGCTTTACAATTTTATGAGCGCCATTTTTTTTTTATATTTCTTTTTTTTTTTTGAGTAAACTTTGTTATCGAAATATAAGAAGAGAATTGCTAGATAGTTGGGGATTGTCATTTTTAGGACGCAAAACTATTTGCTACCAGAATGCGTACAACTACGCATTCTTAGGGTAGTGTACAGGAAGGAGAGAAGGAGAGGGAGAGAGAGCAAGAAAGATAAAGACAGAAAGAGAGTACAAGTTGGGGTAAACGAACTAAAGGGGCGAGTTAAAGCGTCTGGCTCCTGGCAGAGTTTGCGTTCCTTCAGCTTATCGAAGTCACTTGAAATGTCCGACAAACCAAGTACAAAAAGTGCTAATTGTAGCGCTCCCTACGTTTATCTCTTTACTGTATATATGTGTGTGTATGGTGTGTGTAGGTGCATGTGGTTTTCGTTACTCGAAAATTGTAATTCATGCGTGCTAGCAGACGCCAAAGTTTCAACAGAAATCAGTCAATCATAACCAAAAAAAAAGAAAAGGAAAAACAAAAAAAAAACACCACAAAAGAAGTTTGTTTTAGTGCCCTGTCCACAGGCCGCAAGTGCGTGCTAGGCCGCATGCAACGTTGCACACAGCTCCCTACCACCCGCTAGAGGGTCCAACATATGAAAGGCTATTCCTTAGCCATGAATCTGGAATATTCTTGTTGTTTACTGTAAGCAAAGAAGGAGGTCTCATCACATTTAACCATTCCCTAACCTACCTTGGCGCCCAGCCTATTTGCATTTGGGCGTACATTGACCACAAGAACCTGTCCATTCCTGCCCGACAACTAATCATCGCTTTGTTTATGCGCTAATGGGGTATGGCTCACCGTCAATATACCTCTCTCTCTCACTCTTTCGCATTGTGTACTTGTATGAGTATGTCTCTATGGGGCTTGTAAATTCACATTAAGTGCAAAAAATGTAAAAAAAGGAAGAAAAACACGAATTTTTGTGTTCATAAAGCGTTTTGGCATCCCAAATGTACATACATATTTGAAAGAGTCGGGTCGTTGCTTGTCCCTAGACGTGCTATAAAAATTATGCATGAATGTATTTGCTTCATTTTACATACTTACACATACAAGCATATTATCATACACGAACATACACCCACACACACACAGAGAGAGTGAGAGACACAAATGCGCTTCCATTCAGATTCCTGCCCAAATAAAAAATTTGCCCTCGACTAGCCCGAAAAAAAAGAAAATACGGAACGAATGCAGCGTCGCATTTTTACGGCTCCATTCATGTGACGACGGAAGTGTCAAGTGGCTGTTGGCAACTCGTCGTCGACAACCAACTCTCATCCTGCGCGTCCTTTTCGTCAACGTCGTCGTCACCGTCAGTGTTGCCTTTGCCGTTGCCGCTGCCCTTGCCGTGGCTGCCTCTGCATCGAAAATACCGTTATTGTTACCAGTTGTCTACCATCCCCCCACATATATGCTATACATCCTCATAGCTCCAACACACACACACACACACACACACATATATACCCATATCCAACTGCACCCTCACCCACATACGTGTTGGTGTCTACGTGTGCTAAGTTGCATTCTGGCTCTGCCTGGCCCAGGGTCGTCTCTGCGTTGGCGTCTGCCTTTGAGTGG
Source organism: Zygothrica quintamaculata (assembly GCA_037044455.1). Lineage (NCBI taxonomy): Eukaryota > Metazoa > Arthropoda > Insecta > Diptera > Drosophilidae > Zygothrica > Zygothrica quintamaculata. The sequence goes on from JBAMBS010001342.1 coordinate 23,971, forward strand.
CAAACTTTTTTACGTATGCTATCGCAGCGTACGGGTAAGTATGTGTTTCTCTTCTGTATTTTTTATACTTATATATATTTCTTTTTGTACCCTGCGCCATTTTTATATGCCCTTCATTTAGGTAGCTTTGTTCTTTTTGGTACAGTTGTGTTTGTAGGGTTAAGTGACTGTGCAAAGTACGAATAAGCAGTTGAATTTCGTTTACATGCTCCAAGTACATTCATTGGTCTGCAATGATATCTATCTGGAATATCTATTCAAACTTTTATCTTACACCTTAACAACACCAAATATTCTTAGCTAAGATTTAACCTAACTAAAATATACTATATATACTATAAGTATGTTAAGTATACTCTAGCACTTCAATAGATTTCGCTTAGAAGACGATTTGAGAGTGAATAAAAACATGGCTGAAACTTTGTGTATCTAATCTTCGGAAGAAGTACAGCTGCAAATAGTGGAAATTCTACTAAAGCATTCTTGTTATATGATAGATGAATGTAATCAACTTACCTTAAAGTTTTTGCAGTGTAATCAAACTGAAATACTCATCAATCATTTGTATTTAAAGGAAAAATAGCAGGACAGCTATTTAAAATTCTACGACGACTGCATAATTTGTGCTGACAACTTGATTGTCCTCGTCAAGGCTCACCCACAGAAGCCACTACGTCTAATTGAAGTTAGTCACTTACATAACCAGCAACATTAGACACAAGATTACATGAATATGTAGCGGCTGGGACATGGTGTACGACCGACACCGACTTCCCACACGCTCCATGAAACCGAGAACAGCTTTCATTTTCATTTCAATGAAACTTGGCCTGCCACATCCTCATCCATTGAGGCAACAACAGAGCACAGCAAAGGCAGCACAAGTAAGAGCAGCAATAACACCAACAACAGCTGCAACAGCAACAGCAAAAGCCGCAGCAACAAGCACTTAACGGCAACTGTTGAACATTTGCATTACGTCTGTCCGTCTAATGAAATTCTGTTGCCAATTTCATTTGCTGCTACTGGCGGTCAGTGTTGGGTCTGGAGTACGTTGCGACCTTCGCATCGGCTTGTTGCACATTTTGGTCAAAACGAAACGCCCAAAAACGGAGCCCATTCATGGATAGAGTCATACTCTGCCAGGTTGGCTGTCTGTCTGTCTGTTTGGTCTGTTTGTCCGTTTGTCTGTTGGTTGCCAGGCTCGTGGTTGTTATTTTTGGCGCAGCATCGAAACGTGCCCAGGCCGGCATCGCGGCTATGTGTATCTATGGCATTGGGACGATGAACATAAACACACACACATACGCACACACACACATACGCAATGCACACATATAGATTCAAAGTCGTGTTGTTGCATTTTTCACTCTGTGGCATTGGCATTGGCAAAAGTGTGGCACCAGGCAGAGGCAGCCAACCAGCCAGCCAGCTAGCCGGCTGTTGTTGTTGTTATTATTACTGTTGTTATTGTTGCTGTTGGTGTTGTCGTTGATGTTGTATTTTTGGCATGCTGTTTGCTGTCTGCCGTTTACCAAATGCTGCCACATTGCGTATACGTAACATGCAGAGCACTCTATATTTGTTTATACAATTTTGTGATTCATGTTTGGCGGTGTAAATGCGCTTATGAGATTGTAAGCTGTGTGTGTGGTTGTAATCGCTTCTGGGAAAGATCATATTGCCTACAAGTGCACCACCATTGAGTCAGTATGATATCTTACTTAACCATGTAGAGTTAAATGTATTGTTATTATTTAAATCTACTTAAGATGTTGGATAACAGTTAGCCTCTAATAAACATTTAAAATTTAACAAACCAAAAAATTATGAATCTAACCTAATACTTATATAGGGTTTGTATAGGGCATAAGGTTTATATATTTAATGATTATAGTAATCAGTTAAACAGTATAATCTTCTCTTATATTGCCTTGGTTAAAGCTTGATGGCCAATTCCATAAGGCAACTGATGTATGTCCTAGAACAGGCCACAGATTATGCACCACAGCTATTTTTCATGTATTATTTATGGACTCTGTAGCAGTGGCTTGATGTAACAATTCAATTGAATTGATACCTTAATGCAGCTTTCAGTGGACCTTTAACGTATATTTTTTAACTCTATTTTATATTCTTTTGCTCTTCCTTTTTATGCGGTAAGTTTTCAACATCCTTTTTACGATTTTATGCAAGAGATTCTTTTTTTTTTAAATTATTTTTTAGTTGTCTAGCCGAAAATCGTTGAAGCACAAATCTCGAACCGTTCTGTCCAAGTGTCCATCTCTGTCTGGGTAACTGAGAGTTTGTCAGTGTTTCAGTCTTTCAGTCTGTCAGCATGCCAGTCTGTCAGTGTGTCTATCTGTCTCTCAGTATATTCGATTGCCCGTAATGTAATATGCGTTTATATCCAGCTGCTATCCATGGATAGCTATGTCAAAATGCCTGCACATTCGATTTATGTATTCACATATACATATAGATATATATATATATATACATATATATATATATATAAATGTGTATACATCTTTCGATATATAACTTTTTTTTTGGATTCTGTTGGTCTCGTGTGTGCGAGTATTTCTTTTTTCTGTTGGTGGTTCGTTTTATTATTTTGCCTTCTGCTTTTCGCTCTTTTGCATATTAAAATTTCATATGAATTTTTTGCTTTATTAATATCTAGCAGTTATTTTTGTTGGCAGCTACTGCGACTGACTTGGATCGGTTCGATTGCTGTGTTTGGTGGTTGGGTTAGTTGGGTTTCTGCTCCGATTGCCCCATCAAGCTGCACGTCGAAATTAAATTTCATTTATAAGTCATATGTGGATTTGTGTGTGTGTGTATGTTGATATACGAAATGAAACTGAGCTTGGCAGTCTGCGGAACTGGGAATTGAGAGCTTGGATCTGGCACTTGCAACTTGGTTTGGGTGTCTAGCTTAGCGCGATTTATTGAATTATTTATCGAGCAGCTGTTTAACTCGATTTGCTGTACGTCACTGCACACATCAGACGCATCACAACCGAATGCCAATGTAAATATATACATATATACATATACACACATATATATATATATATATATTTATATAGATATATGTATGTACTATGCATGTGTAAGCCCATAAAATTGTTTCCTTCTTGTGTGGAGCTACATTAATTTGTTTTTGCCTCAGTGCGTCAACGATGACGTCGTCATTGAAAATTAGACAAATTGGAAGAGTCAAAATGGCAAAACGACAAAAAAACTGTATACAATTATATACATATATATAATATATATACTCTCAGTGTGAGAAAGGAGTGAGCAACTAATACAGTTGCAATATCAATTTACACACTCACAAACAAAATAAACATATATACCAATAAATGGAGACATGTCATTTAAGTAGCCCCCAACACACACACGCACACACGCACACATACATATTCATCCCACATATACATTAAGAGACATTCTACGCTCTTTTTGGTCTCTGCTGTCGGCTGCTTCTTTTTGTGCGCTTCGACGCGTCACCAACTCTCTGAATGTATGCGTGTATTTACGTGTGTGTGTGTGTGTGTGTTGGGTTTTTTTTTTGTATAAGTGTGAAGTTTATTCAACTAAACGAGTGGTTCATTGAACTTGGCCGAATGGCGAATATTCGGTTGTCGTAGGTTAGGGCACCCATTGTGCATTCACAAAATGAAGTTGTGGCGAGTTAAGCATACGCATTCACACACTCACACATTCGCACACACACGTACACACGTTAACTTATACATTCACAAACACTTCCAATCGTACAAAAGACGCACTGACTGACTGACTGAGTGACTGACTGACAAAGTAGCTGACTTGATGACTGACTGGCAAAATGAGTGACGAATGTTGCAACAGCAAATGCATTCACATATACAACACTTACACACACACACAAGCGCGTATCAAAAGTGCATAAAAAGCATTAAGTGAACACTTTATAGCACGAAGGCAAGCAACAACGTTTGGGCAGCTATAAACCAGCATGGTAAGAGGGGGGCTTTGGGGCTTAGGGACAGGCATGATGTTGGCATAATGTAACCATAATAAGCCCATTGATAACAGACTAAAAGCAATCGGTAAATGAATTTTGTAGTTATCATTATGCACTCGTGTTCTCATATGCCAATTGCATATAAACCTTCACATTCATTCAGGTGAAAGGTATTTATCATTGGGGCATGAAAGAAATGGGTTTGGCACCACAAGTAGGCTAAGGTGGAAAGCAGCATAAGATATCTTTACAAGAGAGTTATAATTCTTAGCTTAAGTTTAAGTTATAGAAAAAGGAATGAAGCTTTCAATATTTTGTTATATTTTCCAAAAGGATTTTGACTTTTGTTGATACTTTTCCAGTTTAACTTGTAGTTACAAGAGTTAAGTCATAGGCCAAGAACTTAAGTTAGGCAACTTACTGAAAGTGTTTTCTGTTAACTTTTTATATAGCCTTTATTACCTTTAAGCCAATTTACTCATGTATAGCAACGTATATTAATAGAATAAGAAAACCTTTTGCCACTTCAACGAACATTCAAATGTTTCCACAAATCAAAAAGTAACTCAAGAAACTCGCATATACCACAAAATCTACTACTCTTCAATCTATCTAACTGATGAACTTACTACTGGTTAGCTGGAGGCATAGACTGACATGGCTTTCATAGACGAAATATGAGGCGCAACCGAAATGCTAGGTTGCAACCAACAAGACCTCCTTCTGTTTTGCCACCTTCAACCCGTTTGCCCCTCATATTGCATATGGGTAATTTGAGAACATTTGCGCTTTAACTGCAGGCGAAATGCAAAAAAGAAAAAAAAATAAAGAAAAAGTAGCAGCAGAAAAAAATAAAGAAATATATATATATATATATATCTACATGGTTACATAGCTTATGAGCAGATGTGTCGCCTGGCCTGGTATCTATCTACTATACATATATGCGAGTGTGTGTGTATGTGTGTATAGGTATCTATGTGTGTGAGCATGTCCGTATGGACTTTCAAAGACCTAAGCCGATGCGCCGCTCTAGCAGCTAGTTTTGTTGTAGTGTTTTCTCTTCTTATTTTTGTTTTTGTTTTATTTTTTTTTGTTAGTTTTGTTGTTGTTGCTGTTGTTGTTGTTGTTGTTGACTTTGAGGGCTTCATCATCTGCTTTTGGCCGCTTGGCTTGGCTTGCTGGCTGGCTTGCTGGCTGGCTGGTTGGTTGGCTGGATGGCCAACGACGAAAACTGACAGCGACGAGCCATTGGAGTGGCTTAAGTTTTGGAGTAGGCGCTGCCAGCAACTAGACAAAAGTGGCTACATCAAGGGTAGGAGACAGCAAAAAGTAACAACAACAACAGCAACAACAAGCACAATAACAAGAAGAACAACAACTGGCGGCACATTTCAAGTTGACTTTATTTTCAACAGCGTTGTCTCTGGTCTAAAGCCTTTCGGTTCGCCTATGTCCGAAACTTGATGAATTGGGAATTAATGCCTTTGACAAGCATTTCTATTATTTGCTTGCTACGAATGTAGTAGAAGGCCAAAAAACATGATGTGTCATAAGAAAAACTATAGAAAATATACAGCTGGGATGTGCAGTAAGTTACCAGCTACACGCAAGTTCGTTGTTCGTTGTTCCTTGTGATCAAATACGCTGCAAGAAATATGTGGCTTATGCAACCTATTAACTTCATTTGTCATAGCGAATAGGTAAAGTTAATTAAAATATATATTCAAACTTACTTTTGTTAGTATGCATACTTAAACTGTATTAGATAAGATTGCCTTAATATGATTACAGGGTATTCAAATGATCGGTTTGTATCAAGTGCTGCTTTCTTGACTATTGTGTGCTGGCATTTTGGGTATTTGATATCTTTTGTGGCTCTTTAGTCACATAGAATATCTTTTTGCACTGCCATTCTTATACAACATACACTCACACATATACACAAATATATACGCAATGGTTAAACTTGAGCATATCTATGTATGTGTATGTGTGTGCTTGTATATATTTCCCTTCTCCTCCTTGGAACGTAGCTAAGTTCATTGCACTTTTTGCGCAGAATTTGTTGCCTAACCAGCCAAAGAACAAACGCAATGGACGCACAGGCGGACAATAAATGTGTTGTTGTTATAGTTGTTGTTGTTTTTCTTACTGCTGCTGCTGCTGTTACTCTCCTACTCTTTGACTTTTTGCTTCGTTTTGTTGTTGTTGTTGTTGTTGTTGTTGCTGTTGTGTGCTGTGCGCCTTTTTTCGTGTTTGGCGTCAACATTGGCAGCAGGTGTTTGACATTGCGTCAAAGCTATTGTTGTTGGTGTTGCTGTTGTTGTTGTTGTTGTTGTTGCTGTTGTTATTGTTGCTTATGCACCGACTGGTTGCCTGGCTGACAGCCTGCCACAGGAAGCCATAGAGCATTTGCCAAGTTGTTTTCATTGTTAACAAGCTTTCTGTTGTTGTAGGTCGCTAAATGAGTAAGCATGAGAGCCTGATGAGAATACGAATGTGAATGATTCTCTCATACGAATACGAATACATACTACAGAGTATACATATGATACAATACTAGAAATTTAAGTAACTCTGCTAATTAGCCTGTAAAATTAAACAAGTTATATATATATAACTATAAGTACATTTTGTCTCTCGAATAGTCTATGAGCTGTGCTTAAATATAAAGTTTCTGAATAAAATTAATGCCAATTGATTGAATTTGAATCAAAAATTATTGCATTATATATACTATAGCATAGACTCTATAGAAATCAGAAGTTAAGCCCAGCTTAACTATAAAGCATATGCTATTAGAAAAACATATTCATAAAGAATTAATCAGAATTTTACGCTTAAATAAATGCACAATTGACCAATGAAGCCAAACCAAACCAAACCAAACAGACCAGACCAACAGCTAAATCAAATAAAACTTCAGTTAAAACTGAAGCGTAAAGTGCTTCAAAATAAATATCTCTTTTACTTCCTCTTCTTCTGTTGCTAATTTTTTTTTCTTTCAGAATGTACTTTCTGCTTCGTCTAGCGTTTTTTGTTAGCAACAAAGTCCAAGTCCATTTCGTTACTAATTTTCTAGGCTACTTTTTTTCCCTTGCCTATTTTCTACTTTTTCCAACTGCAATTGATGGTAAATATTGCGTATACGCCCCAACCACACACACACGCACACACACACACAGGCACACATGCTCAGCTAAGAGGTTCTCTATACTGTTTGGCTTTTAATTTTTTTTTAGTCTGCAATTTTTCTAAACAGCAAATGGCTGCAGCAACAACAACAACTACAGCAACAACGTCAGCAGTTAGTATACATGCATATATACGCATAAAAGGATATTGATCTGCCCCTTACCCAAAGCATCGACCATTACGCATCAGAGCCAGAGGGCCAAAGCCTGCCGCAAAACTTTTTCTATTTCCCATGAAAGGCGGAGACTTTTTAAAGGGGTGCTGCAAGACACCAATAGAACGCAATAGACCACCATAAGAGTTCTCCAAATTGGCCCTTCACAATTCTATGTGTAATTTTCTTTGTTTATAAAGTATTTATTTATATATATCTGAGTCTATATAGACATATGTATATAGTATATATGTTATATAAGTACGTTACGCACATTTTGTAATACTTTTGTTTAGTTTGCCTCCTTCTTGTATCCTTTAGAAACAAGCCAAGGCTTTTGCTATAATTCTAAACTTTTATGCCAAATGCTGCAATTTAGTTAAATATTTTTAAAACCTTTTAAATTATTTTTAGTTGTCCTTTTAACTGGTATTTAAAGTGACTTTTCGTTTTTAACTCGTTTTTTTTTTGGCAGCCTTTGGCCTTTCCTGTCGTCCAAAAACAAAAAAAAAAATCTAAAATGAAATTCATTTCCCATGCGCACGACAAAGCCATGTCTGGGTCCCTTTGCATTTTCATTTTGTTAAAAAAAAAGGACCTTGCATTGATAATTAAACAGAGCAGAGAGGGGCAAGGAGTTAAACTGAATTGCCGCCTTCAAAAGCGACTTAAAAAACGCCCTAAGCGTCACTTATAGTTTTAGTTACAGTTTCGTGCTTTACCTTCTCATTGTTATTTTCTTTATATTTTATGATTAAAGCAATATATTTTTACAATTTTCAATGCAATTGGAAAATGCCGGAAAAACTGCTGTGAACTGCCTGGCTAACTAGTGGAATGTGTTTCAATTTTATTGTACTAAAATTAAAGCATATATTTTGGTATAATTTGTTGGTTCATTGCTAACATATATATAAAGAGTTAATATCATTTTCAACACCATTAGTATATATATATTAAGTATATACTTGATTTATATAGAGTATTAGATTTTCTGTGTTTTATATATGCTCTGAGCCATTAAACTTGTAGCGTGTGACGAATTTTCAAATTATTTGTTTTGCTTGTTGGCCATAAATTTAAGGTCTTTTCGTGTTGTCCATTTAGTTGCTTGTGTTTTAGATTTTGCATATTTGACAAAGCCACCAAAAACAAAATAAAAAAAAAAGAAATGAGAAAAAAAAACCATCTAGTAAAAGTAGTAAACCTGCCTGTTCGCTTACCATCAACATATAAATAGCCCAACGACAAATTTATGATAATTTAGAATAAAAACAAAAAAGCAGAAAATTTAAAACAAAATACAAAAAAGAATTTGAAAATGAAGAGAAATGCTTCTATTAAGGTTCCACGGGCCATGGAATGACATTTTAGTACATCGTCCATTATTGCCTCGAAACATGCTCTCTTGTTGTTTGTTTGTCAAAACATTCCCATGGCCTGCAGGCGCCACGCCTCCTTTCCATGCCATTTTACCATTTAGCCATCATAGTCTGGCTGTTTGTTTGGAAAATATGAGCGCCAGCATATTGCAAATTATATTTAATTAACGTTGCATTTCGTCCACAAGTTGCCAAGTTCTTTTGTTTTTATCCCCCTTCTTCTTCTTTTTTTCCATTTCATTTTACAAACCAAATTCAATTGCATTTTTAATTAGACGACCATCGGTTTTTCTAGCCAGCTATCAAGTTGACCATTTTGGAATATTCATAGGAGCCCTTTACCATGCAAATAAGAAACGTTAAAACGGTAGAAGGAACAAAATGTAAATGTAAGTTAATCAAGTTAACTATGTCACATCTCATTTACAATTAAATACGATTAGTATATGTTAACGGGGTATATGTTGCGGTGCTCCCAGTAAATCTAAACTCAATATATCTAAGGATATGCATTATTCACTCAGTGAGGCACTTTAACACCCTTTTGTCTGTCAAAGCATATATTTTTTTACCAACTCTATTGACCGGCTAAACAGCTTTACAGCCTCATTAGCCAGAATGCCTGACGTGAGTCTGAGCCTTTTCTTTTGAGCCTTGGTTTTTAGAGCTTTGTCCCTATATGGGGTTTTTAAGCTGAAATCAATAAATTTTGGCCAGCTTTTAGACAAAACTTAAAAGTAAAGGAAGACGCTAAAAAGTAATGCTGAAAACGTTGGCATACTGACAAAAGGTAGCCACGTTGCTGCAACATATTTTAGACAACTTTTAAAATATGTTGCCTTTTGCCAGCCAAGTGGCCAAGTGTCCAAGTGGGCAAAGTGGTAAAGTGGCCACATGCAATAAGTAGCAACAGGCACCAACAGAAGTAGTAGCAGCAGCAGCAGCAGCAGCAGCAGCAGCAGTAACAGCAACAGCAACAGCAACAGCAACAGCTGCTTCTTGGACATTGATGGTCATGCCAGTCAGAGCTAGTAGCCAAGTAGAACCAATATATAGAGGAGGTATACGAAAAAAGTGGTCTTCTATATATTTTTCTAAAATCAAAATGTCCAGTTTTTGTTCATCAACGCCGCGTTGCTTTGTTGCTCTTTGGCCAAAGTTGTCGCCGAGTTTTTTTTTGTTTTACTTTATCTTTATCTTTTTTTCTTTTCGTTTCTGTTTTTGTTTTTGTTTTTTGTCGTTATTTTGCTTAGTTTTGCTGTGCTGCCAGCAATGTCATTAACTTGGGCAACTGCCTGCTTTAGCTGCTTGCATTACCTCCTGCCTCTCCAGCTGAATCTCTAGCTGCATCTCTAGCTGCATCTCGAGCTGCATGTGCGCTGACATAGCAACATGATGCGATTTGAGCATTAATGTTCAGTCCGTCGCGGGTTTTTGTGGCTTATAAAAGCTACTTGAAGCTACTGGAGACTACTGAAGACTACTGGAGGCTACTGTTGGCTATTTGAGGCTATTGGAGGCAAACTGTTGCTTCTAATTTTGTCAAAGTGCAAAAAGTGCGTGTGCAATTATGAAATGCAATTCATTCAGATACGAAGAGAGAGAGCGAGAGAGAGATGAATAAGAGCTGAAGAAGAGATGCAATGACTTTGATTTTGTGTCGCCAAATTGCTGGGCTGCTGCCCGAAAGGAAGAGGTTCATTAAAAGAGTATTTCAGCGCTGATTTTGCCACACATTTTTTGATTGCCCCCTGGCAGCAACAGTTTCTTGTCTGTGGTCAGTAAGCGAATCGATCGAAACATGTTGTTGTTGTTATTGCTATTACTATTGCTGCCGCCTCATGTAATGTGAGCTGCAAAAAAAGTTGCCCATCCAGCGTTGCTCTTCATCATCATCATCATCATCATTATAGTTATCATTGTCGTCATGATGATTACCCCTACAGGTAGTACAACTGCAGATGGGCTCGTCTTTTCTGATTGCTGTCAGATTTGTGGTTGGAGTACCAACTGTTTGCCAAGACATTGAACCTACCAAGTTCAAGTAACTTCAGTTGAGTTGAGTCAAAAAATTTTCGTTACGCGAAGACTGTGAAAATAACTCAACTGATTGACACTCAGGAAATGTCAGCGATTTGATTGGCTTTTATGCTCAGCCGCCTTGCTGGTGTTAGACAAAAAATATTTACATATTTTAGACGCTTGTTGCTTTCTGCTTATTTTTTTATTCCATTGAACATTGAACAATTAGAATTCATAGACATGTGCCAACTTTGCAACAACAACAGCAACAGCAACAACAACAACATCAACGACAACAACTGCGCAAAATAGCAACTTTATCGTCTTCCAAGTCATCGCTAAATATGCATTTTGCTATCAAGAGGTTCATTGACGTGTCCCACCGAACAGGAATCAAAACGAAATAAGCCAAAAATAGCAAAATACAGAAAAACCAGTTACAAAAATATGCACCAAAGCTACTATGACACATGCACACACACACACACACACACACACACACATATATACACAAAGAAAAACAAAAAGAATGAAGCGTAAGAAATTTTCATAATTTTTACATTTTATAGAACATACACAAAAAATCAAAAGGATGCAGATAATTTGTACGGATCTTAAAATTGTTGGTAAATGATAATTAGCTGCATACGACTAGCTAATACCCTGTCCAATATGCAGTTAATGTTTAACAACACTAAATGCTTGTTAAGGCTATTATTTCCAACAACAATCTTCAATTTATCTGCCGAAGCTCAAACTATCTTATGGCTGATACTGAAGGCTTTAACTATATAGTGGCTAGTACAGGCAATTAGTTAAAGACAATCGTGTTGGTCAATTCAATTCAATTATCAACACAGATATGATATTAAGCTAATATACCCTTAATATACAGTTGAAAGAGCATAAAATCTTGCATGAGGCCATTGCACGAACTCAAGGATAGATCTTTTTTTTGTCTTCATCTTGCAAGTTTTACAAGTTTTAGCCAAGGGCCGAAATCTGTAAATTGTATTTATGAGTATGTACAAACATGTAACCATATGTATGAGTGTGTGTGTGTGTGTATATATTTTGTGTGTGAGTGTGTGTGTGGTCTGAGGTAATTAGCCAGCAGCAAAGTCCATTGAAAGTGCATTTGATGCTGGCACACATTCCATTCAATTTTCTATTGATGTAATCAGTGCACTGTTTGGTTATATTGAAGGTTCATTCATGCCAAGATTTGTGCCGAACTCTTCATCTTCTTGTTATTGTTGTTGTTGTAATCTGCCCAGCCCATTGTGTGTCGGTAGCTGAACGCGCATTTGGCTACTTCAGTTGCCAAGTTGCCAGTTTGGGACACACCTTTTTCAACGCCACGCTAATCATGAGGAGGCAGCGCCGGCAGCGCGTGGATAAATCAAAATGCAGGCGAGACGTGAGCACAAGCAGAGGTACAGGCATAGGCACAGGCACAGGCATAAGCACCACTGACTGACTGTTCCCCTCAGATGGCATAATCCATGGTGCAGAGCCAAAGAAAGTGCCGCACATGGCTGTTAAGACTGGGCTGAATGGTTGCTGCTAGCTGGTTGCCTCTTTGGCTGCCAAGCTGGCTAAATCTTCGACTGGCCGACTAGCTGGCTGGCTGACTGGCTGGCTGGCTGAAGTGGATGATCCTCGTGCCTAAGACAAACGCAAAATGTTGCCTCTTTAGTCGTATCTTTCACTTTGATTGTGGGTCTGACGGTGGCTCGTGTGCCTCGTGTTATGTTGCCTCGTGTTATGTTGTTGTTGTGGTTGTTGTAAGTGGTAGCCTCAGTCGTTTTGCCCAGAGGCAACAACGTGCTGCAGCTATTACCAATTGCTGTTATTGTTTTTATTTTTCTTTTACCCAGTTGTAAACACTTGGCTACTGTTTGTTTACACATGTTGTATGTATAACTCAATCAGCAGCTGGCACACACCGGCAACATCATTTAGGCAGCTGACCCACAACAAATTGACATGCTGCTGGTCACAGTGGCATGAATTACGCCTCCAAGCAGCAATGTGTGACATTCCATAAAAAACAAACCACAAAAAAAAGAGGAAAACATAAGAAAAATGTTTAAAGAAATAGAAAATGGAAAGAAGCAAAAGATGCAACCAGTGACCATAGTTGTATGTAAGTTCTAATGAAAACCTAATTACAAAATCAGCCAATACTCTCAAGACTCGCACATAATTAAGGCGCACACTTGGCGTCGTTTGTCCCGGCTTCAAGTCGAGAGTTAGTCCCAGTCCCAGTACCAGTACTAGTCCCAGTCCCAATCCCAACATCTATGTCTACGTCTGCGTCTCTCCATGAAAAACGCATTTAAAAGCCACATTAATGACCAAGACGACGATGCAACCACTTTGGTAAAATAGGAAATTGTTGGCTGCTTTCGTTTGAGCGTTTGGATGATTTTTTTCGTCCATCAGTGGACGAGATCAGCTCAGGTCTATGCACCAGCAGCAGTTGTTGCTGTTGCTGTTGTTGTTGTTGTTGTTGTCTTGTCTTTCACTGTTTGTCTTATGCCTTGTGATTGTTGTCTTTTTGTTGTTTTGTCCACATTCACATTCAGAACCACACAAAAACGGCGTCGCTTGCTGCAACTGCAACTGCGACTGCGAAGCGTTTTCAGCATTTTTAGTTAATTTACCAGGAAAAACATTTGAAATTCTTAAAAAAAACTAGCATCAAGTCACTTCTAGGCTAGAAAAAGTAACAACGCAATAATGTGCTATGAGACGCCTACTCTATACTCTATATTATTAATAAATTTAAAAGAATATGAATCCAGTTTGTATTAACTATATATAAAGGCATTAACTTTCATATAGCATTCAGCTTCATCTCAAGATTTGACTTAATCTCCTTCCGATTGAATCATTTAAAGTGTATCCAGCTGTTGTTACTTTTTAAAATGATTTTTCTCTTGTTTTCCACTTTGGTTTATGTCGCCGCCACCGTCGCGACGCAACGCAACGCACCGCTCTGTCGCTGCTACTGCTGCTGATGCTGCGTGCTGCCGCTGCTGCTGCTGTTGTTGCATAGACTAAAAATCGCATTCGATCATTTATGGGATTTTATTTGGCGCGTCAGCAAATGTTGCTAAGCAATTTATTTATGACATTTTTTGCTAGCATTGGCCATTGGCCATCGGTTGCTGCAAACTCTGTGGCAGATTCGTGCAGAAATTTCTGTTTTCTGTTTTCTGTTGACTGTTTGCTGCGTGGAGGAGCAAACGAAGACAACGCATTGAAATAGTTGCAAAGTCAAAGCCAAGTTCCATATTCATCAGCAGCAACACTCTTCATTCTTGGTGTTGTTGTACATTGAGCTTGTTCTCTTGGCTTGTCTTGTAATATTTCGTTGTTTCTTGTTGTTAGCTGTTGTTGTTGTTGTTGCTGATGTTGTTTGTTGTCTTGTTGGTTTTTCTATTGAAACCCAAACTGGATTTAGTCTTAAATGATTCGCTACCTCTCAACGGACAAGGCAACGCATTTGCAGCTATAGTTGTTGCTGTTGCTGTAGTTGCAGTGTGCAGTTGCAATTGCTGTTGATTTTGCTATTGCATTTTAATTAAGTGCATTTTAATGAGGCATCATTGGCTCTAGATACATTACCAGCAGCAGTTGCTCTTTCAGTTATTTTGCTCATCATCAATGAGCGCATATTAAATAGGCTTAATGGTTTCCTGGGCTGGGAAATAATATTGCATTTGGCTCGGGGATCCTTTTAGCCATTGCCTAATTAATCAAAACATTAACTAATGCCGGGGCTTATTTAAATAAGTCTTCACGTTTGTGGTTTTAAGGTAAATTGTGGTTAAAACTAAATAATAAAAAAAAAAACAAAAACCTAAACACACATACACACACGCATACACACACATTTGATTGTATAGCACATGTGGAAAGGAATGTGAGTAAAATTGTCAGTCTAATTTGATTCAAACAGTCTCCTGTGCATATTTACGGCCCACTCAATAGCAATATGAGTAAAAAACTAAAAGAGAGAAAGATATAGCGAGAGAGAGAGAGAGAGAAAGCAGCTTATAATGGTTGAAACATGTATGCAGAAATGTAGTTGAGTTTACTTTGGCACTTGGGGCTGTAAAATGATGTAAAGTCTTATAAGTTTTAATATATAAGTTGCCACTTATATATAAACTTCTATATAAGGATATGCAGGATACATCAGAAACTATATCTAGTTATAGCGAAAATTGTAGAAACATCAATATAAATGTATCTGCAATATGATATATAGTTTAAGCTCAGCTTGGCTGCCTCTGCATGTAGTCAGATCTAACCCTATTCCCTTGCTAGAATTTTAGTTTTGAATCTATATATTAATCTATATAATATATATATTTATATATGTATATTGCAGGACATTTGTTGCGCCCTTAGGCCGGTGCAAGTTTACCTTAGTGTGCTACACAACAACGTCAATTTTTTTTCATTTTTCAAATTGCGTAATTTTCATTAGTTTGCTGCATTTGCATTTGCAGACAAATTAAGAGCTGTTGCTATCTCGCTTCTGCTGCTACTGTGCCATGCTCTCATTGCAGCAGCCCGTATGCCCCCTTCTAGCCATGCCTTTTCTAACTTTTTCTAAGGTCCAGTGGCCAGTGTAATGCAAAGTGCGTATCTGCAGGATACGCATGGATATGAGCGAATGTGAGTGCAGGACAACCCTTGCTGCCTGTTTATATAGTAAATGTATTTGTGTGGTTTTCAATTTTTTCTGTCTATACGAATGTATGTATATATGTGTATATATATATATATAATATGTATATATGTAATGTATGTATTTTTGTTTTTGTTTTATTTTATGCGCAAATAATTGTGAATCTCTTTTTATTCGCATTTTTTGCTGGATGCAGCAGCTTATTGTTTGGTTTGGTTGGGATTTTTTTTCCTTATTTTTATTTTTTATTTTTTATATATTTTACTTTTTATTTTTTATTTTTAATTAAAAGCGGAAGTAAACGCTGGCAGGCCGAATGCAGGGTTGGATCCCTGGTTGGTTGACTTGTCAAGTGGAGTGCGTGAGCCTACTATCTAACTGTGACTGTGAGTGTGAGTGTGAGTGTGAGTATGAGTGTATGGGAATGGGTATGGGTATAGGTATGGGTATCTGTATTAGGCGTATGTATGATGTGCGTCCGCGCATCGGGCACTTTGGCCATATTCTAGTGTTTTGCTAACAATGCAATTTTCAGCGCATTGTTGATGGTGTACTGGTACTTTTAGAACTCCCTTTTGATGGACGCACATCAAATCAAATCCTTGGCTGCAAAAGCAGCGGTCGCAATTTCAGACAGTCGCCGTCACCATCATCGTTGCCGTTGTCGTTGTCGTTCGCCTGATGAAATGTCAAATGCGTTCTCGTTCCTATTCCTATATGTATGTGTGTGTGTGTGTAAACACTGTAAGGCAGTACGGATACGGATTCACTGACTGCTGCTTAGAGCTAAGGCCCCATATACCATACGCCACGCACAAACTAAACCAAACTCAACAACAATAAAAACATGGCAACAATTCAAAACTGAAGAGTTTTTCAAATAACGAAAAAAAAAACACAAAACAGAAATGTGGAAAAGAGGAAAGGACTGCAAAAAAAAAAGAAAAAAATGGGAAAAAATAACGGAAAAAAATCGAGAAAATTAAAACAAAACAAACAACACAACGCATCATACTCAGCAACTGCAGTGGCATCCTCATTCAGCCTTTGGCTTTGCCACTGTACACCATTCCGAGGCACGCATGAGGAGATTTTGGTTTGGCTTTTGATTGACGAACTTGGCTTGTTGGCTGTTGGATGTTAGCTGTTGTTTCTGGCTCGGATAATGCCTACTACCTACCACCTACCACCTACCACCTACCACCTGCCATCTGACTCCTGCCAGAATGTTTGACGATCCGCTTTTCACTCAAACTCATCAACGTCAACGACGCATTCAAATCGTTTTGATGGACTGTGCCGCAGCTCCCTGCACTGCCCTTTTTCCGGTCACCCCCTGTTTCCGTACGCAGCGCATCCTGGCACAAAAAAAGAAATAGAACTGAGAAAAAAAATAGAAACCAATGCACAATATTTGTATTTTACGCAATTTTTACTGACTGCCATGTCGTTGACTGGTTGCCTGTTTGCCGGCTGTTGGCTGCTAGCTGCTGGCTGCTGGCTGCTAGCTGCTAGCTGATTTACAAACCGATTTGCTACATTGTTCATGTCAGTCAGTGTATTGTTGATTATCCTAAAAGGGTATGATACGCTATGCTATGGAATGGTGAATAGGGGATGGGGATTGTTGAATCATACTGAGGACTTAGTTCACATAGACGGACATATGTTTGCCCAGCCATTGTCTTTGGTTGCTGATTGAAAGTTAGTGCGACAATTATTGTGGTATTAAAATTTATTTGAAAAGCATTGCACTAATAAAAGGAATATTGCATTTCGCAAATGTATATTTCAGTTTTGCAATATGTCATTATATAGATTAGAAACAAAGGAATGGCTTATGCGACTCATATTGAGCCAAATTGCTGTTTGTAGACACAAGAGCCTAAAAGGAAAATCTAAACAAGCTAAGATTGAATCAGCAAAATGCATTTGTTATAAAGTGTAGAGTGCTATTAGTAGTAAACAAAAGAGTTGACCTCAGAGCAGAAGTTTCTTTAGCTAATTTAGTTTATTTCTTAATTAAATTTTCAATTTGCATGAACCCCAATAAAAGCGTAGTGTTTTACTACGTATACGCACCGTTGCGCACTTTGTCTGTATACATTTCTAACTAAAAGTTTAGTGCTCGTTTATAACAACTGAACAAGCTACATAAAACACTTAACCATTTCCACTGTAACGCCTTTTCACAGTTAATTTGCCATAAAATATGCCAGCAACAACAGCCGACAGCTGATGATGGAATGAAACTTGTCTCGTTGTCGCAATTAAATTACCAACCATCAACTTGCTAGCTCTACAGTGGAGCAAACTGTAGCAGCGGGTCTATAGCTGGTGTCTGGTGGCAAGTTGTATACATAGGGGCAGGTTGATGGGGTGTCCATAAACTGTTGCCAAAAAGTTTTAAGCTGCAGTTGAGTTGCAGCAAAACTTGCCTAAACGAGAGCTCATAGAGATGCTGTTTTCACACCACAAACTTTTTGGAAAACTTTTTGAGCTGCGTTGCTCTTGTTTGGGGTTTTTGGCAGATTTCCTCATAAAATCTGCCATGTAAATGATATAGCCACAAAGTTGGGTATATTTTGTTGTTTTTACTTGTTGCTTTTGGCAACTTGTTGGATTTCGCTTTTGGGGCAATGTCAACACTTCTACAGGTGTGTGTTAAGCCGATTAGCTATTGTTGAACATCAGATATCCTTGTTAAAAGTATCAAATATTTTGGTTTAACATCAGATATCCTTGTTATAAGTATTAAATATTCTCGTTTAACATCAGAAATCCTAGTTATAACTATTTAATATTCTAGTTTTATTTAACGCAACATAAGAATCTTTACAAATTTAAACAAAACTGATTAAACAAGCAAATTATTTCAGTAGGAGAACAGTTTTATCCAGCTTTGGCAGATACAATTCAATGGTTCCCACACATACTTCCATAATGAATTTCTTAACTTTCATACAATTGTTAATATTCCTTTGCATCCAACAATGAAATATTGATATAATGAGATCCATTTCTTGTAGAATCAATGCTCTTTAAAAGATAAATCACAATTAATTAAATGCTTAACTGAAGCCAAAATATTAACTTACTAAATTGAAATCGAAGAATAAAATTTTCTTATAATTTAATTCTCTATTTTTAGAATAATTTATTTTATTTTTCAAGCGGCTTAAGTTTTAATACACACTGACATATTATGCTCAGCTATATTTATATATAAATATATATATATATATATATATATATATATATATGTATATATTTATACGCAAATTTGTCAACTGTCAATGCTAATTGGGTACAATTACTAAATTAAGCGTTTAACTAAAATTAAGTGGTGCTTAAAGTATTGAAATGCATTGCCTTCTTCGTCATTTATGCATATTGCACATAAACATATACAAACAAACATACATACTTACATACATATATACAACATATATGGCAGTGCCGTTGGTTAAGTTGATGCACTTGTAGTAGGGCCTGGGATTGGGTATCATACGTTTAATAGCTCATAAATTATTTATAGAATATTTTTGCAAAATATCTACGCACTAAATTGCGTAAAGTAATCGATGTGGTGGAAAAATTTTCACGCATGCACACATGGGGTGACCTGACAGCAAGTAGCCCACTCCAACGCCTGGTTTAAGTAGAGGGTCTGGGCACCTGTTTGGTGCAGGCTTCGGGTTTGAGTTTGGGTCATGGGTTTCAATTGATTCAGGGTTCAGTGCAAGTTGGTTTTGGGCAGGAGAGTGTACAAAGTGGCCTATAGTCTATGTGAAAGCTTAATATTAGTAGCTTACCCTACGTGGCCTCTCTCACACACACCCACACACACATACAGAGAGTCAGAACAAGACATCCTGTTTTGCGCGTAAATTGGTAAGCTGAACCCACACCCAACATTATCCAAAGTTGGGGTCAGCTATAGAGTAAGTGCATATACAAGCCTTTATATAATGAGGCTTATGTAAAGTTTATATTATGTGTGTAATATATATAAATAAAGTGCACACAGTCAAAAGAAGCCAAAGCAGTGTTGTATTGGTTGGGGTCGTGTTTATTGATATTTTTCACACACCCCCACACACACGCACATATACAAAAAAATCACATATATAGTGAGTTATACAAAAAGAGGAGCCATTGAATTGTGCGAAAAGGTATTGCATAAGCAAACGGGCAAAATGGCCGCCATCGACTTGACGACGCAACTGTACGCATTTTTGTGCATTGTGCAATTTTACGCACAAATTGAAGGTGCCTCGTTTATACCAAATGTCGTAAATTTACGTACTGCACGCACCGTAATCTGAACAGGAAACCGGAAACCAGCGCCCATTTGTAGCAATGCGGCTTATCTTTTTGTTTTATGTCCAAAATCTGTTGCGATTCCTTTTGTTTGGCGTTAGACACGTAAAATGCGTAAAATAGAGTAACAAAATGTTGCGTAGATTATATATCTATATATATATATATATATGTGTGTAGGTTGTGGCATTGTCGGGTATTTCTAATAGTAAACGGATATTGTGGCTTTTGCCATATAAATTTGAAAAGAGATTACGTACAGCCCTTGGTTTTAGCCAGCACCAGAATATGGCCAGGCATACCCGGAAGTTAGCTAATTGGGCGCTTCTTGGGGGCTGAAGATTTTACGTGATGCCATTTAAATTTGCATAACGCTGCATAATTGCTAGCGGCAGAGTAGTTGTAGTGGCAGAGTGGCAAAGTGGCCAATAGAGGAAGACAACGTTGCTGCATATAACTCAAGTTGATTTTTAATGCATGCATTAACCAAAAACAATAACCCTCCAGAAAAATGCACAAATTATTGTTTAGGCATTTAAATTAAAATGAAAACAATAAAAATCTACAGCGGGAGCAGCCAGTGCACTGTTATAATTATGTAAAAACAGTCTAAAGATTGACTTGACTTCTATGTGGTTACACACACACACATACACACATCTATATAGTGATTGCCACAAGCGCATGCGAAGCAAACATAAATTTGCAAAACATTGCCGCGATGAGAAGGGGAAGTCCAGGGAAAGAGAAGTGCAAAATAACAACCTGGTAATTATCAATGGCTCAGCGGTAAGCTAAGTTGGTAACACTGTCTATCTTGACTGCGTCGACGGTTGCTCGACACCGCCCTCCAGCCTGCAGCCTCCACATGCCCTTAGCCCATCATCCGAAACGAGAACACACGCAAAAAATGTAAAGTGGAAAAATTTTTGTGGCACTTGCTGATGAAAGGATGGTGCATGAAGCATGATATATATATATATTATATATACAATATATATATGATGGGGGCGGTTGCTGCCTTCTCCTGTTCTACATATTCAAACTAAACCAAATCAAACTTGTGCATTTTTTCTAGTAGTTACAATTAAAGTTATAAAAAGAATGTTTGCCATGAGTTTGCTCGACTATAAGTTAGCCTGTAACAAAAGACAGTTACATTTGTAGTTGGAATGTTGTTCAAGAACATATATTTATTGTTTAATGTTTAATAAATGCATATATTCAGCTATTATATACAATTAAATTACACTATTTAATTATACCCTTTTATGGTTAAAAAATGTGTTAAAAGTTATGAAAAATATTTCTGAATTCAACTTGTCATCAGGGCTGCAAAGCTTAAGAGCAGCTTATATATACTATTATATATATTACTAAATCTAAATTTTATTACCTTTATTTGTTATATAATATGTTTACATTTTGTGTTAAAAATAACAGTTAAATTAGTCAAACATTGTCATATATATTTAGATTTGATAGCATCATGTTTGTATTTTATTGCTGTTTTTCAGCCCTATTAAGTTCACTTAACATTATAGTTATAGCTAATTCAGGCAAAAAAGCAAAGCTAACACAATTTGGCAACAATTTTCCCAACAACAAAAACAACAACAATAATAATAAACTGTGCAACCGCTTTCATCTGCCACTTACCCCTCCACTGCCATAACAATCCCACAATTTGCGGCAGCGCGTAATTAAAACAATTTAATTTTTGTACAAGTGCGCCGGAGTACATACTCCGCAACCAGATTCATGCCCGCTCCCATCCCCTTCTTACAGTTACCCTTACACTTGGCCGCACCAACACCCGCACCCACTGCAAAAGCTAAAGCCAAAGTCGAAGCTAGATCCAGAGCCAACCCTGGAACGTGTGCCTGTGCCTTCAAATAATAATTTGCTTAGTTTATGAAGTATATTCTATTCAACTATGTATATGCGTGTGTGTGTGTGTGTGTGTGTGCTACATAAACATTCAGCTTCAGTTTTTTTTTGAGTTGCTGCGCACAATTTACTCACTTGGTTGCATTTTAACATATTTTGTTACGTTTTCTACAGGCCGCGTCGATTGTTGCCGTTGTGGCTGTTGGCTTTGTTGTTGTTGTTGCTGTAGTTGTTATTTTTTCAGTTGGCTGCCGTGCTGTTGCTGTTGCTGTTGCTGTTGCTCTACTACTGCTTCTTCTTTCTTCTACAACAGCAACAAAAACAACAACAATAACAATAACAACTACTTCTTTTGGCCTTACCTCAAGTTTAATTTGTTTGAGTTTCATGCAGCAGCTTCTGTTGTGAATTTCTGGTGCATCTGCAGGTCTTCGTTTCTTTCTCCCAACTCGAAAAATATTTGTGCACGCAAAAAATGTTAATTACCGGAGAGTCGCACAACAAAAAAGCAAACCATCAATGCGGCTGGGGCATTAAAATATTTAGGTTGTTCTGCCTTCCGACTTCCCAGGCTAAGGCCCACGTCCACGTCCATGCCCATGCCCTAGCCCAAGCTCAAGCCCGAGCTCGAGCAACGTCTTAGGGCTCAGACCAGACTCAAACTCACACCCAGGCTAAGGCCCAGTTTGAGCTACAGCCTGGCCGTTAATGCAACTGCAACTGTAACAAATTGCAATGTCGCACATCTGTCTTGGCTGGCGTTTGGTTTTGCCTAAAAAAAGAACCTTAAAAGTAAGTTTCTGGCTTGGCAGCAGGCCCTTGACGTTGTCGAGCTCATATTTATTTTTACAACAGTTTTTTGCTCAGTTAAAAAAAAAAAAACTTAAAAAAAATATAAATAAAATTGTCGTTGTTGTTGCCGTTGTTGTTATTGGTGCTGTTGCTCTTGTTGTTGTTGTTGTTATGGCTGCTGCATTGCCAATTACCGGCCGCCGGGAACCCTAGCAATTTGGCCATATCCGGCCCCCTGGCTGCTTCTGTTGGTACTTCTGCTGCTGCTTCTGCTGCTGCTGATGATGTTTGGCCTAGGAAAATCAGGTTTTTCTTTCACTTGTTAACAATTCTTATGGCACGTTGATTTTTCGTTACTTTAGATTTTCCTGTTTTTGGCCTTGCTATCAATTTGCCGAACAATTTAGTTTTCTGCAGATTCTATTTTGGATTTTTTTTATATTATTTTGTATTTTTGTTGTTGTTGTTGGGTGTGTTTACACATTGATGGGCAGCTGCTGGCATTACCAGTTTTAGACCTAGACGAGTCTAATTGGTATTCAAACTGGCAGGATATAGTTTAATTTTAGCAACAAATTGTTCAATTTTACTAAGTAGCAAGTGTAAGCGTAATGGCAACAGCCAAGCTATAGGCCATTGTCCTGTATCAAGTGCAGGTATTTGGCCAAGACACCTTGGCAAGTCAAGAGACTTGTCATTAGCACAAAACGTCAGCTACATTTAGATGCTGATCGTAAGTTGTTGTTGATGTTGTTGTTGTTGTTTGTATTGTAACTAATGAATATGGAACTTGACTTTGACTTTAATGCAATGCTCATGTCCATGTTGCTACTGCTGCTGTTGCTGTTGCTGTTACTATTGCATTACCACCACAATGTTGTTTTAGTTAGCTATTACAAGTTTGTGCCTCAACTCAATGCGCTTTTGGACGCGTCATGCGGCCAGTTTTTTTGTGTCACAATTTGCCGCACGATCTCAAGTCAGCAAATGTGTCGCTCAGCATTTAAACAACAGTGGTAAATACAACAGTAGCAGTAATACAAGTAGTAACATCAGCAACAGCAACAACAACAGCATCAGCATCAGCATCAGCATCAGCATCAGCATCTAAACGGTTGCAAAAAATGTCATAAATAAATTGCTTACAAACATTTG
The DNA here is from genome assembly GCA_037044455.1 of Zygothrica quintamaculata. NCBI lineage: Eukaryota > Metazoa > Arthropoda > Insecta > Diptera > Drosophilidae > Zygothrica > Zygothrica quintamaculata. Next base: position 47,616 of record JBAMBS010001342.1, read on the forward strand.
CTGACGCGCCAAATAAAATGCCATAAACGATCGAATGAAAGATTTTTAGCCAAAGACTCTCGACCGGCACTGCAGGAATTTCAAATGTTTTTCCTGCCGCCGGGTAAATTAACTAAAAATGTTAAAAATCGTTGGGATGAGTTTGAGTTTGCTTATAGGGTTGATGCATGTCCATCATTTGCAGTGCCATTAGCGTCGTAAACTGAGCCTCTAATGATCTTTATGTACTCGGACTCAACCATGTACCGTATCGCTATACCATAGTCCCCATTCCAGTTATTTATTTTGCCTTTTATATCATATTGGATTGAGGAATTCCAAATTATTTAAAGTGCAATGATGCACTTACTTGCCATTTAGACCCACTCAATTCAAGCCTCAATTCATGCCTCAATTCCTTTATATAAACTCTTTTTTGCTAAGTTATGTTCATTGCACTAAGGTTTCTTCTAATGGGCGTATAAACTTCTTAAATTTATAAACCCAACCAATCAAAATTTGCATGTTTTGATAGTTTATGGGTTTACCTTACTACAACATGACTCAAAAGATATGGCCAGATATGAAATGTACATATAGAGAGCTGCATTTTAATTCCGTATCACTCTATTAGATTGTTTCCCTGCGCATCTTTGAGTAATCCAAAAACACTTTGTTTCCACTTTCAAATACCCACAAATTCATAGCGGCTATTGACATGCCACAGACAGCAGGCAACAGCCAACAGCCAACAGCCAACAGCTTGAATTGAAGTAGCATCTGCGCCCGAAATCCCAGTCAACTGTCTACCAGCAGCTGTTCCAGTGTTGCAGTGTTTCAGTGTTGCACCAGCAGCAACACCTTTACTAATGCCTGGCAAAACGACTTAATTCACCTGGCTAGCTGGAAGACTGGATGGCTGGTTGGTTGGTTGCTTGGTTTCATCTTGTCTTTCTGTCTGCTAACGAACAGACACAGCGGCATCAAGAATTGCAATGCCAATATAACAACCGCAAGCTGGTGATGTGAGCCCAATCCTGGTGCCTTGATGAGAGGCACCCCAAACCGCAGCGGATGCAATTTTTTCGGACAAGCAACTCAACTCAACTCAAATCAAAGCAAAAGCAACAGCGAACAGCAAGCAGCAACATTGGTAGAAGGTATAATCAAATTTGCTGTTTCATGCGTGTTGCAAGTGCAACTTGATGTTGTTCGGACGTTGCATGATCAATAAATTTGGCATTTTAATCGATGTTTTAGATTTTTATCTTAACTATCAAAAGCAACAGCAAGAACATGCTGTAGCAGTCTATAGCATTTAAACTAACAAATTTTATTGTTTTGGGCGTTGCATTCAGCAAGTGCAACACAAAACTTAAATCTAAATATAAAATTGCACAAATAAACACAAAAAAATACAGAGAAACAAGAAACAACCAATGAAGTCAGCCCATGCAGTAGCCAAAGCAGTCGAACAGCCAGCAAATAGCAATGAAAAGCGAGATCAAGTTCAACGCACATTTGTCCTTGATAATTGAAAACAGCGCAAAATGAGAGCCAACCCGAGGGGAGCCCAAAAAAGTAGTTGAGCAAAACAAAAAATAAACAAAAATTATGGCAGTGGATCGGCAGACTTATGCCAGAGACAGCCAACTCAATGTTAGCTCTAGCTCTGCCATTGCCACTGCCTCTGCCTCTGCCTCTGCCACTGCCTCTACGTCTGTCCCAGTCTTGACACAGAACTCTCTCTGCACTATATCAAAGAGCAATGAAAACCGGCTGGGGCCTGCCAGGAATGCATCCATAATAAACACAAGCACATGCATTAAATGTGCGTAGCGTATGCCGAAAATACGCCGGCCATTAAGTCAACCCAATCCCCCAATCCCTCAATACCCCAATACACCAATATCCAAACAAACCAGCACATGCCCACGCTGGCAACTGCAACTGCTGAGTATCGAGTGCGATCTTCAGCCGATCTGTACGTGCCTCTCCATTACTGCCATTGCGTCTCTAGCAATACAACACACAAAACACAAACCACAAAAAAAAAACTCTTAAAATAAAGGAAAGGAAAGGAAAGGGGAAAAAAAATATTTCCGAAAATTTGCAATTGACTGGCTGCAACGACGCCGTCTCTCTGCATCGAACGAGCACAAAAATGTTTATGCATTTTTTCTGGTCACTGACCGTACTCAAGGTTTTTCGTATTCTGCTGCTGCTGCTGCAACTGCCGTGAATAGTGCTGCTGTGGATGGTGCAGCGACTCCTTCGACGCTGCGTAAATTGCATGCGCACAAAAATTGACGAATATGCCAGGCGACGTAAGGCATACTTGTAAGAGCAATGCCAAAGGCTGTTATGGGCTGATATGATGAAGAGGGGGGTATGGATGTACGGTTACGGTTTAGGGGAGAGGAGCAACGTCAAAATGTGCGCCCCAAAAACAACACAGAGAAACGCTGCAAGCCAGTATAGCAAACTTGTTGCACTCGAATGAGGAAACTTTGGCTCTCTCCCCCTCTATACATATATGCGAGTATCTTTGTATATCACTTGCCCTCCTCTCTCTCTCCCTCCACTGGAGCAAAGTTCTGTGCAATTTGGAGACGACGACGACGACGACGACGACGACGACGATGACGACCACAAAGACGATGATATAATTTAGCACGAAAGTGAAGACTCTTTTGCAGCCGGCTTCTGCTACACTTCGTTCGATTGCGTCCCGAATTCGGTACAAACGAAACCGAAATGTGCTGAGGGGCAAGGTGTGTTTGGTGATCTCGTTGCTGCTGCTGTTGTTCGGGTTGCAAGTGATAAATTGTAGTTGCAGGGTCTTAGCATGGTCTTTCCTTTAATGTTTTCTTTCTTTTTTTTTAATTTTTTGTTACTTATTTCTTTATTTTTTTTTTGGAGCAATTTCAATTTGATTGCGGTAGGTTGCCAGAGACTGTACCTGGCTATGGGCTGCTTCATACTGCAGCTAGTCTTTTTTATTTTTGTGTCGCTCTTTCCTTTTTACCTTACCGCCCTGACCACCCGCAACAATCGAGGCGCAAAAAGTTCTCAAATTACCACGCCAAATGCCAAGTCAGTGACCGATTATGTTACCCAAAGCGTACGAAGTATGGGCAAAAGACAGGCGTCATTATAAAGCGTCGCTGTCGACGTCACTGTCGGCCCCATAAGCTGTTTTCTCTATGCGGCCCTGTCTGACACTGTCTCCTTTACCGTCTCTGTCTCCATTTCTATCTCCAACTCCAACTCCAACTTCAACTCCATCTCAGCAACGTTCTTCGTCTCCATTTGCGTCCCCAACGATATTACTGTTCCTTTGCTTTTCTACTAGAAGGCTAGCTGTTCCACTGTGGTGCTGTGGTGCTGTTGCGCTGTTGTGTCTTACAGCTGCTCCTTGGGCTTGGTTCTATTTGCTTTTGTTATGGCACATTAGTTGCTGTTGTTGCTGTTGGTGTTGCTGTTGCTGTTAATATTATGTTGTTGTTGCACGTGGCTTTGATGACTCTCTTTCTCCTAGACTGACCGCAAAAAAAAGGAGAAAAAAATGCGCTTCATCAAAGGCCTCACAATGACTGCGTAGGTTTTGGAGTTTTGATAAATATGGGGTAGTAAGCGATTCCAAGCGTTTCTAAGAGTGGAAAAAAACAGGTGGTAGATAGCGCTGATGAGAGGTTATACTCGTGCTTTGTAATAAATATTTATTATTTAGCATTTAGTACTTTGTTTTATTTGTCTATGTTGGTAATTTACTTACTTAGAGAGAGCATTAGACATATTCCGCATACGTCATGTTTAACGGACTCAAAAGCCGCAACTTTCTAAACTCCCAACTCCTAACTCATAATTGGTCTGGCTATCTTAATATTTGATATGCAAAAAATATGAATAAAAGAAATTATTCTCTTAGAAATTATATTTCATTTGTCAGCTTTAAGCCTCAATATACTCATTGTTTTGTGGCAGTATATCACATTGGTTTCCTGCCACAACGAAGCCCTAAAGTTTGAGTAGACAAACAAAAAGAACCTAAACGAAAATGTCTGAAATTCTGTGTTAGTTTTAGACATGCTACCTGGTATTAGTATGGCTAAACTAAGAAAACTGAATAGAAGAAAAAACAAAATAAAAAAATACAAACTGAAAATGACTTGCCACTTCAACATCAACATAAGCGGCTTTAGTCTAGGTCAAGTGGCAAAGGCAGTTTGAAAAGCTGGTCAGAAACGTGGTTGAAAAACTGTCTCCCATACCATTTTCATGTTTTCATTTGGCTATTTTGCCATTGCACATTCAATTACAATTTGCTATTGGCTGAAATGGATTGGAAAATGGTTTAATTGCTTGCAGTTCGATTTGAACAGCTCTAATTGAGCATAATCTTGTATGGCTCACCCGAAGCTTACCCAGAACCTGGCTGAAAAGTGCGTAAAAAACAAAATGAATGTACGAAAGTTATTTGGCATGGCCAAATGGAAGAATGGAAAAAAAATGAAAAAATTGCATCAAAAATGCAGTAACGAGTACAATTTGTATAGAGCATATATGCACAATTTGATTGGCAGGCTAGTCAATAAACGACGGACCCTTGTACGGGTCGTCATCCTGGTAGTGGTCATGGTCCTGGTCCTGGTTCTGGATCCTGGCCCGTAAGCGTACAGGTCCGGGCTGGGCAAAGTCTGAAGTGCTTTTGGGAAGGCCTTAATTACGTAATGTGTGCGCTGAGTTATGACCAAAGGAGTACTCCATATATATAAATTTATATATATATATATATATATATAAATACATATGTATGTGTATGTATGTATATGCGTATATATGCGTGTTGAGCAAATGCGTAAAATTTTAATTTCGTTTTGAAAATTTCACTCGAAAATAAAAAGGAATCGAGGCCTGCCACAAAAGTTGTTTGCAGGCGCGACTCGGATGGTTGCATTTATTGAGGCCAATGACCAGACACGCACACATATGCAACTTATGTCTATATGTGAATATTAATGTGTGTGTGTGTGTATGTGCTGCTGCTTCTTACGCACTTTTTGCAATTTCTAATTTGAAAGCACACACACACACACACACACACACACACTCACACATATGTCTCTATTCATATACACACCCAGTAATATATAGAGGGGCACATTTATTGGCCTGTTTTGCGCAAAAGGCATATTGATCTGCCCTAACCCTTTTTAGTTCTTATTATTATTATTATTAAACAACCCCGTTAAGTGTAGAGCTCGCCCCTGGTTTGGTTTGGTACGTTTTGGTTTGGTTATCTAAAAAAAAGGGCAAAAGGTCTGAAAAAAGAGAGTGCGTTCCATACTGGGACACGCAGTGGGTTGCTTATGTGTGTGTGGATCTTCAGTTGGGTTGGGTCAACCACTTTCCTTGGATGGAGGTTTGTTTCTCTTTTGTATTTCCGTAGGGGAGTTGCAAATACTATAATAATATATATATGTATATTTAAAGAAAATCCCAAAGAATGGCGGAGAGAGAAGACATTTCATTTTTTAAATACAAAATGCAGAAGACACGCATACAACTCATATATAAATACACACACACACACACACAGATACAAATAAATTATATACATGTGGATGTGTTAAATTAAAGGGGTGTGGCTACTGCCATTTTTTTCCCTTATATTTATAAATGAGGACATTGCAAAACTGAGAACAAAATCAGATCAATTCTTAATCCGTTAATAATCTGCTAGTTAATGCAATGATTTCATATAGGCAAGTATTTTTGGAGTCGCCACAAAACAAAGCCTCATAATGTTGACTCAAATTGTAATTCTTTATGCCCTCAAACCATAAAAGGCGTGTAGTTTATTAATTACATTGCATTGCATTGCATTGCAAATTGCAACAACAACAGCGCCGCAAAGCATGCAACATAAATAGAAACCGCAAAGTGCTTAAAATGCGCAATTGATATGAGCTAAGCAAAATGAATAAAAGTTGTACAAAACAGAAAATTGGCACTGGGAAAAGTATGAAAATGAAAGAACAAATGATGTAAAAATATGAAAAAATATATTTGTTTAATTAGTTTTGTTGCAATTGTTATTATTTTGTATGGAAATGTAGAATTAAAAGTTACAAATATTTTAATATATGTATACATAGATTTACAGGAAAGGGCACGCTCTCTCACTCTGGCCAACACAATAATTACTTGGCATGGGGGCATAATTATGATATTCTCAAACAATTGCAATTCCTATGAAATAAATCCTGCGTTGGCAAATTGTCACAAAATAAGAGAAAAGCGCAGGCAAACTGAAAATAAATTGTGAAAAGCTTGAAATGTTTAGCTGAGCATTAAGTAAAATAAAAATAAAATATGAACTAGATTGATACTCTAACAACAAATAAATAAAATAAATACATAAATATGCATTGACTTGGGGAAAATATTAAATATATGATTATTATAATTAAGATTAACAATAATTATAGCAAACGTTTTAAGAGCATTTGTTAGTCGTATAAAATAATGTGTTTGTATGTATGTTTTGTGTGCATGTATGGGTGATTATTTTTTAATAAAAATTTCTTGCTTGAAGGCATAGGCTACGCACTTTGTTTAACAGCCTGACACCAGCATACACCAATACACACACACAGACACACGCACAAATACACTCATACAAAGATATACAAAGGATTTGTTGTGACGCAGCTTTTGTGATTTGTTGACGCGGTTTTTTTTTTATAATTTTTTTCATATTTCATTTTTTTTTTTGTGTTTGTTACTGGGGTTAAAATAGGTCTTACAGCTGCCTTAGCCGCAGGGTCCCCAACATACGCAACATACATCTAACGATATATTCGTATCATAATAGAAAATTAATTTTTCACACATTTTTAAGCTGGTGAGCTTGGAGTCCGTTGACAACATGCTCATATGATGATGCGTTTAATTTGTAAATAATAAATGTTAAATAATAAATACAATAATAATAATAATAATAATAATAATAATAATAATAGACATATAAATAATATGATTGTCTGGCCTGCGCACATCCGTTGGGTCTGGGCTTAGGCATAGGCTTGGGATAGGCTTCACCCAGCTAACTGCTTTAATGAGCCAGATACAATTTAAGAGCAGCTTCCTGTTTGGTTCCTGTAGCGACTGCTTTTCAAATCACTTTACTTCCTTGGCCAACAGCGGCTAACAGCAGCAGCAACAGCAGCAGCAACAACAGCCAACAGACAAGCATTGACTGAATTAGACCAAAACCCGTAAATTTTGTGGAGCCATCGCTCTGAGAACGGATGCAACTGCCTAAGACTTGACTCGGAAAGAGTCCAAGTAGATGGAGCGTTGCTTGCCTCAATTGCTGCTGCACAACAACAACAACAACAACAAAAAGTTATCAACAGGATGCAGTTTGTATTTGCAATTGCAGTTGTAGTTGCAGTCGCTGTTGTTGTTGTTTTGCTGATGCTGTAGCCTTCGTTGCAACGGCTGCTGCTGCTGCTATAGCTGTTCTTGTTATTGTTGTTTTTTCGGTGCATATCAAATGTCAGAGCACCAAAAAAAAGCAAGAAAATAAAGTAAAAACGCTTATCAAGGCAAGCCCCTGAGGCCACCACCCTTCCCCCCTCCCCCTGCTAGTCACATACTCGTATATGCAAATTGCATCTTCAAGATGCAGCCTGCTCGTATTTCGCAATGCAAGCGGCCTTTGTTTTTGCATTTACCCTTTGCTTGCATTTCCTTCAAGTTGTTGTTATTGCTGTGTTTGTTGTTGTCTTTGCGTACCTCCACCGCATTGTGTGTGCCTTACATAAACTGCATTTTTTTTTTCGGTGAATTATTTATTATTATTATTTTACTTTTATTTTATTTTTTCTTATATTTTTTTTTGAGGGTTGCATTCGAGTTTGCATTTGGATGAAAATTTTAAAACTCGTTTCTACTGTTAGAATAATGTGGTTAATCTTGTCGCCGTTGCCTTTTTATCTTCCATAAATATGGCAATCAAATGCTTCAGAGACAAAGGTGTCAACTTTTCGACTCGTTTTTCTTTAGACCCCTTGCCCATTAGATGGTTTTGTGGATAGGTAAACTCTCTATAAATTGCCTTATTTTGCAGATGTTTTGGGAAAGAGACCCAAAGAGACATTTACAAACCAATTTAGCTGTTTTAACAGATTCAAATTATTTATAAAGATAATAGAATATTTGAATGGGAATAATACTTCTCTTGACTTTAAACTTTCACCTGTAAAGATATGGAATAAACAAATAAGGAATAAATAAAAAATATTTTAAAATTAAATAATAATTTATTTATATATTTTTAATTATTTTGAAATTTATTTTTTTTTATATATAATATATAATTAATATACTTTTGTGATTAATAAAAACTCATCTTGTTGCAGTTACATTTCGCATGAATATCAAAGAAATTGCATTGCCTTAACCAAAGCGAGTACCGTCGCAGTCAACGTCGACGTCGCTGCTGCAGCGGAGAGCTCAAAGAGCGCCGCATTGTGTTTAATTTTTATTTTTGTAATTTTTTTCATATTTCTTAACAGAGGCCAGGGGTTAACCAATGCAAAAAGCAGCTCAATGAGGCCGCAATTTGCTGCTGTGGTGAGTTTATTAAAACAAGAAATGCTCAAATTTGAGTGAATTGCTGTTTGAGTGAGTTTCGTTTTTATACTACATACAGGGGCAACTTGCTGCTTGTATGTGTATGTGCTTGGCACATTTTTTTTTGTATGTAAAAAACTCAACTGTGTGGCAGAACTTTTATTTATATATATATATTTTTTTTTTTTTGGGTGGTTGCTGCTGCCAGCGCTATCATTGAGCTGCCAGGCTAATGGCAATTTAATAGTGTTTTTCATATTGCATTAGTTTTCTATAGTTAATGTTGCTGCTAGATAGTGCTATATATGTGCATTGGTGTTGTAAATCTAAGCTGCAGGCAGGCCATGAAATTTTCATAAGTCAAATTCGCATTGCTGTCCATCATCATCATCATCATCAGCTACATCAGCTACATCAGCTTCATCAGCAGCAGCAACATCGTCATCATCATCAGTAGTAGCAGTAGCTGCAACTGCAACAGTTTCAGTCACACAATCAGTAACCAGTTGCATGCAAAATGCCTGCAACAGGTGTGCAAAACTGAACAGCAAACTTAGACCTAGCCCCACTGCACGTCCAAGTTGCATGGGCGCAATCTGCAACACAAATGCCCTGCAGCAATAAGGTTGAAGCCACTGTGTGTTGTTTCGAATGTTGCCAGTGCCACAACCACTACCATTGCCAGTGCCAATGCCAGTGCCAGTGCCAATGTTAGTGCCAATGCTGGAGTCAGTGCCTAGCCCTGGCTTTGCCCTTACCCCAACATGTTTTTTTTTTTGTGTTGGCCAAAGATTTCAGCACTTCCATGCTTCATATCTTTTAGAATGATAATAGTGCGCCTTCCGTTGGTTGCAGCACCAGCAGCAGCAGCAGCAGCCGCACCAGAAACACATATAATGTGTTTTTTCCCCCATTTTGTTGCTGTTGCATCGTTTTGTTAGGTAGCACCAACAACAACAACAACAACAGCCGCCATAGTTCTGACTATTATAATACCTTTGAGGCTCTCCCTTCATCTCCATTCAATGAAATTGACTTGAGCTGCATGTATTTTTTGGCTTTCATTTGGCTTTGGTTTAGCTTTATGTTTTAGTTCTATAATCTTTTCTGATTTGCATATATTCAAACACACACACACACATACAGATAAACAGTTGTATGCTTTGTTAGCACGCCACTATTCTTTAATAGTTTTTGCCGTTTTCTTAATGCTTGCACTGATTTTTCAATTATATTTTTATATATCGTTCATTGGCTTTCATTTGTTAGCGATTTAGTTTTCTATAACGGTTCACATTTTTCATTTACATTTTGCCATAAATGACAAACACAAATGCCAACAGTTGCTAGTTGCCAGTTGCCAGTTGCCAGTTGCCAGTTGCCAGTTGCCGGTTGCTAGTTGCTAGTTGCCAATTGCCACTAGTTGCCTGCCCCAGTGGCCTATGGCTGCCAATTTGTGACAGTTATTGTTAGCCAATGCACAGTTTTGATTGACTTCCAGCTGAACTGCTGACAGATTGCTGCCACTTGTTGCAAGGGGTTTGTCCGTGTCTATGAATATGTAGGCACAATTAGATCTCTGATTGAAACTCTGATTAAAACTGTTGTCATCACATAGAATAAACTATGAATAGAGTTAACATTGTTAAAGAAAATATAACTCGGAATTGAGAATTAAACTGATTGAAAAAACAGTTTAAAACAAATGTCAAACAACTGTTAACTAAATATATATTTAATTTAATATATATACTCTAATAACACTTACCACATATTTATTTTGTGGTTTGCATTAAAAAAGTAATTACTTTAAAGCATCTACAATATGGCAATTGTTAAATTAAACCAAGTTAAACGTTAGCTATATACAATGGCCATTGTTCTGGCTACTTTCATCTGTCAAGTTATCGTCTGCTCCTTCAGCTTTCCTTTCTGATTTTTATTGATTAAAAACAAACTCCCGAATGTGTATGGCTCTCTTTGATCTACAAGCTTACAAACATTTCAGGTATTTCTTCTTCATATATATATATATATTGCATGTATTGGTACTATCAATTTCTATAATACTGCAATCGAATTTGAGCTTTAACTTCAGTTCCCTTGAGTGTTGTAGCAGACAACTTCAAACAGCAACACTCAATGCGCCACTTTACTTCGAATGATTTGTCCAAAACGTAGCCAATTTTTCGTTTATCTCATTTTTTTTTACTTTATTCATTGTTGTTGGTGTTGTTGTTGTATGTGTTGTTGTATTTGTTGTTGTTGTTGTGCATTTTGTTCAAGTACGTCAAGTTCGATTGCGTTCTTTACCTTGAAATCTTGTTTTCTATCCGTTGTTAAGTTTTTGTTGCGGCTTGCCAATTGCATTTGCTGTTGTTGTTGCATTTGTTGCTGCTATTGTTGTTGCTGCTGTTGCCGCAGCTGCAAAATCTTTTGCATGTCGCCACTACTTCAAACAGCCCCCATGCACCCACCAAAAATAAAAAACCCGCCTGCCTAATATTTTATTTATACATTTTCTTTATTTATTGAGCAAAAAATCAAGTCATCATTTGTTATTCTTGTTTTATTGTTGCTGCGGGCATTTTTCGCATTATTCTAAATACTCAATTTGCATTTATTTATACAACAGTCATTAATTTGTGTGCTTATAAATTCAATTAAAATGTTTTATCTACTTAGTTTGGTGTTCATTTCTCTCTAGCTCCCCCTCTCTCTCTCTCTCTCTCTCTTTCTATTGCTATATAATTTGTTGTTCTCGTTTTTGTTATTAGCTTTAAATAAATTACTTTTATGTTTTATTAATTTTTCTCAGTCAATGGCGTTAAGTAAAATGCGGAAATTGGCGACAGCCTACGAAAGTGCCAATATCAAACGATTATAAATAATAAATTAACAATAATTACAATTGATTCTTAACTTTTGCATACTCAAACTTTCGCTTAGTTAATTATACATATAGTTATGTATGTATAAGTGTGTGTGTCCTCTTTGCATACAGTTTTTCTTGTTGGTATGTGTATGTGTGTGTGTGTGTGTGTGTGTGTGTTTGATTATTTTTGTTTGTCGTCTACTTAGCAGGCCTTGACATCAAAACATGCGCCAAAATATACATACATACACATTGTATACATTAAGTATACGTCGCGTTACTTTTGCATGCGACAATCTGGCAACGCCATGTCCATGCCCCATAGCCCAAAATGCAACGCTTCGTTGCATGCACAAAATAAAAAACCAAAAAATAGAAAAAACGCAACAAAAAATAAACGAACAACCAAATCCGAAAACTCAAACGCCGCCGTTGCCGTTGCCGTCAATGTTTCTATTGCTATTTAGTTTTGGCTGCGCTTGGCCTCCATTTTTGCATGCATTCATAACGCAAGTCGAGGTTTTCATTGGTTTCCAATTTTGCTGTCTCTTTTTTCTCTGTTTTGTTTTTTTTTTCGTTTTTTTATTTTGCTATTTGATCTGCCGAAGTCGACGCTAACGCCAACGCCAACGCCGCCTGAATTGCAGCTTTATGCCTAAAATTTATCGTATATATATTTTTTTTGCGTTTTGCTTTTGTTTTTCAATTTTTGTTTGCTTTTTTTTGTCGTTTTTTTTGCTTGTTGCCATTCGTTGCAACAGCCTCGAACTTTAGATTTGTTTGCAGTGTTTATGAGAGCATAACACACGCTTTATTGTATTATATTGTATTCTATTGTCAAGCTTAAGTACATATCTTTTATATATATATATATATATATATATATATATATAGTTATAGAGTGCTAGGCTCAATTGCCTAAAGGTAGACATATCAAGTTTGTGCGTGGCACTGACAGCATTTTAGGGTAGTCTTTAGTCTTTATTAAGTGGCTATGTTAATACGAATATTAAACTAAAGAGTTTTTGCTGGAATATAGCTGATATTGTATGCTGTTTTATTTAAATATTTAATAAATTCTTTACTGATAATTATGCTATATATTATTGCTCAGTGAAGTAAATAAAAGTATTTATTTTTCTATGTTTACATTTTATTTATTTATTATTATATTATATTTATTTAAAATTTTATTATTTTTATTAATTATTTTATTATATATTATATTTTTTTTATTATTTTATTTTATTTTTTATTTATTATGTTATTTTCTTGCTTTATTTGTTTTCAATAAAAGTTTCTTTAAATAGATTTATAAACATTTATTGTTACTTATAATAATTTGGCTAACAGTTTTGCTAACCATAAATGTCTCGCTGCTCTGCCTTTAGGCCATTTAATGCTGCACAGGAAAAGCAACGTTAAAGTTACAGTAACACACTTTTCCCATTGCTGCCTGATGGCCATAATTTCCCTTTAAGCATGTAGGCGCTGAGGTCGCGGCAGGGAGACCCAGAGTCCGAGGCAGTGCCACTGCCAGTGCCAGTGCGGAGTGCCTAGTGCCCAGGTTCCAAGACAAGTTTAGCGTCGTCTGTGAAGGCGGTAACCATTTAATAAATTGCATTTTACTGGCTGTTATTGCACTTTAAGCATTGCATTTACCCCTTGCATTGAGTTAACTAGTTTGAATGTTTAAGCACTTGGACTTGATTAATCATGGCACAAGTTGCTTAATGCATTTTTATGTGTCCATTGCCCATTGCACTTGACCCTATTGATACAGCTAGTGGCTGTATTATATATTGGATACATTATAAAAATGTTAGTATTTAAGTAGTTGCCTTATGGACACACAAACTGGCCAGTGGCAACTGTTCATTTTGGTAGTGTTGACCGGAAGCCACGCGCCCACATTCACTTCCGTTTAGCTTTACACCCACAGACCAAAGCATATATATAGCTATATACTGTATAACTGTATGTATTGCTGCTGCTGCTGTTGTTGTATGCTACTGTTGTTGTTCCACTAGCACGGACACGTTGCAGGAAACATGAATTTATCGTTGCGAAAGTTAACTGGCCCACAGCTCAGCGGGACGCCACAGTAGCCTGCCACAGCACAGAAAGGAGATATGATTTTCTAGATTTTGTGGCTCACTTGTTGCACGTTCCAACAATAAAGTTTAGTTTATATCGTGACGGCAACTTTGGCGATTATTCACTTAAATTGATATCCAACTAATATCCAGTTTAGGTCTCGCCGTTGCCAATTGATTCGAACAAAGTGCAATGCTAGACATATATTATATATATATATATATATATACCTCATGTAATATATACGTATATATAGTTGGACACACAGCATATACTATAAACTGGAAGTTGTCCGAATAAAAATAAAAATAATCAAATGACCGCACAAACCTTAAACAACAACAACAACCGCATCAACACCAAGAACAACAGCTACAAAACAACGTTAAAATCATGCAACTTATTATAGTATTTGCAGTTACAATAACTGGTTCCATTATTAACAATATTTAATTCGATCGTTGTTTTTGTTTTTATTTTCTTTTCGTTTTTGATACCCACTAGCATAACAGAAGGAACACATTATAATTTAAGCCATATAAAGAGTAGGCTTAAATAGGCAAACAAATGTCTGATTGCTCTAAGAGGATAGTTAAGGATACTTTTAAAGAGATGCCAAATTATGGTATATCATAGATCCTTTTTATAAATATAATATAAATATAGTTTGTTATATTGTCCAACAATTCGTTAAGGTGTGTAACGGTGTACAGGGTATTTCGTAGTCAGTAACATTGACTGTTTGATTGTTACTCGTTTTACGTGGCTGATTGTTCAGATCTGTTGCTTGTAGTTTTGTTGCCATTTTTGTGAAATAACCTTGAATAAATTTATTTTATTTTATTTTAATTTATAATATTTTAATAATAGAAATGGTAAGGCAAATTCTTAGAATTTATATAGAAAATAATATATTTATTTTTTTTATTATTATATTATATCTCTTAAAATTTATGACGAAACTTTTAACTTAAAACCTAATGCAGATTCTCTTGCAAAACTTTGTATTTCCTTATATAGCATAGCTTAGCATTTTATATAGAACTTCTGCTTATGTTCTATAGAGTATCTAATAGTCTATCATGTTGCATGCAGCTATGCTGCATGTCGAATCTGCATGTTCTAGGTTCTAGTAAGAAGCTGTCGTTGCACATCATTAAATTTAGATAAGCTATGCAAATATTTAATTACATTTTATTGTTATTCACTTAATGCTATTAAATAATTATGAGGTAGTAACTATTTTGATGACAAAACTTGCATTAAAACCCATACAAAAAATGGCCTTAACGAGTTGCTGTTGCTGTTGCTGTTGCGGTTGTTGTTGCAGCACAGAGTCAAGGAACGCTCTTAAATATTTAAGAAATATTTGTGACCTTTGCTGCCTGCAACATTGCTGGCCCTGTGGCAATGATTGGCCTGCTCTCAATTATATTTGTGGTGATATTGTTGTTGTTGCTGGCTGCTGCTGCATGCAACTTTAGCTGCATTAGGAAAGGTCAGTGCCATCACCACTGTCGCTTGTGCCTCAAATGCATCAAAACGCGCTTTTTGTCGGTCTTTGCGTCAACTGCGTTGTTGTTGCTATTGTTGCTGTTGTTGTCATCATCGTTGTGGCCGCTGGCCGGAATGAGGGACAAGAACTTTGGCCAGAGACGGAATCGAGGGTTTCGCGCTTACTTGCTTTTAATTCTAGCATTGCGTTTCAAGTTGCAGGGCACTCAACAACTGTGCAACATACACACGCACACACACACACACACACACAAACCACAATCTTACAACCATTGTAAGAGAGAGAGAAAAAGAGACTGTCAGGCAGTTGTATATAGTTTAATGCAGCTGCAAACTGCGGCAACTGCAAATTCAGCAGCAGCAGCAACAGCAATAGCAACAGCAGCAACAGCAGCAGCAGTGGTGGCAGCGGCAACAGCAAAAAAACGCGCAACTCATTTAAAAATGCCAACGTCCATCAACGAGGATCGCCGAAGATGGCAGAATTTGTTGTCGTTTCGCTTTTTTGTCAAATTGTTTTGCTGAATTTTCTTGAGAACTTTTGCATTGTATTGCATTATATAGCCCCTTAGCTATTATTCTTCTTGTTGTATTTGTTATTATTATTTTCTTTCTTATTTTTTCCTTTTTTTTTGCTGCTTTTCTGTGCTTCTTCTTTTGTTGCTGCTGCTGCTGCTGCTGCTAGAGCGAGATGTCCGAGGAAGTGGTCACATAAAGACGACAATGAACTGTTTTGTTTGGTTTGATTTGGTTTGGTTTGGCTCTGTTTTGTGAGTGCTCCGCTTGTAGTTGCTGCCCCCTTTTTGTGGCATGGCATACACACACATACAGACACCAAATACCAATACTTGCATACTGCCAAACAGGAAGAAAAAGTATCTCATATTTCCGCAGTTATATAATCGACAGCTAAACCAAATCCTGCATAAAAAGATGCTAACTGCCTTTACCCTCTATCTGAAATCCTTTAAAAGTATTAAGTATATACTGTATATATCTTAATAACAAATATTTGAATATATAATACCATACGCAATGCCTTAAATTCATGCTCTAAATGGAAAGCGCAGAAAATCTCTATATAGTTACAACTCTTGGCATTTCTACTAACAGAATTTTTTACGTAATTTGCGCTAATTGAAATGAGAAATGTAAAAAAATGAGAAACAGCAAAAAGAGACGAAAAAAAAAGATTATTTAATATTTTTTTTCATATTTCTCTTAGCTCTGCAGATGAATCCAATTTGTCGCATTCAAATGAAATACTTTATAAATTGCATTAATTTTCGGTCTGTTCACTTCGAGTTAAGAGCTGGAAATTATTATGCTTAAATAACTAAAGTTAAATTACAATTTCTTTAACTAAAACTATCTACTAAAATATGCATAAACTATTTATATATATTTATAATTTAATATATTATATAGACTTTGTATCAACTCAGGCTTGATAATAGTGTTAAAGACATATTTGTCTGACCAACATTGAAGTCCTTTCATTAAACTTCATAGCAATTTGTGGTCCTGTGCTTGCCTCCAGTGTGTGGCAGATTACAAATTTTAGGCAACCTTTGACGTTAACACATGCAGCTAACCGCAGCAAAGCCACACACACACATTTCCATACATACATACACATACATAAGGCTTTGTTATATATGACCGAACTTAGGCGCCACTTAGCTGCTTTGAGGCACCTGTTGCCTGTTGCATAAACCAACTGCCATGCTAATTTCATTATGTGTCATGGGTTGACGTCTAACCGCAGGCTTCAACAACAACAGCAACAGCAACAGCAACAGCAACAACAACCAACACACAAAGAGATAATGGCATCTAAATCGAAAATTGCATAGCACTTTCCTTTTCATTTAACATGCACACACTCTAACACACAAGCACACACACACACACAGACATAACGTAAGCACACATAAATACACACTAATAGATATATGCAGAGAAATGCATTTTGCCGGCTAACTAACTGGCAGGGCTCAGTGCGGCTCAGCCAACAATTGAATGTGCAACACGATGCAACGTACACACTCTCACACAGACACACACACACACACACATAGAGTACACATCACATATACACACTGACTGGATAGCAATGCTAGCCGAGTGCTTTACTTTTCGTGTTGCTGTGGCTACCACCCACCTGTTGTTGTATGCAACTACAACTGGATTCTGGATTAGAGTCTGCCACAGACTCGTTTCGTGTTGTCGTGTGCAATTTTGTAGTCAAAAAAGTAACAGCATCAACAACAACAACAACAACAAACATAGCAAATAGGCCTTCATCCATAGAAAAACACACACACGCACACAAAATTTAATTGAGTGTTTGGCAAATTTAGTTCAGGGTCAGTTATGTGGCTCGTTTTTGGCCTGTGTTTAGAAGGCCAGTTTGGGTTTGTGTTTTTGGCTGCATTTGGTTGCACGTTTTTGTTTTTTTTTCTATTTTTTTTCTGTTTCAAAATGTTTGGAATTTCGTCTATGATTTATGCAAAACGCATACGCCATGTGGTCCGCATTCTTGCTGAGGGGTTAAGTCGGAGGTATTGGCAGGGTTTCTGTGTGGCTGTGTATACAAATTAGATTTATAATTAATAATGATATTTATTGATTAGCTAGCAATATCAATGTTTATTTTACTGGTAATATATATTTACTATATTTATAGCATTATACTGTATTATGTCTACTTGTTATGTCGGATATTAGCATTATTTTATACATTTTGTTTTTAGTCTCATTATTAACTATTGCATTGAGTTGGTTAGAACATTTTTTTTTGTAAAATGTTTACCTTGGCTCTCCCTTGTTCTATTTCTCATTGAAAAGACTGTTTAGTGAAGTTGCTGCTGCTGCTGCTGCTGTGCTGCAGCACCCCTTACCGATTCAGGTGCTCACTTAATTACATGGAATAGCATAGCATAGCATTCCCTGTCGTTGGCTCTAGCTTCCATCTTTCATTCCATTCACTGCCAAAACAAATTGTGAGAAAAAGCCTAGAACACAAAAACACAACACAACACAAAATGTGCGTGCTACATAAATGAAAACCTATGCTTCAGTGGTTTGCCTAGAAAGAGATAGCAACATATTTAATATGAGATGGCAACAATATGGCAGAAGATTTAACTCTTTGCTTCACTCTGTTCTGTTCTGTTCTGATCTGATCTGCACTCATTCTATCCTAGTCGATTTCATATTTTATGTCAGGTCTTTGCTTTTTGCGCGATCTCCAGCCCATCGCCTCGACATGTTTTGCATTGAATTCGGGTTTAAAATTCTGTTTATTGTTGTTGTCGCTGCTGCTGTTGCTGCCAGTGCTGGGGCTGCTCTTTGCTGTTGTTGTTCTTGTTGCTGCTGCTGCTGCTGCTGTTGCTTCGCATATTCGTCAATTTTTTTGTTGCAAACCGCTGCAAGTGGCTGCCATCTTGATTATGTTGTTGCTCCCGTTGCAGTTGTTGTTGCTCTTATTATTATTACTGCGCCCTAGCATCAACAACGACAACAACAGCAGCAACAGCAGCAATAGCAGCAACAACTGCGACTCCAACAACGGCAACCATAATAACGATAATGTTGATGATGATGATGATGATAATAGTAATAATGATGTTAGTAATGGTGATGATGATGGCGTGTTTGCTGTAATTTGCGCTACGTAAAACGTTCAAAAATGCAACAACGTACTGCAACAACAACAACAACAACAACGACAACAACAAGAACAACAACAACAACAGCAACATCAACATCAACATCAAATAACAAAGCAACAAAAAACGCTCTAAATGAAGGGAATTGAGCGCTCCGATCGTTGACGCTGCAAGCGTTGCAGTTCCTTCTCAGCTGCTTCTGCTGCTGTTGCTGGTGCTGCTGCTCCAACTACCGCTGCCGCTGCCACTGTTGACGTCGCTACTTCTGCAAAAAGGGCAAAATACGAAAAACCTTGAGGACGGTCAGTAACCGACAACCGCCAGCCCAGAAAAATTTGTATGAGCAGCAAACGAAAATTTTTTTTGTTTAATATACTCTGCATATATAGAGTACATTAACTATGAAATCAATTATAAATAAGCCCTTAAATGTAATGATAGATTTGACCATAAAATTCTTCAACTTATTAATGCTAAAATAAATATAAACAATATCCATATTGTACTCCTTAATACAGGTGATTAAAAGCTTCCAAAAAGAATTGAATTTTACTAGTAGAAGTCAAAGTTTTTTTTAAGTAAAATTATAATACAAAAATTTTCTAAATTTAATTAAATATTTATTGTATTTTTTATATTTAGTTTCAACTAGTTAAATTGTAAATTTATTTAGATAAATAGACTTAATAATTAGATAAGCTGTTTAATATTTAAATTAAAATACTTTGCAACAATTTGTTTCCTGCAACCAAATATTAAAATATTAGTAAGAAATTCTTTGGTAAGAGTATCGAAAAATCGACGTGTCAATATTAATTGAAATTACTTTTTTGTATTTATTTTGGTTGCTCTTTCTGTTGCGTTTTTATTCGCTTTTTCGTTTACATTTTTCGTACAGTCAAATTGCGCATTTTTTGGCTTTGGGGTGGAGCCTTCGCCGAATGCGTTTTGTTGCCAGAGTTTTGTGCCTATTGTTGTTGTTGTTGTTGTTATTATTGTTATTGTTATTGTTGCTATTGTTGCTGTTGTTGCTGCTGCTGCTGCTGCCCGGTTTTGGGTGAGGTCGTGGTCGTTGCCGGTTTTACTTTTTACTCTTTTTTGCGTCATCAGCAACGAGAACTGCACTTGAAAACTCAACTGGCGTGGTTGGCTGGACGACGTCGGGACCGACATCAACGTCATCATTGTGGACTTTAAGTGGTTTTGGGTGTGCTTGTCTTGCATGCGTGTATCTGTATTTGTGTATCATACTATGTGTGTGTGTGTTCTAGTATGTGTGTTGTGCGAATGTATCTGGACCCCATGCGGTTAATTTATGCCCGCTTGCAATTTTGGCAGACAGTGAAAAAATATTTTTGGTCTTGTTGCTGGTCGATGCAGCCAGTTTCATTTTTAGAACTTTGGCGAACCGGTTTTTTGGATGCGGCTTTCGATTTTATTTGTTGTCGGCGCATTAACTGGTTATTTTTATTATTGTTGTTGTTGCTGTTGTTGTTGTTGTTGGTTTTGCTGATTTTGTTTGTGCATTTGGTTTGCTTATATAGTTTTTTTTTTGTGCTTTTTTTTAAGTGCTGTGGCAGTTGATAAATCTCGGCGCGCCGTTGTCATAAATTTGCATTGGGCCATGCCATTGGCCCTGACATTTCTAAGGCTTCCTTGCGCAGGCATTTGTTGTTTCCAAGCTGAAGTTACCAGCGGCAGCGGCAGCGGCAGCCAATGCAATTAATCACAGCCAAATGCACAGAACGAGCATGTGAAATGACAAACAGACTGACTGACATACAGAGAGACAGAAAGACAGAGAGACAGATAGACAATAAGACAGAGAGATAGAGAGACATAGACATAGCAAGACGGACAGACAGACAGACAGACAGACAGACAGACAGACAGACAGACAGACAAATGAGCAACTAGACTGACAGATACTGAAGTTGTAGTAATTCATATTTTCAGCCAACTAATCCACAATTCGACAGCTCTCCCAGACGACAACGGCGACGATTCAATTCGATTCGATTCGATTCGATTCCATTCGATTCAATTCGATTCCCTTACATTACATTCATTTTCGCCACACACATACTTAAATTTTACATACATATATAAAAGGAGACTAATATGAGAAGTGTACAGATCTGTGGTAACAATTTGGTTGACTCTTTGCCCAAGCATATCATATTTAGTCAAGTAAAAACCAACCAACAAACCAACCAACCAACATAGCACTCAACCAAGCGAAGCAGTTAGACTCTGCCTGAATCTCAATCTCAGTCTCAGTCCCAGTACCAGTCCCAGTCCCAGTTTTAGCCTCCTTACCTATCATAAACTGATTATTTTTAACAGAATCATTATCATCAATAGCAACTCAAGAGCATCTCTGTCAGACAGTTACATGGCCTAGTCCTTTCAATGTGGGTACAATAACTGCTCCATAAGCTTCAACACATTAAATAAATATCTACATAAATCCAGAGATATTATTACAAATTTATATCTGAATAGTTCATATATATATTCTAAAGGGGACTTGTAGTAGAATTTTATAATCAAATAAATTTAATAAAAATGTATTTCTAATTGTAACTAAATTTCTTTTTATTTGCTATGAAAAACAAGTTTACTTTTTGCCTTATATTATTTGTTAGAGTATATAAACTTCCGCTTTTATTTTCTTTACTATTTCTCCTTTTCTGTCATTCGCTTTGCGCCATGTAATTTGATTTTCTAAAAAGTTTCCGATTTCTCGTGAATTTTTCGCAGTGAGAATCTACAGCTTGGGTTATTGTGGTTAATTTCTTTTAAATTATTTTTGCAGTTGCGTTTATATGAAAGACGCTTATCAAAAACCAACAACAGCTGCTGACTGACATATACATATACACACATAGACACACATACACTCACACTATGCACATAATTGAAAAAAAATGTACATATGTGTGTGAGTTTTTAGTACTCGTTGTCGTATGAGTACGAGTATCTTACACTTTATGCATGACTCAAAATTGAAATTCAAAACGAACTTGACAAAATTAAAAGAAAGAAGCTTCATTCATGCACGCATACACAGACACAGACACAGAGCAAACATTAAACAACAACAGCAACAACAGCAACAACAACAACAAGAGCAACACACGCATGGCAGACCAAATGGTTAGTCAGTCAGTCAGATGGTCAGAGAGACGATTTGACAGTCAAGCAGCGCCCTCAATGCACAACAACGATGCGATGACAACAACGTCAAAAGCAACAGCAAACTCAGCCAAAAAGTTCATTGAACCAGGCCCAGTGCGAATTCGGTTGTCGTAGGTTAGGGACGACCGACAGCACAAACGACCAGGCGACCAATCGACCAACCGACCAAGCAACCAACCGACCGACTGCTGTCTGGCCAAGGGGCCTGGACAGAGGGCATGACGTCGTCGACGCTGACTCTGTGCAAATACAAATACATTGCTGTTGCCGCTGCTTCTGTTGCTGCTGCTGCTGCTGCTGCTGTTGCTGTTGCTACTGTTGTTGTTGCTTTTGCTGTTGCGGCCTCTGTCGTCGTCGCTGCTGCCAAGTGTGACGAAAAATATACAAAACAAAATACACAAAAAAGCAGCAGTAACAACAACAACAACAACAACAACAACAACAACAACAACAACAACAACAACAACAACAATAGCAATAAAAGCAACAAAAACAACAGTAATAATAACAAGAAGAAGAAGCGTATTCAAAATAATAATAAAAATCGGTTGTTGGTTCAGTTCATGGCATACCATATGGAGCATGATGAGTAGCAGTAACAGTACAAGGAGGAGGAGGAGGAGAAGGAGGACGAAACTCTAACCAGCGAATGTTCTTGTTGTTGTTGTTGTTGGTCTCTGGTCTCTCAGTTGTCTGTTGTGTTGGTCATGGACGCCATTTCGCATTTGTTTTGTTTTCCTTTTATTTCATTTCTGAATCATGTGCGGCGATAAAGAAAAATATACTTACAAATAAGTATAAAATGACTGCTATATAATCATTTGACTCATACTTAATATACAATGTGTGAATGTGTCTGACTTATGTGTGTGGACATCAAATCAAAAACCGCAAGTGGCAATATTTTTACCATGCTCTTGCTCAACTTTTATTTCATATATATTTTCTTTTTAATAATAAATGAGTTTTTTGAACTTGACATTCCTTTGTCTCCATATGTTCTACCCTGGCCCAAATGCTAGAGACCATTGCAATTGGCTTAAAAATGCCTTCATATAGCTGCACTGAGTGGCTGCAGTCAACCGAAATTATTATCGAGTATGAACATAGGTTTAACCCTCGGTCAGTCACTGAAAGCTAAAATAGTAGTAATAGTTAATGTTCAATTGTAGTTATTTGCTCATATGCGTGGATATTTTGACGATGGTTAAATGCAATGCAGTTGACGAGAGAGTTCAAAATTGTCATGGTGTCTGATCAGTAAGGGGCCAATACTAGTAAGAGCTCAACTTCATTTTGGGGGCAAGACACATGCAGTTGCTTCCACATTTTCCAAACAATTGGTAATGGACACTTAAATAACATATGAAACTTATATTCGATAGTGTAGAAAATTGCAGCATGCGAATATGTCATGGATCTTTGAACATTTATTGTGGTCGATATATTGTAGTACTAAGGTTATTCACTTTAACTTTCAAAAACGATTAATGAGAGTATAAATATTGGTTACAGAAATCTTCAAAGTCAAGGAATATATACAAAATTTGCAAATGAAATAAATTTTCATATTCTGCTGCTGATGGAAATAGACATATTCTAGTCGGGTTTGCTTTACGTTTGTAATTCTTTCTATGCATAGAGTAAGTGCAAATTAAGTATAGCTAATTTACTTAGAATTAGGCATAAAGATAAGCAAATTAAATTATTTTTAAATATATTTCACAATCAATTAAATTTTGCATTTCCTGGTTGGTTTTGCTGATTCAAATTTAATGGTCAATAATTCATTTAAATAACAATTCAAGCTTCATATATAACCGCATATAAAACATGCCACAAGTTCACCGACCACATGCACACACACACACACACACACACACACACACACACACATATGTAGAATATATACGTAATGTTAATTGAAACGTAAATGTTTTGAAAACACTTTCGCTCTCGACTTCATTGAAATCTAAAACTAAACACATCTAAAATTGGCAGCCACCAAAAACAGCCCCAAACTGCACCCACAGCTGCGAAAATAACAACAACAGCAATGCGGGTATTTGCAACACAAATTGTTCGAGTATATATGTATATATATATATATATATATATGTATGCATATAGACACGTGTACATGTGGAAGTTACTCTGCGTGTGTGTGTGTGTGTGTCTACTCGTGTTTGCCCCAAGCGCTTTGGCGTTGCATTCATCTGTTTTGTATTTGGCAGGCAGCCAAATAAATTTTCGAGATATGACCTTACACACAATGTGTTGCCGGCATAGAGCAACATAGCCAGCATTGGCAATACAATAAAAAAAAAAATAGGAAAACAACAACAACAACAACATGGCCTAAACATAGCAACAGTTTCCGCGTGGATGCTGCGTCCATTAGAAATGCATTTGTTGCTGCTTTTGCTGCTGCTTCTGCTGCTGCTGCTGCAGATGCTGCTTGTTGACATTGACATTGGTTAAACGGCAATTTGTGCTCGCATATTTGGAAATGTTTGTCTGTGTGTTTGCATATCTGTGTGTGTGTGTTTTCACTGTATGTATTTATATATTTGTGTGTATGCTAATGCCATGCAATGTGTATTTTTAACATATGTTGAAATCTGTTTCATTAGGCTAAGCTTCAAATGACATCATTTGCCTGTCCGTTGCATTGTGTCGCTTTTACTGACCTACAATGCAACATTTAGCAACAAGCAACAAGCAACCCCATGGAAATGTTAGCTTATCAGGCAAGCGATATTTTTGTTGTTGTTGTTGTTGTTGTTGTTGTTGTTGTTTTCGCTATATCTTATCAATAACTGAGTTAATCTATGTGATTCTTGCACTTCACTTTCTTGTCAAGTTTTCGCAACGAAAATTAAAACGTAATAACGCTATGTACAATGAAATATAAAAATAAACGGAAAAAACAGAAAAAAAAGCAAAAACCATTTTAAAATATTTATATGTATATTATATACATATATATATATATATATATATGCACAATCTATATGTACTTAAATGCTACATACGTATACAGAGTGTGCCTGACCAAGGCCAAGCAATTTTGTATTGGTCTCGAGTTCCTTGGCCTCTGGCAATCTCAGTGCTTTCTGTTGTTGTTGTTGTTGCTTTTGCTGTTGCTGTTGCTGTTGTTGTTGCTGTTGCTGTTGCTGTTGCTGCTGTTGATGTTGATTCTTGGTCATTGGCTTCGGCTGCTGCTCCTTAGTTGGCTCCTCGTATTTGTTGATTTCATTTTGGTTTATTTATTTTCCTTGTTTTCGTTTACTTTTACTTGAAACTGAAAATCATATAAGGCAAAACGGCAGTTGAAACCATGAAATGGCAGCAATATTTAATGTGTGGGCGTAAATTATATTTATTTCGTGGTTTAAATTGAACACATTAAATACATATATAAATTAAGCAAAATATCAGACATTCATTTATTATAATTATAATTTTAATAACTAATAATATTTGATAAGTTATCTAAAGTTTAGCTTTACTCACAATACATTACTTTTACCATTCATAAAATTATATGTTATTTTCCTAGTTTTGATAAGAAATTGACTTTTATATAAAATTTAAATTTGAATGCTTATCACAGTTAATAAAGTCAATAAAGTCTACCAGAATTTTCCACTTTTTATAGGCAATCAACTTGAAACCATCTGGTCTATTAAACACGCCCCTGGGAATGCCAGTGTAAGCCTTATATATAACTACTTATTGTGGGTCAAAGCTTAATCAAACTGAGTGCTAAAGTCTACTCAAATCTTATGCTGAAAGTTATTCAAAATTGCAGTTCATATAAGTTAAACTGTGGGTACTTATAGGATATGAAATACTATATCAAGTCAAGAGTATGAAGTTAGGAAACAGCAATATACTCGACATAATATCCTGAGCCTTCCATTGATATAATTTTTGGCGGCTGCAAAGATTATGCATAAATCAAATCTCATGGAAATTTAGTTAATAAATTTGTTTATATTATTTATATATATAGTATATATAATATTTATTTTATATACACTGATCATTTCTAGATTTAATAAAAATATTTTTCTTTTAAAATCAAATGAATATCTAATATTTTAATAATGTAGAACAAATAGCTTTTAAAACAGTTTTAAGATTTCCGATTATTGATTTCAGATTTCACTACTTATCGTGGAACTCAATTAGTTGGAAGTATTTGTGTGTAGTTACAGTAAATAATAGAATAATTATTTTAAATGTTGCTTAAGTGTTGGTAATCATTACGGCTTTAGTTTGATTTTTATCTAATTGCGCGTTTAATTTCGCTCATTATTGCATATAGAAGCAAAGTTGATCATAGTTACTGCTAATATCAGATGGTTTCCGTATGTGTCCGCTTGTGTCCATGTGAGTGTGTACACTTGACAACATCGTTCGAGACCTGCTACATCCGTTTGGCAGCAAATCAGTTCCGTTGCCAAACGCTGGCCCAGGCTCAGTTTAGAACGGATGTAACACACTTCCTGCATGGGCGCTCATTTGGGCTAATCAAGTGTCTTGGATCGACTGGATGGCAGCAATCTTTGCCTGGGAAATGCGTAATTTAGATTTCTAATTGAAAAATGATTTCCTAATTATGAATTCAAAAAGTGTTATAAGCTATCAGCAGCACATGCAGAAACTTACCCTCTTTGTATTAGTTGGGTGTGTGTGTGTGTGTGTGAGTTGCTTATATCTCAAAGATGCACAAAAATGCATTTCATTCCCTATGCTTAAAATTGCAGTGGCGTGTTTTAATTGCACATATGTGTGCGTGTATTAGTATGTGTGTGTGTATGTGTATGTGTATGTATACACATTGTGCACCCCTTTGAATGTTTACATTTCGACAAGCCGTCGCATTTTAATTTTAGAATATATTTTTGGGTCTGGATTTCACAGCTCAGCTTTCAATGTGCATGCATGCAATGCGTTTCATTATTTCGTTCTCTATATTGTATATCTGTGTGTGTATGTGTGCGAGTATATGTGTGTGTGTGTGTGTGTGCCTGCTGCATTTTTCATTATGCAAAAAATTGCATACCATTTTTTTTTTTTACATATTTTGTTCTTTATTTTTCATTTGCTTCAACTTTTTTTTTTGGGTACTTTTTTTTTCGAAATGCATTCAACAAAATTGCACGTTTTGCTTCGTGCATCTTTTGTGCACTTTAGGAAAAAAAAAAAGAAAAAAGAATGCAATTGCAATAGGGTGGATTTTTATGGGTTTTGGGCTCTTTTAACGCTCTTTTTTTCGGGGACTTTTGCATTTGCTTACGTGGTTTTAATTTTAATTGCTTCTCATCGGATTTTAAATACGCTTTTTTTATCCATATTTTCATATATATATACGTATATATATATATATATATATATATAGTGCTGTATACTTACCAGTGAACCGTTTGCATGTTGTCGCCGATTTTATCTTTTGTAAATACTGCAATTATGTTTGTATGTTCCTCTTTGGGGACATTACTCGTATGTTTTGAAGTTGTTCGCATTTCCCTCTGCCCTCTGCTCTGT
Source organism: Zygothrica quintamaculata (assembly GCA_037044455.1). Lineage (NCBI taxonomy): Eukaryota > Metazoa > Arthropoda > Insecta > Diptera > Drosophilidae > Zygothrica > Zygothrica quintamaculata. The sequence goes on from JBAMBS010001342.1 coordinate 75,159, forward strand.
GTTGGTTGATTCAACACGGAAGTGGATTGGTTAAGCGGTAAGGGAATATGAATTTAGGGCTTACCAGAGTTTGGGAAGTACTTGTCGTTGTTGCTGTCGTTGTCTTGAGTGCTCAAAAAGAGATCAGAAAGAAATTAACAGTTTTTATATGCTACAGATAGAAATGATGCACTAACTTTGTTATTCATATAGTATAAAGGCTAAGATCTACTAGTACTTGCTAAGATAACATTCTCTTATAATGAAATCACTTTGCCTCTTTCGATATTCATTCTTCAGCCAATGGTTAGAGTAATCAGGGGAAGGCTTTGGTCTAAGATTAGTATAATGTGTTCCTTATTGACTTCTAATGTTGTATCTGCAGTCAAGGCTAGTTTTCACGATTTTACTATAGCCATATATTGTAGTTATATGTATGAATACCGCCGTCACCTTTGCCAAAGCAAATGCCAAGTCTTGACTAAACCTAGCTTCAAGGTCAGAGAATTGACGCTTACTGTTGTAAATGCAATTAAAATCAACAAATATTTTGGTTATTAGAAAAGCATTAAAAGCGACAATAACAAAAACACAAAATGTGGCTAAACAATTACTATATATACTAGTATTATTCTACACGAATTTTGTTAAAAACATGCAAAAAAAAAAAATAATAAAAATATAAATAAAATTCGAAAAAAATTACAACGAAATTTTCGCATTAATTGAGAGACCTTGAAACCAGTCACGACTAAAATTCAGAGACAGAGACAGAGACAGAAATAGAGACCCAACCCCAGCCCCAATACCCAGTCTCAGACCAGATACTTGAGTACCGTCTCCAACCCTCAGCTCCTTGCCCATCCAATCTTAAGTCCATAATTTGCTGCATTCGTTGATGCTGTGCCGAAAATTCTCAAAATCATTTTTTCGTCTACAATGACAATGCAATTGAGTCGATGCACGTCGAGTAAAGTCGATTCGAGTCGAGTCGAATTCCACTGTCCGCCCAACCGTCCGACTCGAATTATAATAATTTTAGTTTGCTCTCGCGCTCGACATTCATACAACTGCACACAACGCAGACCTAAAACACCGAAAAAAAAAGCAAAGCAAAAAAAAAATAAACTACAAAATAAAAAATAAAACAAATATAAAAAGTGCATGTGCAACGGTCGCGCGTTGCCCGAGTCGCCAGTTGCATTTCGAGCGGTGAGTGAGCGTCTCCGTCTACCGTCTCCAGCGCTAAGCAAAAGTGCAGCCCGTTTCGTTGTTGTTATCGTTGTTATTGGTGTTGTTGCTGTTGCTGCCGCTGTCTCGGTTTCGGACTTGTTTTCGCTGCTTTAATCGAAACCGAAAAAGAATTGTTGAAAAATTTACAAAATGGAGAACAAAATGCACAAAATATATTAAAAAAAAAAAAAAACAAAACCAAATACACAAACAAAAACACAAAGAAACAAAAACAAAAAAAACAACAACAACAGTTAAAAAAAATCGCACTCAAAGCATATGCATCAACGTTTGATTCTGAGAGAGCCTTCACTGAGTGCATTTAACTGAGCGCCAAGACAGCTGGATGTATATTAGTGTGTGTGAGTGCGTGTGTGTGTGTGTGTGTGCATGTTTGTACCAATACTATTGCAAGAAAAGTGCAATTAAAAATGCAGTGACGCTGGCCTTCCCCGACTGCTCGCTCAGAAGTAACTCATTCGCTCACTAAGCCATTCACTCACTCAGTTGAAAGCAGGAGATGAGACAGTGCCACTGTAGCGACACATTTAGCTTTGAGTGGATTCTAGCCACCATTTTCTTTTCTTTTTTTCGCATTTTTTTCGTATACAGTTTTTATATTATTTTTGCTCTCTTTTTTAACCAATTTCGCTTTTAACGTTTTTTTGCCGGCTGCCATGAATGAAGCGCACAAATACATTCATACATTGCTAGCCGGCAGCTACCTCCCACTTGGCGAGGGTCTCTTTTTCTCTCTCTCTTCCATTCTCGATTTGGCTGTCTCAATAGCTTGTGCTCCCGCTGGCACTGTCAGTGCAATTTTTTTCACATTTTCCTACACAACCACAAATATATACACATACATACACACACACACACACACACACACTCAGGTATACACGCATACAGAGTTGTAACTTGAGCGTTATGTTCTCAGTCAAGGCAAAATGCATAGTACAAACAGCGTTACTTTTCTTAGACCTTTAAAACGCAGCATTGTGGCTGACTCTTTGTCGCATCCATGTATTAGTGTATATATATATATATATATATTTGTGGGGAGAGCAATCGTCCGCTGCACTTATTCTGCCGCTCAGCTTGGGTACGTCTCCGGCTCATAGTCATAGTGCCGGGCAGCTCAGCTGGATGGCAGCTTTATTGTCGGTCGTTTCGAACGGTTCGGTACGCTTTTGCCTTAGCTTCGGATTGTCGTTGTAAGTGCAGCGCAGCAGTAGGCAGCAAACAGCAGTTAGCAGTTAGCAGCGACGCAGGCTACGCTGCAGTTAACGTCGACGTCGACGTCGTCGTTGTCGTTGTCGTTGTCGTTAAGTTAGTCGATTTTGTTGTTTACGTATTAGTAAAGTTGTCTGCGCTTGTTGTTAGTGTCGGTGTTTGTTTGTTGTTGACGTTGGACGCGGTGCGAAATTTTTATTTATTTTCTGCTGCTGCTGCTGGTGCTGCTTCTACCAATACACATATACACAAACACACACACACGCACACACACAAACACATAAACATGCAAAGACATTGAGAATATGTATGTAATACATATATACATATGTGTGTGTGTCTGTGTATGTGTGTGTATGCGTGCAAGTGAGTGCATTACATGTGCTTCCTCTTCAGCAGCCCCCAAACGCTTAAGAAAACAGTCGACTTGCGTTTCAATTGTGATAACAAAATTTTATTGCAATTGCAATAAAAAATAATAAAAAAAAAAACAACTAATTATATATTTTAACTAATTTGCTGAATATTAATGACTATTCAAGTGCTGTGACAATAACTAATCGAAACATTTAACAACATGTAAAATAAATGCGTAAAACTTAAACTTGGCCACAAAAAAGAAAAATAAATAAAATAAAACTAAAAGTAAGTGAATTTCTTTTATTTTTTCATATATATATTAATAAAATTTAATGGGAGTGAACTGCACAAGAGTAATTTATGCATATTTGTGTGCGTGATTCTATATATATATGTATATATTTACATATATAAATATATATTTTTATGCAATGCAAAAAAGTAACACGAAATTCAACCCACACAATTTTATAGCCAGAGAAAACGTCATCAAATTTCTACGTGTATTAAAATAAAAATATTTTTTAATATTTTTATGATTTTATAAAAATTCAGTTATAAATTTTATTATTTATTTTAAGCATAAAACTTTTTTTTTTATTGATTTTCATGTGTCATAAAACGCGTTGTTCGTCTCTCATTTTATTTTTTACATCTCTTTTTTACTGCAAATCTCTCTCCCTTTGTCATTTGCACTCAAAAGAGTTTTTTCCTTTTCCATTTTTTTCGCTTTTCTTTCTTCTAGTATAAGAGATTTTTTGTATATTTTACTATTTTTTTTTTTTTTCATGAGCTGCTAGTAAAATTTGTTCAAAGGAAGTTCTAGTGTAAGCTGAAAATTCCTCTGGGGCCTCAGGCTACTCACAGCACAGAGACTAAAGATCCATTGCTGTATAAATACATATTTTTACGTTCTATACATGAATTGGTTATATTTCTTATTATATAGCAGACATATAGTCTTACTCAGGCCATGGGCGTAGTCCACCTATATTCCATGATTTCATAACATATTCCCACGGCGGACACAATAAATTAATCATAAAATATTTCAATCAATAAATTTCCAAAATTTAATTTTTTAAATATTTTTTATATTTTCTAAACAAAAATATTTATTTTATTAATATAAATCTTTTAATATTAAGAAATTCAGCATTTAATCAGATTATTGTATCCCTGCTTAAGGATCTTCTATATTTTTTGTACCCTTTCTATAAGTTTATAGAAGGCTACTTTAAAAACTTGAAAAATGCTTTTATGCAGTATAAGCAAAATTGAAAACAGTTTATATTTATATTTGGGTATATTTAGGAACCCTTTCTACCTTCATATAGCCCACAGATTTCAGCATTTAAAATATTTTCATATAAAGTAAATTATGAAAAAATTTATTAGAAAGGGAAATTAACTAAAATGCAAAAAAGTATTTCATAAGAACTGAGATTATAAATAATGAATACTGAAGCCCAACAAGTGTTCTGGCCCCAAAACGCGCCATATTTGCTTACACACATCTACATAAGACACACACAAACACACACACACACATTGATATCTATATACAACAATGGGCATCAAATGAACAATCATCAATATGGGCAGCTATTGATGATGATAAAAAACAAAGTAAAATTTTGCTGTTGTTTTTGCAAGTTTTCACTGCATCTTTTTGTTGGGGCTCAATGCACAAAATATACAAAAACTTCCCGGAAATCTTTATTTGTAATTTATGCATAAATGTCGCCTCAAATTTATTATATTGAATAAGAAAAAAACAAAACAATAAACAACAACAAAAAAACTTGAACAAAATAACTAGAAGAAAAAATATAAAAAAAAAAATCGAAATGAAAATAATTGGAATAATAAAGATTTCTAATTAATGCGCTTCTAATTTCACGCTGTTGACAGACGGAAGCATTTTACGAGAAATTATATATATATAGTATAATATATATATATTTTTATATTTTTTTTAGCTCTTTGTTCAAATGGCATTTTGATTTTAAATAATTCATTCTGTACAATTTATGACACTGACACGCAGCAATGTGAGAAAAACAAAACAATGAATCAGCCAGGTGGACACCCACGCACAATGCTTTTCCTTTTCATTTTCCATATGCTCATTTTCTTTACAAAAGCGCATTTTTTTATATTGTCGTAACATGCGCGTGGCTGTGTCCTTGCATCAGCTTCAACTTGTGTGCGTGTGTGTGTGTGTGTGTTTGTGCTGAGTGTGTGTGTTTCTTAAGTTGCAGTCTTTAGTGGCACTTCCGTATGGCTTGACAACATTTCAACTTTAATTGTGACCGGACGAAACAATTTGATGGCTTCAAGTAGATTGAAATTTAATTTCATGTAACGTTTATGCAATGGCAAATTGATTTGAGCAGCCGCTTGCCATTAGAGCCATTAGTCATGGCATGAGGCAAGAGCCGTTGCTGCTGATGTTGCTGTTGCTGTTGCAGTTGCAGTTGCCGTTGCTGTTGCTGATGCCAATGTCGACATTGCTACTGGCTAGTTGGTAAATCTATAAGGATTAGCTGTTAAGGCAGCAATCCAGTCAGAAGTGGCAGCAACATGCAACAGCAACAATCATCTGGCTGCCAGTTCTGTCTCTCTGTCTCTCTATCTGTTTGTTGGTCTGTCTGTCCGTTTGTTTGTTTGCTTGTATGCCTATGTATGCATGCGGCACGTAAGAAAACGAGTTATTGGAACAGGTTCATGACCTTGACCATCAACAACAACTGCGGCAAGGCAATACTTTTATACTCGTAAAGCCATGGCAATTGTAACGTCTGCGTTGCATATGACTCTCAATGGTAGACAAAGGAAGTTGCAATGCTATTGCTGCTGCTGTTGTTGCTATGCTTGCATTTGCATTGCTATTGTTCATGTGATTGGATTAGAAGCACTCAGCAACAGAAGCAACAACAGCAGCAACAACAACAGCAACAGCAACATCAATAGGCAGGCAGGCAAGCAGGCAGCGTGCAACAAGTCAGCCAAGCTAACTGCAACTGCAAGTCGTGCTCGCATTATTACTTATGCAACAACTTGCCACACAGCCAAGTCGGGCACACTACACACGCGTCTCATGATTAAGTCAATGACTCAGTTAGGAATAGCTTAGCCCATGTTTTGGCAGCAGTTGACATATTAAATATTAATAGGATTTACCAGCTCTGATTCATTCGATAAAAGTGCATTAGCACATGGATTTATACACATACAATGCCTTAAATTAAGGACACGTATTATTAATTATTTAATATATATAATTTAATATGACAAACACTAAAAATCAATTGCTATATATATGTATACTAAACCTAAATCCGCACAATATACCAACACTACAACCAAAGCGATTCGCATAAAATAAACTGTTGCTCCACTAATGGAGGAGTTGATTGGGTGGAGTTGGGTGTTATAACGTGTATATACTATATATATATATATTTTTTCGTGCTTTGCTTTGCTTTTATTTCATTTCTTAAAATTTTTTTTTTTCTATATATTCCTTGCTTTATGTGGATGGGTTGGCTGGAAAGGACGACGCCAGTTGGAAGTATTCCAGGTATATAGGAAAGTGCAACAGGCAGTTGTTGTTATAGTTGTTCCCACAGAGACTGCTCGTTTCAAGGGGTGTTGGGTGTTGGGTGTGGGGTGTGGGGTGTTGGGTATTTCTTGTTGAGTGTTGGTTGTTCCTTGCTGGTTGTTGGTTGTTGGCAGTTGGGTGGTTAATGGTGGTTTGGGGGAGTAAAGTTTAATGCTGATATTTTTTCCCCTTTTCCTTTGCCTTTTACTGGGTTAGAGGAGGGGCCACAGTTGTGGGCATTGAGAAAAAATGAGTTTAATTTAACTTTGGCTATGCCGCAGCACTAAAAAAAAAAAAAAAAAATACATTATGCACATCGTATTTTGCATAGAAAAGAGTATGAATACAGCATTATTTTTTTGCAACAGGTGCAAAAATGAGCAAAACACAATTGTTGCTGCAAAATTAAAACAAATTTTATTTTATTCTAAATTTCTGTACTTTTTTTTGTTTATAGAAATCCAAACAGTATATTCAGTGCTCAGTATTCAGTACAACTATAGAATATATTGGAATTATTGTTGCCGAAAAGTAAACTCGATATTTTCCATATGCACAAACACAATTGTATAAATAACAATTGCAATGCCAAACTTGCATATTGTCCTTGAGCTTATTAACAACAACAACAGTAAAAACAACAAAAAAAATAGTAAAAATAAAAATAAAAACAAATTCCAAAACATTCGCTGCACACAAACGGGGTAAAAACTAGTCAACGTCAATAGCTATCCACCTGCTGTTGGCCAATGCAAACACAAAAAATTAACTGTAAAAAGCTGAATAAAATATAAAGAAATATATATATATAAAAATATAGATACAATAAATGTAATAGTAATTAAAATATTTTAACATATATATATATATATATGTATACATATTTTTCAATTATATTTTTTTATTGAATATTTTCATTGCAACCTTTTTTTTGTTGCAATTTTTGGTACAGCAGATTTATTTTTTATATTTTCTTTTTTTTTTTTAATTTTCATTGATATTGACAAGTTTTCATTTGAATGCAAATTTTTACTGCATTATTTATTTGCCTCAATTTTAAATTTCATTTAATTTCAATTAATATTTATATTATCTTTGATGTTAAAATAATTTCCACTTTTTATATAATATATATATACAGATTTCTATGGAACATTAACCATCAGTATCAAGTCCATTTTGCCTTGTCGTCTTATCTGTGATATATGGTGGATTAAGTTACTCGAAACTTGATACTGATGATGTAATAGAGAACCCGTTAATACTTAACTTAATATTCTATATATATAAATAAATATATAAATGCAATAATATAATGATAATAAATTAGCTGATAGTTCAGTTTCTATCTACTATCAGGGCCTATACATAGGGCACGTTTACCAAATTTAACAATATTATTAAAAAGTATTTCAATTCTTTTAACTATTAAATATATTAATTATATTAAAATATATATAATATATTTTTTATATATAATTAGATTCATTGTTTCAAACACTTTTCTTTCCCTGTAACTTACTCTTTTTGATTCAAATAGCCTTGGGAGCTCTAACAGAAAGTTTTGTCTATGCGACACATTTTGCACGGCCGTCGCAGCAATTAAATGCATGGAACTTATTTTGCTCCCCTCCTCCCCGCAACAGCCCACCACGCAACCCATATGTCTACCACTGCTAGATACCCCAACTTATTGCCCCTAACAAATAGTTCCAATTGCGGCTGCATGTTTTTTGACGATATACACTCAAAGCACACACACACAGACACACACACATATATACATATATATATATATAGTGAAGCACTCACTGTAATACACATATGCAAACACACACACACACTCATATATTGACGTTTGGTTGGCGACAATTGATTTTTGTTACGTTTTCGTTTATTTTCATTAGTTCTTGTTGTTGTTGTTGTTGTTGCTGCTGTTTTTTGTGGACATTTTTTTAGCAATTTAGTTCGTTTGCTTTCTGGCACTGACGCCGATGTCATTCGCTGTTATTTAGACAACTGCTGAAAATATTTTCATGCCTCTTTCCCTTCCCCACTGCCACCTCGCTCAGAAACTTCTTCTGTTTGGATTCTATTGCCGAGGCGATCGGGCCACACACGCGCTGCACTTTGTTGCCAGTTGTTGTTATTGCTTTTCATAATTTTTCTAATAGGTCTTGTTGTTGTTATTGTTTCTGCTGGGTATTTTCTTACTTTTTGTTTTTGTTTTCTTTTTTTCGTTTTTGTAAATTTTCGTTGCATTTTTTTACGCTGCATGCGAAGTTTTTTCTGACTGCTTTGTCGGCTCGGGCTTGACTCAATTTCGTCTTATCTAATTTTTGTCGCTATTTCTTCTGTATATATATATATATATATTTTGTTTTTTCTTTATTTTTTGCAACATTTGAGAAACTTTTTGTTTCTGTATATGTTATAGTTATTCCTCTATCTATGTGTGTGTGTGTGTGTGTTTTTTTATTCTTTGCACTTTTTTGTTTATTTTTGTGTCGAAATCAGGGCAAATTCATCATCATCAACAACATCGTCGTGCCCGTTGCGTTTTTGTGTAAAAAGATAAGGTTTCCAGCAAATGAGTGGGTTCTGTTGTTGTTGTTGTTGTTGTTGTTGTTGTTGTAGTTATTAGTGTTGTAGTTGCAAATGTAGTCGTGCTCGTTTTTTTTTTTTTATTCTTTATATAATTTGAGTGCATATTTTTGTGTTTACCGAGTTAATCATTTCGGGCGAAATTTGATAATGTGAAGGTGACCCCGATTTGTAAAGGTGTTACATATACTACAGCACTTTTTGGCTGCTGATAAGAAGCAATAGCAGCAGCAGCAATAGTAACAATTCGCAACAAATGCAAGGGAAACAGCAACAACAACAGCAACAACAGCAACATAAACATCAGAGCATCAACTGATGCCACACATCGTATGCGCGAGGTGTCAGCACATAAGCGATAATGCTTATGCATATTGCCTACTTACGTATTTATTAAAAACAAAAAACTATAAAGAAAAAAATAAAAAAGGAAAATAATATTTTGCATTTACCAAATTGCATACGCTAAAAGCAGCAGCAGCAGCAGCAGCAGCAGCAGTAGCAGTTGCAGTAGCTATGGCATGGCAACACTCATATCTCAGAGCAGTTTTAATAAAACCAAAAACTGACATCATAAAACATAGCACATATGACAGCAGCCGGCATACAGGTCGTATACGTAACATGAGCATGAAACACACACGCACACACATACAGAGAAACTTGGCTGCCACACCCAGGCACTGAATGTGCACACACAGACAAAGCAACAAGTCGTTGCACCCCATATCCCCCATATCCTTTATACTCTAGCCACCGAAAATATATATAGTAGAGGCGAATGCAATGGAAAAAGCCAAATAAAAATGAACTAAAAGTAAATGGAAACGAAGCAAAAATACGAAGCAACACCCCCAAAATCATACACACACACACACACACACAAAAGCTCCCAAAACCCAAACCCTACTTTCAATCGCAAAAGCAGCCCCAAAAAAAAGAAAAATAGAAAAAAGGAACCGAAACCAAACGCAAAGCTAAAGTAAAAGCAAAGTTTTTTTTGGAGCTGGAGTAAAGGCGGTGTGGTGGGTGGTGGTGCGGCTATTCTGTCAATGCTGCTGCAGCGCTGCTACTGTATTGGTATTAGTGGCTGTGGCTATAGCTGTAACTGTAACTGTAACTGTGGCTGTGGCAGAGGCAGAGGCTGTCTCCTGTTGCGCATCGAGTGCAAAGTAAAAGTTTCGTAACTCTGTTGTCACATTTCCTGCAGAGCGTCACGGGCTCTGCTGCCCGTCAACAGCCACTGCCTGATTCTAATACATATTGTTGTTGATATTGTTGCTATTGTCAAAGTTGTTGTTGTTGTTGTTGTTGTTGTTGCCGAAATGCGCACAAAACACGTCGAAAATGTGCCACATGGAAGCAACAAATGACATCGTTTTCTACAAAATGCTATTCCTGCTTCTATTGCTGCTGCTACAGCTCTGGCTCCTGCTGCATGCAACAGTTTTCTATACATATACACAATCACATACATAGACAAAGACATACATAGACAGACAGAGAGACAGAGAGAAATATGGATAGATAATGCCGTTAGCTCAATAGTTTTTATAGAAATGCAGAAAACAAATACATTTCGACATGCCACATTTTGTATCCTTGAGCGGCATTTAACTTCATTTTGTACATGTTATGAACTAGCAGCTACCATCTACCAGCTACCACATTCAATAAAACTAACAACAGCATCAGCATCAACATCAGCATCAACATCCTTGTTGTTGTTTCATTTCATTTGATTTAAAATTGTGTTTGGCATCGCTTATGCAATCAACTCTGGCACCAAGTAATTTCAGATAGTGTCTGCCCCTTTGGATTCCCGGGCAGGAAATCGAATTTTTGGGGCATTGCGGCTGACAGTTGTTAAATGTTGCCAAGTTATGTATAAGATATCGTAAGGTGTTTAGTTGTAGCTGTTTAGTTGTAGTTAATAGTTGGATAGCATTTGGCATTAGGGTCAAGAGCAATGGACGTTGCATAAAAACAAAATAAATGCCCAAAGTCAAGCACATGCATATATACATATGCATATATATATGTATACTTGCATGTAAGTATGTACTATAAATCAGCCAATAGCCAAACAACCAATAAAACTCAAAGCCAAGAGCAAGTCCAATGGCAAAAACAACAATAACAACTGCAATAGCAACAGCAATAGTAATAGCAATAGCTATAGCTATAGCAACAGCAACTGCAGCAGCAACAGCAACAACAGCAACTGCAACAGCAACGGCTAAACTTGTCTTTTTGGTTGTCGGTTTGTAGGTGAGCTGGGCCATGAACGAGCTGCGATCGACCGCCACTGCAAATGGCGACCTTAGCCAGTTAGCTAGTGAGCTAGTCAGCCAGTCAGACAGTCAACCAGTCGCCCAGTCAGGCCCAAGACCAACACCAGCACCCAACACCAGCACCCAACACCAACACCAACAGCAATACCAATAGCAATAGCAATAGCAATAGCAATAGGCGAGAGCAACAGCAACAGCTCAGGCGCAATTGTGGTCATGTTTGTCGTGGCTGTTGCAGATCGCAGATCAACGTTAGAAATGGAAATGCGCTTCGCTGCATACAATGGCAAGGCAGCGACAACAACTACCATAACAACAACAACAACAACAACCACAACATTGAACAAAATGTGTGTTACTGTAACTGAACCAACCAGCCCGACTAGGCGATCGCACTTACAGCCGGCTGGCCAGTTAGTTAGCCAGTTAGCCAACAGCAACTTTGGTTTCGTTTTCGATCTTCCTGTCATTGTGTTGGTGTTGGCGTTGTTGCATCTGCCTCTGCCTCTGCCTCTGCCTCTGACGCTGACTCTGCCTCTGACTCTGAGTGTATAGCTATGCCTGTTGGCGCGTGCTTATGTTGCTTCAGTTGTTGCATGTTGGCTCTTTTAACACTTGTTGCATGTGCCTACAGCAACAGGTGAGAGTTGTCATTGTTGTTGCTCATAGTCGTGAACACTTACAAACAATAACAACAACAACAACAACAACAACAACAACGACAACAAGTATGACAACAACAGTTAGTATTAATGGGCAATGATCTTTTATCGGAGACGCTGCAGGGCCAATGCCACATTAGAACGGAAAAGATCATCAAGTTGTATCTGTTGCAGCAACGGAAATGCTAACTGCTCAATTCTCAGTGTCATTCAACATGCACAACCTAAATCGTAATACTATAAAGGTTAGGTACTAAGTTTCTTTCTATATTTATATCATTGAACCCTTAATGAATCAATTGGCTTGTATTATAATATTAACTATACTAAGATATAGCAGTTACTACAGCAAATGTAAGTAGCTATTAGCAATAGCAACAGCAACAGTAACTGCAACAGCAACAGCAACAGCAACAGCAAGAGGCGTATGAGTAATATTTGAATTAAACTGAAATCTGTAAATAATTTGCTGTTTATAATTTGCTTCAGTTGAAGTTTATTTGTTGTAATTGTTGCATGCGTCATATGATGTTGTTGTAAACTGCGGTTAAAAGTCAATTTAGTTAATATTAGTTAGTGTATTAATAGTTAATTAACAATGCATAAGTCTCTAAGTACAGTAGAGATATGAAAATATATATATATATAGAAATGAAAATCAGATTCTACTTTTAAGTGAATTAATTAAGAAGCTTCAAATTATACTTAAAGTTAATTTACAACTTGCATTTATATATAAAGAAGTTCATTAATTATCTATATATATATATATATATAACAATATTGTTTCCCCCACAATTAAGCACCCTTGATCTTGAGGTTTCCCATTTAATTTTCCATATTTAGCTAATTGCTATGTTTGAAAATCACTTCATTTATTGGCTTAATTAACTAACCGAAACACATCATAGCCAATTAACATGCTTAACATAATAAAATTTCAAATTATAAATGAAAAATGGAAACTGAAAAAAAGAACAAAAACAAAAAATTAACACATTTTACTTATGTGTGAAAATCAAAGACAACTGAAGGTCGCTTCACGATGCAACATGCAAGTGCAACAAATTATAAACTAAATTCTAGAAAGTAAGCAACAATCGACAGGTTTTATTTTATATTTATTCCATTAAAGAGCGCACATAATTAAACAAAATTATGAGAAATATATAAATATATACTAAAAATGAATGTAATCGATTATTTCCGCCTTTGGCAACAAATAAACAACAACAACAATATATTTATAATATTATTTATAAAGCCATAAAAAAGTAGAGAAGCAACAACAAATTCTTATGAATTCATCAATTGCAATAAATGTATACATGATAAATAGTTAAAAAGTGCAACAACAACAACAGCAACAGCAACAACAACAACAACAACAACAACAAAAGCAACGCCTCCATATAAATTAAATGCAAATTGTGTATTTAGAATAACAAAAAACTTCGATTGCCCGTAGAACATACGTATATTGAGCAGCCAATTGGAACAATGGAAATTTTTTTTGCAAATTACGTAAATATATATATATAAATAAACCAAAAAAAAGACACACATACAACAAAGAAATATATAGAATTTCAAGGTTTAACATTGGCCACGATTCCAATTCGACTGATTATAAAATTTATTTTTTTTTTATTTTTTTGGTGCAGACCTTGTAAAACTTTAACAAAAATTTATAATTGAATTGAAAATTGCAATTGAAACTGGTTAGCCGAAATGCACTTTGTGCCCAGAATTCTTATATAGTAGTTGTATATATGTATATATATTACTATATAGTATAAATAATCCAAGTGATATTAACTCGTTTTCTATAACAAACCACCTAAATCTGTTCTATCTCGTACCTTTGAAGCCAATAAATTGCGTTGTCGTCGTTGCCATTTTGTTGTTGTTTATTTTTTTTTTTTTGTGTTTATTATTATTATTTTTTTTTTTTTTTTTTTGTGACTGTATATATATATATGTATATATATATTTATATATAGCTAGAAATTCATGTATATAGTATATTTATATGGCTACAAGTTTCAAGCTGCAATCCGGCCTTGATATTTTGCAAAAATTTATTTATGAAATCAAATGCATGCGAGCGAGAAATACAGAGAAACAGAGACAAACTTGTAGACAAATACACACACACATACATACACATATAAAGATAGATTTAGTCGTATACTTGTTGCATTCATTATAAAGCGTTCGATTGAATGGATTCTCAGCTTTTCTGTATCTGTAACACGTAGCTAAAGATTACTATGCTAGATATATATATATATATATATCGATATCAGTATCTATATCTGTCTTGCGCTTGCTTTGGCTGCCTGCCTGCCCCATTTCAGCATTTACTACAGGAAATAAAAATGCTCATTTATATCTAAATATATATATATATATATATATTATATATATATGTATAAATGTGGTCGCTTTAGACGTTTATTTTTTATGTGGCTCATCAGCATTTGAACTGGGCTCAAATGGAGAAAGTTGAAAAATTTGCTAGAGACATAATTGCAAAATGGTGTTTTCAATGTAAATAACGAATGGCTGTTAGCTGTTAGCTGTTAGCTGTTAGCTGGTAGCTGAGCTTCTTTAAATTATGAAAATATTTAAAATAATACCAAAAAGGCGTTGGGCTGGCGCTGCGAATCGCTCAATCTATGGCCTAAGGAAGCAACAAATTGCTGCCTGTTGCCGACTCGATGCGCTGCCAAGTGGACGTCCATCATAATCAACGTCCATCATCAGCTGCTGTTGAATGTTGCTATTGCTATTGCTGTTGCAGTTGCTGCCGCGTGCTCAGTTGACACACCCACCAAGTGGCTACTGCATCCACCAAAACCTGCACGCCAACTGCCAATTCCAATTTTTTTTCTTCTTCTTCTTCTTCGTTGTTGTTGCTGTTGTTCTTTTTCTTAGTTATTTGTTGCTGTTGCTGTTGCTGGGTTTGACTGGTACTTTTGGCCATGCCCGCCTCCAGCAAGTTGGCAGCAAGTAATTTTTCATCAACACAGTCCTTAGCCATGGTCTATAGCCATCTTTAAAACAGTTGGCTACCAGTTTTTCAAGGGACCACAGCATAGCCATAGCCATAGCCATAGCTATAGCCAGCTTACAGTTGCAAACTGTTTCGACTAGTAGTGGCTTTTGTATTGAGGCGCCCCATGTTGTTGCATATCTGATATTAGAATCTCAATTAGTTTTCCACTGTCTTTATGCGTATGCTCTGAGCATGTTGGGGGTATTGTAATTTACTTTTGGCATAAAGGTAGGCCCAACACAGAATGGCCAACAAGTGCTAGCCGAACATTGCAGAAAAAGCAAGTAAGAAGGAAAAAGGTAGCAACATTGTCAGATAGAAGTTATGTAAAACCCTTTTGGCTATACCAAAGCAACGAACTATAGACGTTTGCTATAAAAAGTCTATAACAAAAAGGTTATAGAATTCAAAAGTAAGCCAAAAATATTGTATAAAATTTGTTAGCTAATGTGTTTTATATAGATTTAAAGTCAAAAACAATTGCGAAACTTCAACACGTTCAACCATTTACGGCGAAAACAATATTAAAAAACAAAATAAATGCAAACGCCAACAACGACAACGGCATTTGAATAAATTAGTGTAATAGACAGATTTAATAACAACAACAACAAAATAAATTATTGATGTGTGTGTGTGTGTGTGTAACTAGGAAATATCAAAAACTGGTAGCTGCCCGAATAGTAAAAGCCCCACAATTACAATTATAGCAACTAAAACAAAATAAAACCACAAAAACAACAACGCACGACTGCTGCAGGCTGCTTGACAAGAATTCAACTATATACAAAAATAGAAAAAAGAAAAAAACAAACTACAAAAAAATAAATTAAATATTTTTCAACATATGAAGTAATAATAATAATAATAATAATAATAATAATAAAAAAAGTGCAACAGGTTTTGTGTGTTTTCGCGCTAACCTTGAAATAAAACTCGTTTAATCATTTCTCAGGCGACTCGAAAATGCAACGAGAACAACAACCACAACAGCAACAAGAACAACAACCACAACAACAACAACAACAATAATAACAACAACAACAACAATAACAAACAACAAATGAAATGTTAAATGGCGCATTATAAATTTAACAATTTCAAGTAACTTCCATTGGAAAATTAAGTGCTAATCGCATGACTTTATTTCATATATATTTATATATTTTTTTTGTCTTTTCTCGCTTTTTGTTTTCCCCCAGGTACAGTTGCGTCCAAAAGTAATTTCCGCATACAACCGTTCAAAATATATATACATAATATAGAGCAAAATGGCCGAGTGCTCATTTTCCAGATGCCAGCAGGAGCGTCGGCTCATCAAGCGCGAGTTAATGAAGTGGTCCAAGGATATGCTGTACATTGTCGGTAAGTGGCCAAAATCCCTAAAGTTTTTCTCTTTAAGCCAACTTCAATCCAATTAAAAGTAGTAACTAAAAAAATGGTGGCAAGAACAATGTCAATAAGCTTAATAATTTGTTGTTGTTGCCACAAATACAAAAGAAATTTTTGTCACATTTTTTTCCTACACATTTTTGAACGAGGACTTCCAGTGATTGTTGCGTTATCTTCCAGTAAAGTCTACACACACAGTGCAAAATTTTTATTGCCTCTGTCTAGTATTAGCTGTATACATATATGTATATGTATTTGTATTTTATTTTAATGGGGGGATGTAGGGAGAGTCGATGTCGTCGCTCATATTAGGGCCGCAAATGGGATTTGCAGTTAAACGGTAAATGAAGTGTGCAGGCTAAAAGTTCGACATGGAAATTGACTTTAGTCCACCCTAATCAACATAAGTTGGTGCCTGGACAACCTAGGTAGCTTACCATATGTTTCAGCTAACGGTATTTACTACTACTGCTACTACTACTACTACATAACACGAAGAATATGAGAAGCAGAAAGTAAAATAAACAAAATGTAAAGCTCTAACAGAGCGTCCAGGCGTCCTGGCGCCCAAACACTGTCAGCGTCAACGACATAGACACATACACATACACATAGAACGAGAGATATATAGGATTCAGATACAGAGCCCAAGACTAGCAGCAGCAACGAGCTAAAGCAAACACCAAGAAAAATTAACATAAATTGCATTTTTTTTTTATTTTTAAATATTTTTTTTTTGCTTATTGCATTTCTTGCTGGGCATAGCAACACCAGCTTGCCAGCCTGCTAGCCTTATCCTTCGTCCTTTGAATCACACTCATTTCGGTTTTTGAGCACGTTTAGCACGTTGCCGGCAAGTCGCCGCTCCCCAACAACCCAACAATCCAACAACCAACGCCCAACAGCCACCTGCATTAAAATGTTAAATGCTTTTCGTTGTTGTTCTCGTCGTTGTTGTTGTTGCAGCTATGTATATTTTTTTTCTTTATATTTTATATATTTCTGCTAGTTTTTTTCGTATTTCTCTTCTTGTTGCGCCAACTACCACCAGCACTGGCAGCTTTGGGATCGTCCTTGCCCGCGTCCGTGTCCCGTACACTCAATTACTTCCTCAATGCGCTCCATAATGCTTATCGTCCTTGTTTCTAGTTGACATTCCCACACAGCCAGCAGCGCTTCCAATGTTGTCCGTTATACTCACACCACTAACATCTTATACCCTCTACACTCTCAACACACCCACAATACACCGACAACACACCCAAGTCCTCCAAAAAGACCCAAACCCTAAGCACATTTTTCCAGCGACAATTTTTGTTGCCACTAGTTGGGCGCTGTGTGTGTGTGTGTGTGTGTGTGAGTGTGTTTGCATGGCAGTTGCCAGGGGTGGGGGAGGTTTTGGCGTCGTTCTAGCACGAAGCTGCAAAAAATCGTTGTCTAGCTTTCAGTATTGTGCAGCTTTAGGGTTAGGTTTTTGGTTTGGGCTTGAGTTTGGGCTTGAGTTTGGGTTTGGGTTTGGGTTTGGGTTTGAGTTACTCTTTGGCTGCATAGTACGATATGTAGAAGTGTGAGTCAATTGGTGTGAGTGGATTGGTGTGTGTGCTTGTCTATATGTGTGTGCGTGTGCCCAAAACGAAGTGCTATACGAGATAACGAAGCACACTTAAGCGTACGCACACACAGCCTGCAGCAGGACGACGACGACGTGTCCCTACGAAATATATTGCACAATATAAAAATGCAGACGACGACGAAAACGACTGCCGAATGCGACGAAATTCCCCTACCCTTGCCTCCTAAAACACTCCTCTATCCCTGTTGCAACCTGTTTGTGTGCTGTTGCCATTGCTGTGTTCTAGCATAAGCCGAAAAGGCACCTACATACCCGAATGCTAGCGCCGAAAGACGAGCCAACGAGGAGCAAGCAATACCATCGTCATCATCAAACCATTTCAACTCCTTGCCACCTAGTCGGCAACGCTGCTCTGCCGTTGCTGTTTTTGTGGCCGATTTTCGACGCCGTCGTCATCGTCGTCGTCATTGCAGTTGTTGCTGTTGCTGCTGTTGCTGCTGCCTACCCTATCGCCAAAATGGGAGTTGAATTTCCAACGAACGACGAATTTTTTCTTTCCTTTTTTTTTTGTTTTTTGTCTTTTTTTCTTCACCCACCGAACAACGTTCGTGTTTTTGGTAGATCGAAGAAGCTGCCAGTCACCAACACCCCCACTACCCCCTCACCAACAACTACCAGCTAACAGGCAACAGGCAGTTAGTTGGCCCACTCTAAGGATTGTACTGGATTGGGTGGTGGGGCCTGCCTGTTGCATCGGTGGGTGGAAAAACGTTGACTCTGCTTTGCGCTCTGCTGGCAATGGCTCAATCAGTGGTGGCGTTGAATTTGATTGTAATGGGATATACCACTTGTAGATTCAGTAGACGAAAATTCGCTTGGGTATCGATTAGATAAGAATATAACAGTTATTGCATTACCTAAGTTACTTCCAAATCAAAATAGATAAGATATTTTATAGTTATTTTAGCTATTCTATTTACAAGTAATCATTGAAATAGTTTTGGATACTTTAAAGAGTTATTTAATAAGACTTTAAATAGAACTTATAATCAACTGTTGAATAGATCAAATATAGCTAAATATTAAGCTAATAACTTGAGTTTTTTATGAATAGATTTCGACAGGCTTGTCCTTAACTGTTGGTACTTTAGTTAATTGGAGTTTTCATTACAATGATGATGATTTACCCCAAAAAGACAGTGGAATAGAGACTAAGCACTCGCCTTTACTTGGTAAAGAAATATAGAGGCTGAGCTGAGTTCAAGCAGGGAAAGCAACAACTGACAAAAAAAAAGAAAAGAGAAAAGGAAAAAAAAAGAAAAACAAAAGCAAAAAAGAAACTACGAAAAAAATTGTTACCCTCTTTGTGGGAGCGAGATAAAACAAATGGCCGCTAAACAGCAGAGCGAAAGTGTCCGCGTATGTGTTTGTATTGTATTGTATTGCTATGTATATGTGTGTGTATGTGTGTGTGTATGTATAGGAAAAAACGAATCAGCAGGTGCTGGGTAATACTGTGCTGCATACACTCACAACTCACACTAGTGCAACACCATTTGGGTTAACTTTATACTACTATATACAATGGTCGTATTGTTGTTGTTGTTGTTGTTGTTGCTGCTGTTGCTAGTGGTGCAACGTCTCTAGTATATTCGTATATTGGGCGCACTGAGAACGCATCTTTCGATTACAGAAACAACAACAACAATAATAACGAAAATGTAAGGCATATAAGGGGTAGTGAGGGGTAAGGGGAGAGTAGGAGTTAGGTTAATGGAAAGGGAAACTTTATCACAGGCAGCAGTATTCTACTCAAACTTCTGGTTCCCCTTGCCCTCTTCTTGTTTCTTAACTTTCTTCTTGTTGTTGTTATTGTTGTTGTTGTTGTTGTCGTTGTAAGAAGGTATTTTTATGCGCTGTAAGGAAGGATGCAACAAGCGATGAGAACGACAACGGCAACGACAACGACTACGACAACGATGACGATGACGATGAGGATGACGATGACGAAGCCAGCCAACAGCTGTATGCGTGTATGTTGGCTATTCAGACTACAGATCTCCTTTCCAGCATCAGCCCAAATGCAAGCAGCAACACACCAAATCCAACACGGGATTTTATGGACTACGCAATGGATTCTCTTTCTTCCCTTTCTTTCTTCCAACTAGTCAGTGTTCTTTTCATTTTCTATTTTTTATAGTTTCTTTTTGTCCTTTTTTTTCTTTATATTTTTTTCCTTTTACGCAGTTGTTGTTGTTGTTGTTGTTGAGGTTGTTGCTGAGGTTGTTGCTATTATTGCTGTTGCGCGTAGCATTTTTTCTGGCGGTTTTTAGGTTACATTTTTACGAGCTCTACGCTTCCACTATGAGAGTATTTCGCGCGGTTGTTGTTGTTGTTGTAGTTGTTGTTGCTTTTATTGTTGTTCTTGTTGTTGTCTGTGGCCACGAGGACAAGGCTGAGAGCAACGAAGGAACTGAAGTCTCTGCCACACTCGTTCTTCGTGTAAAACGACGACGCTGCAGCAGCAAGGACGCAACCAAAATCATGTATATGTATATATATATATATATATTTTTATATATCTATGTGTATGTATGTGTGTGTGTGTGTGAAAGCGCCACAAGTGGGTAAATGGTTGAGTATGAGGCGATGGCTAGTGGGTGGCTTAGTTTCGTGCATGCACAGAAATTGGAAAATAGATTTTTTGGTTGGCTGCCTTTGCCCTTTTTTTTCCTATATATCGTTTGGTATTTAATTTTTTTTTTTAGTTTCTTTTGTGTATTGGCAATGTGGGTGTGTGTGTGCGAGGGAGTGGGCAGGGTGCAGGCTGCTGTTCGGACAGACCGGCTGGCCAGACTAGACCAGACTAGGCCAGACCAAGCCAGGCCAAGCCAAGCCGGGCCAGGAAGTCTGCCTGGCATTCGGTAGTGGGCCTGGTGTGTGGCTGTGTGGCTGTGTGCATTTGCTTTGGCCCAAGGTAAGAACCAGAACAATGTGAACCGCAGGAAGCTACGCAAAGTAGGCTGGGACGATGTCCTCAATGGAAGCGCAAGACGCTGCCAACTTTTCTTTGGCATATTTGTTGCACTTCCTTCTATTTTTTTCCATTCGCAATTTTTGCCTCCCATTTTTTTCGTGTGCGTGTATAGAAAAAAATGAAGCGGAAGCACGAAAAAGCACAAAGTTAATGCGGTGGCTGTGGATTGGTGGGTTGCTGGGTTTGCTGGGTTTGCTGGTTAGAAGATTGGGTGGTTAGGTGATTTGGTGGTCGCCTGATAGGGGCTGTTGTGCGGCTGGGCGGTTGGGCGGTTGGGCTGTGCGTCGCCAGCAGACGACAAGGATCGAGCAATATGGCGCTAAGAACATTGGGCAAATGCAGTGCAAAAAAAAAATCGCATTATATGCGTGTGTATGGGTAATGGGGAGTGCTTATATATTATATATATATATATACATCTATATGTATGTGTGTAGGCGAATGGGTGTGTGGTATAAGCAAACAGCAAAACACACAAAAACAAAATGGAGCAAAAGGAACACTAAAAAAATGCAGCACGCTGTGTGGTGGGTGGGTGCTGGGTTTGTGTGGTGCGGTATGGGTGGTTGGTTTTGACTTCGTCGTAGCAGTTGCTGTCGCTGTCGCAGTCACCGTTGCTCTAGCTGTTGCCGTCTCTGCCAACGTCGCTGCATTTTATTTTGTGCTGAAAAAGTTTCGTGTGCTCGAAAAAAGTTTCGTCGCTTCGTTGACGTCGTTGTTGGCGTCGTGCGCTTTTGGTAGTTTTTGCTGCAAGGGAAACGAATATAGGATGATGGGAGATGGGCTGGGTAGCTAACCCCATTCCTATTCTATCGTTTCATATGTGTGTGTGTGTAAGTGTGTGTGTGTGTGTGTGTGTGTATGTGAGTGTGTATATGTATTTGTATGAGCAAGGCATTTGACTGGGTTTGAGTTTTGCAGCAACATTTGGCTGCACTCGGTTGGTTGGTTGTGCTTTGCTTGAATAGGAGTAGGAGGGGCGGAAAGGGTCGATGCGCCTTGTAGTTTGGTGGGTGTCTCCTGACATTTTTGTCGAATTTGCAGCAGTTGTAGTTATAGTTAGCAGCGATGCTGGCGCCGACGGTAACGTCAACGTCAACGTCAGCTGAAGCAACTGCACAACTATTTTTGTGCTACGGCGTTTGGTTCACATTGTGCAACAAGTGAGTTTGGCAGCAGCCACCAACAGGACGACAACTAGTTTTCGGCAGTGGTAGCAAACCAAAAAAAAAGCAGTTAAAACCTGACACTCTACCCTTAATTGTACAACATTTAAATGGCTAACCAAAGTGGCAGCAATTGTGGCCAACATTGAATCATATCGTTCAACACAAAGAGGCAGTTGCTAGCTGCTAGTTGCTAGTTGCCAGTTACCAGTTGCCAGTTGCCAGTTGCCAGATGGCAATTGTGGCATTCAAGCATTCTGATTTAAGTGTTGATTGAAGCAACAATTGGCGGCAACTGTTGCACCTAACAGTTTGACGTTCAACTTTCGCCGTGTCGCGATACATTTCAAGTGTCGCTTACACACAAAAGCGTTGTGTGCTTTTGTGCGCAGCACTTCCGCTCGATCTATATGTGTGTTGGTGTCTACATGCGTGTGTATGTGTGTGTGTGCTTGTATACACGTCTTGTCCTCTTGTATGTGAAAAATTTAATTAAAGACCTCGCGATAATTTATGTGAAGACATTTAATTAAAGCGATCACACAGTTATTTACATATAAACAAACTAAGATATAAACTTCTAGATAATTGCAAGTTGCAATTGAATTGTCACAGCTTGCAATAGAATTGACTACACAGAGCATTATAAATTTGTAATACAATTGATTAGTTGACAATTCTAATTTTGGACGCAAGTTTCTACTGATATATAGCAATATATAGGTGAGTGATAATTATCGCTTAAGTGTTGTTTGTTTTCATTTTATTAATCAAATATTCTAGCTAATAAACTTAGTAAATATAATTTTATATAAGACACCAAAAACACAATTTAACTATATAATTAACACATTAAGTTAATATAAATATTTTAGTTATAATTATATTAGTTTAAACTAAATAAAATTAATCACAAACTTTATATATTTTCAATTGTAATCTAATTCCATACTCTAATATGCATCTCATTTTATGTTTAAAAATAAATTTAAAATAATTGTTGCAATTTTATATGCAATATAAAATTATCTAGATTATTACAAATTTCAATCAAAAGTGCAAAGTTTCTAGTAGATATTTTTCTTTATATTTTAAAAAATATTTTTAAATTTCATTATTAATGTCGATTTTATTATTAAACTTTAAAATTAATTCCAGGTTTAAAGCACATAATTTAATTATAGTGCTAAAATTAATATTATTTATTTATTATTTAATATTTGAACTAACTATTTCATGACGTAAGCAAGATAATATTTGAAGCATATTATAATTAATTTAATATTATTGTTAAGCGATTTTTAAAGTTGTGTTAAATTGAATTAACATGAAATAAGAACTTGAAATATTTTATTCAAGTATTTTTTACTAGAATTAGAATAAATTCTTAAAATGTTTAGTACTAATTGAATCGAGTTCATTTCTATTTAAAATTTATTTGCAATTTGTTAGCCTAATTCTATTAACTAAACAACAATTAAAATGATTTTTAAGCAATAACATAAAAATTTAATATTTATTTTTGTTTCATGTTTTTATGCGTTCTTTTGATTTTTTGGGTAATTAAAGAAAATATTTGACATAACTTAAAGTAATTAATTTAATGAATATAATTACTCAATACACAAATGTACAATACTATATACTATAATGATATTTAACTATTAAATATGACCTTAAAAAGTTAACAAAATTTGTACATTTTCAATTTATATATTTGTGATTCTTCCCTCTCTATCCATATGTTGTAACAATATAAAGAGTTCTTTTGAAATAATATATTTAAAAATAATATATGTATAAAATAATGCATATAAAGTACAGTGCAACATATGCTAATAGCATAAATAAATAAATGCATATCAATTTTCTTAAAGATTTTCTAATATGTAAAGTTTTCTTTAACACTTTTGCACTTCATTATGTAAGGGCAAAAGTTATGAAACAAAACTTATAAAGTTTAGAAAACTTAAAATATTTTACATATATCCATAGTATGGAGTAGCTATCAACAAAAATATACACAACAATTACCTGCTATAATATAGATGTATGTATGTATGTAAAGGTGCTCGTCAAAGCCAAACAAAAATTGCAACACTTTGTAAACTATTAAAGCCAAAAAGTTGTACAGGTCTGTTGACAGATTCCAAAACAGCTGCACAAACTGCATGTAAACATTTATAATATATACATATTTATATTTGAATATATATACAGATATATACATATAATACATATATATATATATATATATTTATATTTGAATATATAAACATACATATATATATATATTTATGTGTAGATATTTAGTATTATAGAAGGGTACCAAAAGTAGAAATAAACAAGATAGTGGGTACGAAACGTGTAAGAAGAATTTTCTGCTTATATGAAAATTCTGTAAGGAAAAGTTTTGCAAATAGACAACAGAGTCAACTACACATGTAGTACAAGTAAAAGTCAAGCAATGGGCAACAGGCAGCAGGCAACAGCCAGCAGGAGCACGAGTCAAATAACAAAAGCTAACATTACGCCAAAGGAGCAGCCATATCAGACACTTGGCCCCCACAAACACCAAACGAATGACCCCAAACTCAGATACCTTACATCCCCCTCCCGCCCCCTTGGACGATAGCAACGACGCGTCGTTGCAGACGTTTGTATTTAACTTTGTAACGCCGTTACACAACAACAATAAAATGAACAACAATAACAACAACAAACTAGCGCACTTGTTGCATAAGTCACCAACCATATACACCCACACAACCACATATATACACCCAGAGCATAGCCCATACCAACAAGTGGCATTGGTGACGCACAAAAGTATGCAAAGACTTGCGAATTCGCATATTCTAACAAACTCGACGGTGGCAGCAACACCAACAGCGACGGCGACGCAGCTGCTAACGCCGACGGCAAACAGGATGCGGATGCTGTTGCTGTTGGTGTTGCTATTGCTGTTGGTGTTGCTGTTGTTGCTGTTGCCTTCGCGTCAATTTCGGCGATTTTCAACGAATGCGTTGCCACGATGTGCTACTACATATGTGTATGTGTTCCTTGGTCCCTACCCACCAGCAACAGTTGTCAACTGTTAGCAACTTGTTGTTCCTCCTGGTTACCAAAGCCAAATGGACTGGGCGGAGTAAAAACAACATATGTTCCGACAACAGGTAACAACCAACACATGAACTTTACAATAAATTATTTCTACGTTGAAATCCTTGTTGCTGTCAATTGCTCTAGGCCACGCCCAAGCTGTCGCAAACGCCCTAAAGTCAATATGCTTTTTTTTTAGGTTAAGTAAATTTAAGGCTTAAATCAATCAATTTTCTTTCGGTTAAAGCTGTCCAAATATTCCTTCTTTATACCATTTCATTTTGGTATTTGGCACTTTTCTCTTCTGCTGCCTTAAAGCAATTGCTGTGTATTGTAGTAGCTGGCTATTGCCTTTGTGTGTGGACAGTACAGACTGTACTTCCGCTATATCTGCAGGCGAGCAGCATCTTTGTTTTACAGACAAAGAGTAAGAGAGGTCGTAGACAACGAGAACAGCTAACAACAACAACAACAACAATAACAACAACAACAATAACATGGATAATAAATCGATAATAAATTCAGCACACAGTTTTGTAAAAATACATTGAAAATGCATTAGACGTTGCATTATGCTATGCATTTAAATAGCGGGTGTCGTTTGGGCTTTAGTTTTGTATCACTTTAGATTTTTTTTTTAATTTTTTCTGTTTTTTTTTTTTTCATTATAATTAGAAGCGTGAAAAGTAGTGAATTCTCTGCACTAATGCAAAAATCGTGTGCTATAAATTTCAAAATAACCAAGTCTCCTGACAAGCAATCAAAGTGCACAATTTCTATATGCTTTCAAGGTTGACCGAGCTAAATATACGAGTATAAATGTATATATATATATATATAAAATATTTATAAAAAAAATAATATAAATCCAGTTATATACCCCGCATACTCACAGATCACAGCTCATAGCTCATAGCAGCTCGAGACTCTAGACTCGAAGTACAGCAATCAAAATGCAATCTCAACGTTCGACTCGCTCCGACTCAAGTCGATTGCCATTTGCCGGCCACTAATCAAACGTAACAAAATTATTTACAAGCATAAACATGCCTCAAATCATAGACAGGTTCGCCTTGAAATTTTACCAAAATGGCGCTGCAACGGTAAAGCAAGCAACCAACTGTCCGGCTTAAACTTCGCTGCTGCTTACTAACTTGTTGCGCGACATTTACACGGAAGCAAAAAACTTAAAAAATACAAAAATAAAATGAAATAAAGCCAAAGCCAATGCTAAGATCGTATGCGTCATTAAGCGTACGGTTACAGCTATGCCGCGTATACGTGATATGCCAAATGCTACCTGTTCAACTCTCGATCGACTGCGTTGCGCTAGAAATGTGAAAGCAATCAAAAATAAATTTATAAACTATGATATTTACTTAGAATATAAGATTTTCAGCTTAAGAATATATTAAGATCAATTGCAACATAGTTTTTATTTAAGTAAATTTCACTGAAGCTCAGCATATATTAGTTCAATTTATATACTGATTTCAGCGTAATAGCTATTATTTTCTATAACTATATTCAACAATTTCAAGTTATTTTCCAAATCTTATATATATATATATTATTTGGTAAGCATTTAATTTCCCTACAAATCAAAAGTATTACCAATCTGAGAGAAATAGCTAATGTAATCGTTGCGCAATTTCTAGAAAAATTTTGCATCATCCACGCCCTCATTTTCATATATATTTAAAATGAATTTATACACATGTATACGCAATATATTTATATATATGTATATTTATATGTTTATTTATTTATTTGATTGCAGCTTGCAAGTTGCAACAGCCCAAAATGTGACTCAGTTTCTATTCCATTTGTTAAGCTTGCGACTAAAATGCGATAAATCTGCGAGTTATTGCAATACGAAATATGTAATGTCGTAGGGTATATATATGTATATATGTATATATATATATATAGTATATGTATTTAGTATAAAATTAATAAGAAATCGAAACGAAACGCTACGAAATGAAACGAAATTGATTAAAACCTTATCAGTAAATGAAAAGGGAAGCAAAAACTTATTTCGAAAATCGATTCAACAAAAAGATGTGCAAATCAAATGTCTCAATGGCTTTTGTGTGTGGCAACACACACTCGCACGTGTGTGTGTGTGTGTTGTATTTGTTGTTGTTTTAGTTGCTGTAGGCTATTGATTGTTATTGGTAGCCTCAAAGGAGTAAATGACAGCAATGTCAGAGCTGGTCAAACCATTTTCTATTGAGTCAAGAAAATTCGATTTTAAAAGTTAACTTTGTTTTCCTCTTGTTACTGTTTCTACATGTTATAATATGAAAATGTGTGTGTGTGTGCAACAGGAAATGCATTAATTGACAATGCATTAGCCTTGAAAATTCTGCACTGAGGTAAAACACTCACAATTTAATAGCTGTAGTAACTATAATTAGAATAACTAACAGCTACTGAAGTTGGTCAAGAGTTTGCCTAGGTTGAAGCTGTCACCCTTTTGGGACTTTAAAAACTTATTAAATTTAATTAATAAAAATGATAAAGTTATTAATAAAAGTAATAACTAATTACGCTTTGATTATTATTGATTAATTTTATAAATTTTTTTTTGTTAGTTTAATATCATTTCTTAGCTGAAGAGTTTCAAGCAATTAGCTTCGATTCTTATCATTTATGCAATTCACACATATGCATATTATATATACACATACACACATACACACATACACATGCAATTTTATTATCACTTTTAATAACGATAAATCAATGAACAAACAGGCGCAAATTTAAGCTCAACTGGTCGAAGGGTAGAGGGGGGCATTGCGTTGCTCAGTTGATGCATTCGCAACTGTTGCGCTCCCATTGTTGTAGCTGTGTGCAAGGGCTCAACACATTAGCTCATGTGTAATTGCGTATGTGAGTGTGTGCGTGTGTATATACATTTATGAGATAATACCTTGAACGTGCGACACAGTCAGGTCGTTGTCGTTTAACTGCCGCCAACGCCGCATAACAAATGTCTACCGCTGCTGCTACTGCTGCTGGTATTGTTGCTGTTGTTTCTGCTTCTACAGTTACCATTATAATTATTCTACTATTATGAGTTAATTACAAGTTGATACCAAGTTTAGTTTAAGCTTTCAAGTTAAGTTTTTAACTAAAGTGTAAACAATACTTATTAATAGCACATTTTACCAAAATTTCGAATAGTTGCTTCAACCATTTTTAGGCACGTTTCGGCATTTATTGTCAAAGCCAATTGCGCAGCTCATCAGAGCTTTATCAACAAAATTTTAAGTTGTTCATAGATTTAGCACTAGCTGTGCACAAGGCGGGGCCAAAGTTCAACATGAAATCAAGGCGACCAACAACTGACAATCGAAAAGAAAAACAAAAACGAAAACGAAAAAAAAAACACAATCCAAGGAAAATCAAAAGCAACAAGAAACAAAGTAAACCTCAAACTTATTTACATGTTGCATTGAGTGACTTTTGAGTCAAGTTCTTTGGCTGAGTGCAAAAGCTGAAGCAGCTCTTTGAGCGCTTGGGGAAATGTTTTACTCACCACGTGGCGTCATTAATGAGCAGGAAATGCAATTCTTGCGGAGAGCATGCTAAGCTGCAATGGTGAGTTCTCTACTCGCCCTCTCTCGCTCTCTCTCTCTCTCTCTCACTCTGTCTTATTAATGTGTGAGTGAGCGAGTTTTTGTTATTGTCTTTGTTGTTGGTTAATATTTGAGCGTAATTTTTGTGAGAAGCCAGCATAGAGCTCAACTGAGTGCATTTACTTTGAGTTCATAAGCTCGAACTATGAATATCTTTTAATTTGCCACTTGATGGTTGAATTTTCAATGGAAAATTGTAACCTAACTGAACTTTAATTTTGAAAATTTATAATTAAAGTTAAATATAAAAAATAAAACAATTTTAGTATTTCAAGTATATAATATTTAATAAGATTATAGTATAATTAACTAACTATTAATTAATAATTAATATTAGTATTAATATTCACTATATTAAATAATATGTAAAGCGTATAATATATAGCTTATCTTTACCATCCTTCCAAAATATATATATAAAAAAGTTCAGCTAATTGCCATGACAGCGACGCCGCAGCGCAGCGACTGCAATGCATTTTGTGTGTGCTTGTGTGTGTGTGTGTGTGTGTGTTGCTGCTTATTAGGCAGCTGTGTGCGTGTGCGAATTAAAAAAGCGACACAAAAAATGTGGTGAATACAAAATTTGAGTTGTTGCTTTTTGCGTTTGTCTCCTCGTCTGTGTGTTTGCATTGTTCTAGCTCTGCTTACATGTGTCTGTGAGCAAATGGACAACAAACTTGAGTGATTTTTGTTTTTTTTTGTTTTTTACCTTTTTGCCTACTTGTACTAGTCAGGCCCTACGCCACAGTGTGTGTAACTACATATATATAGATGTATGTGTGTTTGTGTGTTAATTGTAAGCTACATTTCGTATGGCAATTGTCAACAATGTCAAACCACGACAGCTGAGCGCCAAGTTGCCTCAACTGGAGACTATTCAACTACTCAACTGACTCCGGCACCGGCTATTTTGGCAGCGCAGCGCGCAGTCGTCTCGCTTTTTATCAACGCGCGCTGGCGTCGCTGTCGCTGCAGTTCATGCAATTGCCTTGGCTCTCATATACTCTCTTGCTCGCTTACTCGCTCACTCGGCTTGGTGTCCGTGTCCGTGTCCGTGTCCGTGTCAGTTGCATAGTTCTCCTCTATATGTATGCGTGCGGCTTTACCCCGTTACTGTTACTCCTAAAGTTCTCGCGTTTGCGCGCCACTGCCACTCAATGACTCAACGTGCTGTTCTCTGCTGCTGCTCTCTCCCTCTCTCTCTCCCTGTGCTGCTCTCTCGCTCTCTCTCACTGTTGTTAATGCCTGTTGTTGAGTCGCTCTCTCAGCATTCTAGTTGTGGTAAAATTTTTTTATTCTGCTGTTTTTTTCTGCTGTATTTTTTTTGTATTTTTTTCGCAAGCATGAATGCGCTTGTATGCAATTTTGACGTCGCTGTCGTCGTCGTCGTTGTCGTCGTCGTCGTCAGCGCTGTCTTCGTGTTGTTGTGATATAATTTTGTAGTCGGCTTCGGCAGTCGCATAAACACAACGCATCCGATATGCAACGGAACGCATTTTCGGACGCGGCCCGAGTCGTTCCGAGGTGTAGCGTCCGACGATCGCGTATATCAATCGTAAAGCATTAAGCGCATTCCCCATTTTCATTTCAATCAGTCACAGGCCAAATCAAAATTTTACAATTGTTAACAAAAAAAAAAAGAAGTGTTTTAGCCAAAATTAAAAAATTAGAATAATACCAAAAAAAATTAGTTAAAAAACAAACAACTTAAAAGCAAGTTCTGAAATTAACAATAACAATTTAATTAAAAATAATAATTAAATTTTATGCTAAGAAATTGTTGTTAAAGTGAGTGCAGTGTCAGTGGCAAAAGAAAATAAAAAACAACAAATATATATGCTACAGTTAGTAATACAATATGAAAGCAACAACAACCTCAATATTAGCAGCAACAACAGCAGCAGCAGTTCAAGGCATCAACAGCTGTGTTACATTGCGTATACGCAGCGTTTGCCCTTTGGGCAATGCACGCACTTGGCTTTCCATTAAGTCGACGCCCGCAAGTTGTTTGAATATTTCGGTTGTTCTTGACTGACAACTGACAACTGACAACTGACAACAACAACCACAACAACAGCAACAACAACAACAAAACCCCCACAACAACAATAATAACAATAGCAACAATAGCGAAGCTGCGTTCGCTATCCGCGTTTGTGTCATTATATGTATATATATATATATGTATGTGTGTCTGTGTGTGTTATATGAGTGTGCGTTTTCACTGCGGTCGCTGGCTGCTGCAGTCGCTGTCGCAGTCATCAACGCAGCCACCGTCGCAGTCGCCGTCACCGTCGCCGTTGTCGCTGGCATGCAAAACGCGGAAAACTTTTTTTCGCGCACTCGCAAAATTTTTATAGAATGCATTTTTATTTCGGTCTTTTGGTTGAATAGTTGCACTGACCCGCGTATGTGCGTGTGTTGCTCAGTGTGTACGTGTGTGTGTGTGTGTGTGTGTGTGTGTGTGACTCAGTGTGTTTGTGTGCCCGATAAATGCGTGCATGCATCTATCTGTGGCTATGTCTGTGCATTTAATTAATTCTTAATAAAATTCAATTACTAATAAAAAAAAAAAAATATTAAAAAAAATGCATTGCACAGCACGAAAAAAAATAAATATATATATATATATATATATATATATTAAGGAAATTCAAATTGTGTTTTCAAAATTTGAAGATCAACAAAAAAGAATTGTGAAATTAAAGAAAATCTCAAGATGTGCCACATGACAACAATAAGAAAACATGAAAAGAAATTGCTTTTTAAAGAGAAAAAAGAAAGACTGAAATTTAATCATACCATTGCCTATCGACTATATCACGCACCACATCTCATATTCGATATACATTTGCATTTTCACTGCACTTTTATTACGTTCCAAAGCAACCAAAGCGAAAAAAATTCATTTGTCGTGCCGAATTTGCTTGCTAAAAAAAAGAGTAGCAAAAAAAATCAAAAAAAAAAAAGATGAAACAATAAACAATAAAAAGAACTTCAAATAAAAAATATGAAAGAACAAAAAAGAGTACTTCAGTATACAAATGAACTGTGGCAAACTTCAGCAGTAACTGAAGCAGCAGCAGCAACAGCAGTAAAACAAAACAAACAAAACAGTCAAAAAAAAGAAAGAACCCAAATAGAAGTATATAGTAGAGCTGCAGTAAATGTAGATGTTGATGTATTAGTAGCAGTAGAACTGGCAACTAGCAAGTACCGTAATAAAATGTGGTTGGGTGGTTAACCCAGTGGGTGGTGAACTTTATGTGCAGCCAGAATGTAACAAATTTTTGTCAGTTTCAATTTTCGTCAGACGTACAGACAAACAGACAGACCAAACGCCAGCAACTTAACCAAATGCTACAGTAGTATCAGTAGCAGCAGCAACAGCAGCAGCAGCAGCAGCAGCAACTCCTCAAACCCCAACAGCAGCACCATGACAATGGCCAGGTCTCACAGGCTGCTCAGGCATTTACTTTGCCGTCGGGGCTTGGCGCACAGCATAATGAACGAGAATCAAAAAAAAAAAAAAAAGCATAATAAAAACAAAAAAAACTCTCAGATATATGCTAGAAAAAATGGCAAATTAAATAGCCAAAAAAATTGCTGGTTCTGCTGGCCGGCTAACTGCGAATTTGGTATGCGCTGCAGCTGCGCAGCGGTTACCCATTAGATGCTTGCAGCTGCCGAGCAGCTGGCCAAAATTGAAAGCAGCGCAGCATTTGATTTTCGCATTTCCTTGTCTTACCTTCCGTTCGTTAGCATTTTCTATATTTCCCTTCATTATTCTTTTTTTCACCCTCTTCTTTCTTCCTTCTCTTTTTTGTGTTATTTTGGCACATCCCTTTGCCCAAAACTTAAATTACTATTTACAATGGATTTTCCGTTTTTTTTTTTTTTCTTTTGCTTTTTATTTTTCCACTTTTTTTATTCGTTCGGCAGTCTCTTTTGCCTTTTGTTTTATTTTCCTGGCGAATATTTCTCTGCAATTTTTAGCTGCTTTCAACTTTCGCAAAAAAATCTTCTCCACAGCTTGCTAATTTCATTTGGTATTTCAGTTCAGTTTCCTCTTCCCCCGCCTTAGCCACCCTTTGCTGCATTCTTCTTCTTTCAGTTAGGTAAATTTGATAAATTTGGGTAGAAAATATTTCAAATTTTATAAGCATCCCATAGAAATAAACTAAACAACTCACAACTGAAGCAAATGAATACTCACAAATCATATTTACATATTCACATTCATTCAACAACATTCGCAGAGTGCATATAATGATAATGATCGTGCAGTTATAGCTTATTTATCGGAAATATGGCTTAACTAGTCAATACCAATAATATTTTTATTTGTTCAATTTTGTAGTTAAACAGCTACAAAAACAACAGCAACAAAAACATTTTTGTTATTAAATTTATGTTGAGTTAAATGCAAAAAAAAAATAAAAACAAATAAAAAAGAAACAACAAAATACAAAATAAAACAAAAAACACAAAACGAAAACATATATAAAAAAAATTAAATCAAAGTGCAATCCATTAACATATAAACAGCAACAAGAGCAACAGCAACAGCAACACCAACAGCAACTTCAAATAGCAACAAGAAACTAGTAGAAATAATAATTAAAAAAGTAACCGTTACTTTTGAATTATTTTTTAAATGCTGCTGCATTAATGTTAAATGTTAATAATAAAACATATCACCAAATAACAACAACAACAACAACAACAACAACAAAATTATATACATAATTATAATAATTAATAAACACAAACAACAACAGCAAGAAAAGCAACAACAACTGGGTTCAACTGTCAAATTGCCTAACAACAACCACAACAACAACATCAACAACAACATCGACAAATTGCCGCTGTCTGTAAATTGAACATAAAAAGAAGATACAACAACAACAACAACAACAACAACCAAAACAACAAAGAAAGGAAAAGCAAAAATCGTTTCATTTTCACGTTGCATTTTATTTACTTTGTGCGCCACATAAAAAAAAAGTATAAAATAAAAATAAAATAAATAAATTCAAAATATTTAAAAAAAAATAAGATAAAAAAGGCAACCAAAAAAAATAAAGAATAACAACAACAACAGCAACAACAATAATAATAATTGCCTGCATTTTTTGCCTTTTGTGCGCGCACCGAAAAAGAGAAGAATTTATATTGTATATAAGCATAACATATATATATATATAAATATATATGCAAAAAAAAGTTATATACTTACAAATAAAAACACATAAATGCACTGTATGCGCTACACAGTAATAACAGCAGCAGCAGCAGCAGCAGCAACAGCAACAGCAACAGCAGCAGGCGCAAGCAGCAACAGAACGCCGTAGCAACTTCAAAAACAACAACAACTGCAACTCTTCATTGAGGTCTGTGCTACGTCCAGCGCGGCTGTAAATTGTAAATTTTTTTTTATATATTTTACATTTACCATCGACTGCGCAGTCAACGCAAGTGGCAGCCACAACAGCAGCAGCGGCAGCAGCATCAGCACCAGCAGCAACGGCATTCACATCGAAATTGGCTTTTGGGCAAAAGTAATTTAAGAGAAATATATGTGATGCTATGCACATCAGCAGCTATGAAATATGTACGTATCTTTTAGCTATAATGTAGATTATCTATACATATACATATATACATAAATATAGTATATATTATATATATTTATATATATTAAGTAATCATCAATCAAAATCTCAAGCAACCCCAAAAAAATTTCAGTTCAATGAACTTTATGTCTTTGTATTAGCTTTTATATATATATATAGATATACATATATATATTTTGCGTGATTTATCAAAGATCAGTAAACTCTACTGATACTATATCGAATTGTATCGTACATACGACAACCTTGCGTAACTGGTCTTTAACATCATTATTATATTCTGGCCAAGTTCTACGATCGCTTATCAGACGCACATGAATTTCAGTAATGCCTCATTGACATTGTCCTTCATTGCAGCACAAATGAAATGAAAGCGAAATTTGTAAGCAAGATATATACATATATATATATATATACATATATATATATATATACATATATATATATATATATAGTAAGACAAGCAGTCTATCGAACGCATATATGAATACGAGAACCCCCAACTACTTATAGGCAATATTCAGTATAAATTATACAGAAAAGATATATACAACTTCAGATACAGAGAAAGATAACAGACAGAAGAACGCAACAGCATATACAGTATAATATGGTAGAATTGTGATTGATTCAATTGTTGTTCGATTGTTGATTCATTTGGAATAACACCAGATCTATAGCTGAGCTGTCTAATTCAATTAGTCATTGACAGAACATTAAAGCAAAGTGATTAGTCTTGCTGCAGCTTAGGTAAGAACTATTACTCTCTCTGATATTATCCATACAACAACTAATTACCAAGTTGATATATAGTTTAGTATACCCGAAAATTCAACAAATTTGTCAATGGGCGTCTTGCCAAATTGTTCCGCTTGCTTAAGCTGTTAGCAACAAAATACCAGAGAGAAAAGATAGTTTCTTATTTAATTCGCAGACTTTACAATCAGTATCAATATTATGTGTGCGTATAAGTGCGTGTGTGTGTGTGGCTTATCAGGTGGCCTGACGCGTCCGATTCTGACCCAAATTGCGAAAAAAAAAAATACAAAAAAATACTCTGACAACACAGGCAAAGGCGGAGGCCATTTGCTGATACGGTGGCAACTTGTGAAATCTGAGCAACAACAACAAAAACAACATCGAAAATTAAGCAACAAATTATTGAACGAAAAAAAAAAAATATATATATATATATATATTTATATTTATGAGGCATCGCTGCCTGTTAATCGCGCAAAGAAAAATGTTGATATTATATACTGAATTTTATTTAAAATATTTATATATATATATATATATATATATATATATATATATATGTACATGCAAGCATTGCAAACAGAATGGAAAAACAAAAGAAAAATGAAAACGCCCAAAGCGGAAATATTTTGCACATTTCTTATCAGGGCGCAAAAAATTGATTTTATTTTGTTGCTCAAAAAAAAAAAAGTATATATGTAATAAATTTTTTTTATATTTTTATATAAGCAATTATGTATGTCGCTATATACTAAATTATATACATTTTTCGATAATGTAGTTTTTATTTTATATAAATATAAAAAATCTGTGCAGCTGCAGTTGCAGCGATCGCTTGCAGTTCGCACTATCGTTCATTTTGACGCGTATAGTTCAAATTATCGCAATTTAATTTTTTTTCTATTATTTTGTATTTATATACTAGCTAC
This sequence comes from Zygothrica quintamaculata, assembly GCA_037044455.1. Lineage (NCBI taxonomy): Eukaryota > Metazoa > Arthropoda > Insecta > Diptera > Drosophilidae > Zygothrica > Zygothrica quintamaculata. The sequence goes on from JBAMBS010001342.1 coordinate 111,439, forward strand.
AAATATACATATATATATATATATAACTATATATAAATATACAAATATTTCCACTAAGCTTAAGCTGATAATGTCGAGCACTAAACGCTCAATACATCAGCATTATATGAATATATATTTATATATATAGAGAATGTGTTGTAATTATAATGATTTCTCTATAGCTTAATTGAAAATGGCAAAAATTTAGTTAAAATATTTAATTTATGTTTTACTATAGATGATTATAAGCTTTTTAAGCGTATATTGTTGTGTTTCTTTTGCTATCATTCGATCTTAAGTCCCGCATATTGAAATTGTAAGAAATGAAAGAAAATACACAAAAAACCACATAAAACAATTTTAAAAAATATTATGACTCAATATTTATGTATACGTGTGATTACTGAGGGGTTAATGTAATTTGTTGGTTTTTTATTTATTTTCTTTATTTATAAATTTTTGGTCATTTATAACACTGAACAGCCGAAAAATCAGAGTTTTATATTGCGGTTGATTTCATTTCGTTTTGGGAACGCATACGAAGCCCCAGTTTTTCCTTACTTCTGCCTTAAGTGTTGACATTTCAAATGAAATAAAAAATAATAAATACAAAAATACAAAAAATAGAAAAGAAATAAGAAAAAAAAAAACCTAAAATAAAAGAAACAAAAAAACAAATGTGTAAATAACAAATGCTGATCAAATTTCAAGTTTGCCAAATGCACTGCAGCTGTTTTGCCATACGAAATAGATAGATAATGGAAACTCAAACTTCGAAAGTGTTTACCATTTAGGCAAAGATAACACAAGGCAATGCAATATTGCTGTTGCTATTGCTATTGCTATTGCAATTGCAATTGCAATTGGCTATGGCAACAAAATGTGTTGTAAATAAATGCAATGCAATGCATCATAAACAAACTAAAATAACAGCGTGACAAATGTGTGAACACTTAACATATATATATATATATATTAATACAAATATATATATGTATATTATTTTTTTATAAAAACAAAAAACCCCTCGAAGCAGAAAAAGAGAAATTTAAATATAATTCCAGTGTCGAAAATCATATACTCTACAAGTACGTAATAACCTTATATTGTTGAATTCTTTACATTTGATATATTTCCAGCAAATAAGATCAGTTTCTATATAGTAATTCATGCAGTTATCGCTTCAACCGACAACATATAGCATTTCATTGCATTATCATTCCGATCTGACATATGAATGCCACTTAGCATTGGCTTGTATAGAGCTTATCGCTTTGATCAATTCAATAGATTTGTAGCTTATTTATTAATAAAATGAAAGTATCCTAATTTATTGTTAGTGTATACGTAACAAAATACTTAACAATGCTGACAAAGAAAACAAAATGCAAACTGTTGACTTGGCTTTAAATGCTGCCAAACAATTGTATTGCCTATCCGTTGGCGCTGGCCACACACAACGTCTGTGCGCATAGTAGGCAAATGGTAGGTAATTAGCTAGAAGCTAGAAGCTACAAGCTAGTAGCTACAAGCCACAATGCCAGACATTTAATGCTAAGCAAATGTACTAGTGTACTTATGTATAAACAACATCAATGTCTTGGCCAGGTTGGCAATCGCTTGCCAATCATTGGGCTACCAAACATTTTACAAACGGAAACAGCTGTCTCTGCTCTGGCATGCAGATCTATGCTATAGATGTGCAGGATAAGGGTAAAGTAAGCAGTTAAAGGGGCTCAGTGCGGCTAGAGGATAGTGGCTAAAAGTGCTGGTGCTGGTGCTGTAACTGGTACTAAGAGAACGTCAAACAACTGCCAAAAGGAAGCTGCTACCAAACACTCTACGCTCTACGCTATACACTCTATAGTCTAGGTTCTTGGCTCAAAATGCAGCCGGCTGTTTGGCTGGTCAAACTAGCAGCAAATGCACGTTGCCAGCTAAGTTTTGCCACATGCGGCTGTTGTTGCTACACTTTTAACTATAAAACAGCCAACAACAACAACAACAGTCACTGCAAAATAGTTACAACTGACTGGGCTATGCAGAAAACTTGGCTAACGACTTTTTTCCGTTGGCGCTCTTGACTTTTGCATTGAAAATCGTGCAATTCACCTGCTGCCTGCTGCCTGCTGCTTGTAACTAAACAAAACAACAACAACAACAACTACAGCAGCAACAATAATAACAAAAACAAGAAGAAACAGAAGACGAACAACAATTACAACAACAACAGAAGCAACAACAATGACGTTGAATGCATCTGCATCTCGTCGTTCGTTGCATGTTAATGTTACAGCTGCACTTGCACTTGCAGCAAATGCCGCGTCGTCGTCATCGTCATGAATGACGCGGCTTAGGTCCATTCCCCCTTTGGCTGTTGTAAGCAATTCCCTTCCCTGCATCCATATGCAATTATTTTTCTAGGCTGCTGCTGCAAATTGCACGCCTGCATCTCTCCTCTGCATCTATATGTGTGAGTAAACCTGCGCCAGCGTGAGTGTGTGTGTGAGTGTGTGTGTGTGTATGCATACGGGTGCTTCTTGGCTGCCTTTTTGTTGATTTTACAAGGTGTGGAATGACTTTAGTAGCGCCTGCCGCTGCATGCCTCATCATCAAACTTTATGCGGCGCATTGGCGGCTTCATTTTGGCTAAGCCAAGTCCAACTCCAAGTGGAGACTTTGCTGTTGCCGCCTGCTCAAGTTGCTGCAGTTTTTGCTTGAGCTGTTGTTTTTGTTATTGCTGTTGCTATTGCTGTTCCCGTTGTTGTTGGTGTTGTTGCAGTTGCTGCTAATGTTGATGTTGCTGTTGTTATTGCTGGCAGCACGTTTATGGTCGCGTTTTAATGTAATTGTTGTTGTATTACAGCAAATTTGTACGCTTTGATTGTTGTTGCTGTTGCTGTGCTGTTGTTGTTGTTGCTGCTGTTGTTGTTAGCTACTTAACTGTTTGTAATTTGCCATTCATGTTGTCGGCCTAAAGTGGCGATTTGCTGTTTGCTGTTAGCTGTTTGCTGTTGTTAGAAATCAGACCCGTTGACGCTGATCAATTTGTTAGCAACGATTTTTTTTGTTTTTGGCATCGTGCGCCAGTTAGCCATGAATGATGGTCAGGATAAGACTTCCACTAACTGATTGATAAAACAGACAATATCAGTATAGACCTAAATAGAAAATTAAGTTAACTTCAAGTTAAATTCAGGTGAAAACAGAACCGGTAGCCAAGTACCAATTAGCAGTTATAAAATAGTTGGCCAACTCAATCTATCTATCTATAAAATTATCGAAACAATTTGAAATATTATCATTTATCGCAATGGCAACTAATTAACGGTCTACTGGCATTAAATGCCATAAAGCCGACGGCTTTAGTCGTTCATCCTGCAGTCCTGCAGTCCAGCTGTCCTGGTAACACCCACCTAGTGTAAATTTATGATGACTTTGATGGAAAGGATGTGCAAGGTGCGCGCTCAAATGAATAACTCCAGTGACTTAATGAACGAGTTAACTTAACTTAACTTACTAACTAGGTAACAGACTTAATGAATGACTGAATGAGTGAACGATTGTATGAACCGACTGAATGACTAACTGACTGAGAGACTGACTGACTGACTAGCAAGTGAGTGATAGCAGTAGAAATGTTTTAGAGTATGACACAAGTCGTAGCCCTGTTATTAGTTAAATGACGTTTAATGGATGAACAACTCAAAATACAGTAGTAGAAGTATAGGTAACAAAATATAGTAAACAAAACAAAACGAAATGGAACAGAATAGAAGTGAAATAGAAACGAAAACGAAAAATATTACTAAAAAATGATACAACAAGAAAAACAATGGCAAAGCGCGTGCTGCTTTTGTGTTTGGTAAACTGTTAAGCTGACTGAATGACTGAATGACTGACTAACTGACAACGTGAACGTTAAAGAAGAAGACTCCAATGAGAAGCCAAGCGAACGAACCGGACCACACCTTAATAATTACTTAAAAGGAAAATAATTTACAAAATTGCATTCATAGTTCAGCTCACCGTTGCTGCTATTTGCTACTGTTGCTGCTGCTGCTACTGCTGCTGCTGCAACAAAAGCCAGCCATAACAAACAACAATGCCAACACAAAAAAAAAAAATAGAAATAAAACAAAACGACCAAGGCAAAAACAAAAAATATAAAAAAACACTAAATATACATATATAAAAAATATATAAAAAAAAATTAAAATTAAAAAAAAATACATTTGTGCGAAAAAACTTGAACGCAGCGCGTGGCTATTTTGTATGGCAGGTACACACGACCATATTGAGTTTCCCGTGGCGCTCATTGGTAAACATTTACCCAGCTAACCAGCTAGCCAGCTCACAAACTCACCAACTCACCAGCTCTGCAGCTGCAGACCTTTGTCTGGCCATGTTCATTGTAGCGTGGTCATAGTGTACTTGGACTACTAGCTCTTTGCTCTTAGCTCTTAGCTCTCTGGCTTCATTTTATTGTCATATTTTTATTTCTATTTCTATTTTTTACTAAGCTGACTTCTTGATTATAAACTATGCGCGACGTTTGGTCGTCTCAATAATTTTAATTGCAAGGGTTTATCAAAATACTCTGCATAGTTTAATTACCTAAATTGCCATCCATTTTTTCTTTTTAGTTATACGGGTCGTATGAGTAATGTGTGCTGTACTCGAGCTGGTTAAGCGATTGCACTTGTAATGAAATTTGTCACGCCTGCTGCAAACGCTCAAGCGAAAAGCTTAACAAAACTAAACGAACAAACAAAAAATGAACTGAAATAATTTTTGACACATTTACATGGTCAAACTTGAGTCCGTAGAACATAGATCGTAGACCGGAGACCTAAGCTAGACCCAAGTCCAGTTGATTCAATTGAATCCATTCCAAGCAGCTTTGAAATGCATTCGCGTAGAAAATGTGCTAAACAAACGCAAATGAATTTGCACATTTCGATTCAAACACGAAGCGACAACAACAGCTATTTAAACTATGCACACAGCTCACAAAAAAGCTATTACAAGTTTTCAATACAAATACATAAAAAAAAAGAATAGAGAACAAACAACAAAAAACCAAAAATATTTCAACGCAACACCCCATATTTAGATTCATATATAACAAGTCTCAATTTGATATATTTCTATTATAAAAGTGTATATAGAATATTACATACTTGGGTAAGGTTCTATAAGACTATAAGAGTCTCGGAGAGCCAGATCTTCAAACAGACGGGCAACAGCAGAGAAATACAGTTATTTCGACTTGATTAGTGCTGATCAAGAATATATATATTTTACAGGATCTGAGTTGCTTCATTCTATCTGCTACAAGACTTTTTCTCCTTGAACTAATCTCCCTTTTTCCTTTTTTAAAATCCGTTTAAAAATATTTAAGCAAACAGTTTAATAAATTTTTTTATATTTTTTAAAATTCTAGTTTATTTTAATATTAATTTTTAATTTTAATAATGAATTTTATATACATATTTATTCTTTAATTTTCGGTGTTTTACGTACATTACTTGAAGCAATAAGTTCAAAAGAATTAAACTTAAGTTTAAATACTTTTACACTCATTATAACAAATTATATTCATGTATTTTTTATTAAAGCGTACCATTAAAATGCTTAAGGTATTATTTATAGATATGTTTATTACTCTAGTTACTCTGTTTAACAAAACTTAAACAGTAACTAGCAGGAGCATCTGTAGCACATTATAAGAAACTATTTTGAAATCTCTTACAAAGTTTTCACTTTGAAAGTTCTTCCTAAGCCCGCTTATTATTGTTGTTAAAAAGAGAGAAAGGATTATTTTATATAAAATTATATTTTTATTGTGATTATGGTAAATAGTATATACAATTTTGTATCAATATATACATATATATATATATATATATAGAAAGTCTGGCAGACAGTTATTTACACACGCTTTGCTACATCCTTTCCCATGCTGTATCCTTGCACATTTATTTCAATGTCATTTTGTTAATAGTAAGAAAAATGTCTGTCAGCTATGGCAATTGATAAGTTTCTGCCCACTTTCGACTACTACGTCATCCAATAAACATATATATATATATATATACATATACTTATATGAATATGCATAGAGATATAACAAATATTGTTACTGTTATAGTAGTAGGTAGTCTGGTCAGCTGTCGTGTAACCTTCGTTCGTTGGTTGCCTGGCAACATCAGCCAAAGCCATTGTGTGGCAATCATAACTATAAGTAAATACAAGAAATTGCATCTATTTTATTTGCACTGTCGATTTCAAATGTCTGGCCAAGAAATCTGTATTGCCTTAGAGTGGTTATATATGTGTTAGCATGTTGTCTGCCAATGAAAAGGTGAAAGAGGTAAAAATACTTATTTTTAATAATACACAATTATTGAATATACCTTCAGTTTTTTATCTTCCATCAAAATGACAAACCAAATGTTTAATAAAAGTTACAAATACTTTGAAAAAATTAAATTGCTGCGTTGCTTGCGCAATTTTTAAAACGAAGTTAACAAAATTTAAATTAAAACTGAAATAAAATTGTATAAAATAACAAAAAAAAAAAGTAAATAAATATAATTAACAAACAAATAACCAGAATATGCGGGAGCGCCCAGCTGCAAAAACAATAAGAAAGAAAAAAAATAAATAACAACAAAAACAACAACAATAACAATAACTCACGTGTGTCTAAGCGCCTATGACAAGAGAGACGCCGACAGTGACGCCAGCAGAGATCAACTGTGATTGTTGCGGCCGTCGCCTTGCCAAACACACACACACATAGATACATACTTCTACACGCACATACGAGAGGCTGAAAACCATGAACTGGAAAACCTTGAAAACTCAACTGCAATTTATGTTTGTTGCAATTTGATTTTTTACGCCGCGACGTTTCTTGTTCTTTGCTAATGATATTTTTTTATGTATTTTATATTTTTTTTATTTTTATTTTTTTTTATTATTTTTACTATGACAAAATGTTGCTAATATTCTCTATTTTTATTACAATTAAGAGCATAATTTGCGAGAGTAAGGGAACTACGCCAGCCTACGCTTAATAATTCATTGTTTATTAATTACATTTAAAAACGCGTCGACATGCAGTAATTTTTTGCAAATTGTGGCAACTCTGGCTTAGGTTTGTCTATCATAATAGCAGGCCATAATGGAAAACAGAATTTCATTATGAAATTTCCCCTCTGGCCTAACAAAACCCTTCGCTCTTTACACTGTTTCATCCTGCTTTGCTGCTATCTGCAGTCTTAGCTGCTTATGCTTTGCACTTCTTTAACATCTTTTTCTTCTTCTCATCTATTCTATTCTTTTGCTTTTGCCATTGCCTTTGCCTATGCACTCGCATGTAATTATATTACAGGGGCTCATTTAGAGTCCCATCTGCCAGATGCTACCACATCAAGCCACGCATTACGAGTACAACAATTTCTTGCTTATTTACCCATACGTCTTCTTTTTTTTCCTATTCTCTTCGCATTTTTATTTCAATTTTCTTTTTCTTTTTCTTTAGATATATATAAAAATATTCTACCTTCAGGTCCCATAGGTTATTTAGTTAGTACTTGGGGCTGGCCTGTTAGCTGGGTAGGCTGCAATTGTTTAATAGAGAATTTGATTTGGTTAAGTGCGTACATGTTTTCCGCGACTATGGGGTAATATAATATTATATACCCTGTACTATAATGCTTAAAATCATGGGGTATAATGGTAGAGTGATAGTACACATAGAACATCTACAAGTTGTACAATGCCTGCAAAACTGTTGCAACTTTTTTTTAAAACAGAATTATTCGTGCCTAAGTGGCCGCGAGTTGCGGCATTATGTGAGGGATTGCATTTAGTTGTACATTTTCTTTTATCTTTTTGCATTTGCATAAATTATGAAAAGGTACCGCTATTGGCAACTAGCTGGTAGGCTTTTTATTAATTAGGCTTTTACCTTTGACAATACAGCCAATATATAATTCTGTTAAAGCCAAACTAATTAATTGATTAGAGCACTTCAAATTGCATTGGCCTATCCAAGTGTATTCAATCTATTCACAATTACTTCTACAGTCAAGGCCCTCCACTCGTTAGATATTTTTTTAGACTTATTATTGATGTTGTTGTTGTTGTTGCTGTTTAGTGCTGTTGGTTGCTGTTGCTTCAAATGTCAAAGCGGCGCCCCGAAAATGTTGAGGCAACGACAATGACGAGGTTAATGTGGGCGACGCGACGTTTGGCGGCACCAAATTTGGTAAAACTAAATTTACAACAAATTGCAATAATAAATACAACAACAAAAAAAAACTGCAATACAATGCACGCCTTAGTTTAAACAGTTGAGAATCAACAAAATTTGTTGTTGTTTCTCTTGATGTTGCTGTTGTTGCCTGACACACAAAGTGCAACACAACAATTAACACCCCAAATGCATACAAGTTTTTTCGTTAACAGTAAAATTTGTTTGTTTAGCGATTTTTGCCACTATACACAACACACACACACAAACACACACACACACACACTCTCATACACATACACTGGCACATATCTACATAGATTCATACATAGAGAGTTACTGTTGTACACACAGAGGCTTGTTAATGAAAATGAGCAACAAAGCCAAACGGTCACAGACGGACAGACAACTTGACGGACGGCCAGTCAGTCAGCGAGTCAGGCAGGCAGACTGCATGCAAATGCAGCTTAAAATAAAAATAAAAAAATGAAAAAGAAGAAACAACAAAATACAAAACGAAAATAAAAACAAGTTTTACAAAAAGAATTAGAGAATTTTCAGCATTTACGAAAATGCGCAAAATACACTAAATAAGTAGAAACGTCAATAAGCAAACGCAAAAAATATACAAAAAAATACATAAAAAAATTTGTAAAAAAAAACTAAAAAAAATGAGCGCACTAAACGAACAAACAAACATGGCAAATGCAGAGACCAAAGAAAAAAAAAGCAAAAGAAACGAAAAAAAAATTCAACTGCGGCTTAGTGAAATGCTGTCAAAAGGGGCACATGTGTAATCAAATATGCGAAAGATACTTAAACGTAGTACAGAAAAAAAAAAGAAAATAAAAAAAAATGAGAAGCAAGTACGTAGTAGTAGATGCAAATGATACACATGCCTCGTAGACAGCGTCTCAGATTGAGATTGGGTACCAGAATGGGGCTAGGAGGCCTTAAGTAGCTGTGCCCTGACTTGGCCCTGTGGCTGTGAGCTTTAATGGGAAAAATAAGCTTGGGAATCATGCATGGAAAATGTGCTAAAATTATTTTTATATATATATCAAAAGTTAGTTTAATTAAATGCTATATTATATACTGGTATATATATATATATTTCTAATAAAAAAATTTGAAAGCTTTACGCGTTGCTAACACACCCAATTGACTTTCATGTATATACTATAAGTTTTATACATATTTGTAACTGTAATACCTTATTACACACATTGCGCTTTATTTTGCATTCGTTAATTTTTTCCATTTTTTATCATTTGATATATAAGCAAATAGTTTTCCATACCACAGCGATAAGTTCAAGATCATTGGAAGTCGAATTACAATGCATGAAATATGCCAACAAAATTGCAATTCAATGTGGCGTGTCTATGTGTTGTGTGTGTGTGTGTGTGTGTTAGAGACAGGAAGCTATTATATATCACACTTACTTGACACATTCAATGATTTTTTTAATATATTTTCCATGAATCAGTATATTATATATAAATATTATATATATGCTTTATACTAAAGATTCAAATCAATCTCCCTTTGGGTAGGTTCTACTTAAGACTTCCTTTAAATAGGTAAATGAAAAACTTTTCTAAGAAATCACAAAAAAAAATAATCAATAGCTTGCAATTAGTATAATTGGTAAAAATACTTGCACCTTTCCAGGTGTTTCTACTTTTTTATGTAAATATTAAAATAATTGGCCAACTTGCTGGACGAACTGCATTAAATATTAAAATGTTACCGGATTTGTTTACAAATTTCAGTGTGTAAAACTAACAAATTGTGCATAAATATTTTAATCGCTATTAAATTATTCCCCTAACAATATCGAAAGGTTAATAATATTGTTAGTACTAATAGTAAGCTTAGTAGTTCATAGGAAAAGACTGTGAAAACACGAGTAGACTGTTCAACTTTAGAGAACTTTTCCACACGACAATTAGACATAAATTAATCGACATTAATTAATAAGCACATTTACCCGAAGTCTCTACGAGACGACTCAATGAACCTCATTGCAATTTAAATAAATATTCTCTGGCAATTATTATTATTTGTGCGAGTCGGAGAAGTAGAAATAAATGAAATATTTAACTAAAAGTCGTCGAATGCGACACGCTGCCAAGCCTAGCCCCGCACCCGTATGTGCACACCCAGGCCACGCCTTAACGCCCACAGCGCATCGTTTGACGTTTGCGGAATTAAGCGCTAAAATTGTAACCAAATATGGCAAAACAAGTTCAATTCTAAATTCACTTCTAATTCTAATTTATTGAGAAGTTTTTTCTACAAATTTTCCAGTTTCTTTACTATTTATTTACTTTACTTTTTTTCACTTTACTTTCTTGCTAACATTTCATATTTAATATCAATTGATTGAAGGTTTTGTATAACGGCTTTTGATTTAATTTGCTACTTCTAGCTTTTTTTGTTCATTTCGTACACTATGGACTGTTTATAAGACTGTTTATAAGCACGTACCACACGAGTATACAAAATATACAAATCGTGTACTTTCCTTGGAACTCACAAGAAACGCATTCTTAAGTAATTGAAAATAAACGCGACAAGGTTGTTTGACAACTTTTTAGAACGAACGAAATCAAATTATTTTGTTTTTTTTATAGAAAACTTTATAGAAAACCATATTATGCAATAATTTAGAGAATTTTTTTTGTGAAAAGTCTCACAATTATAATGCCACATGTCGCCACAGTATCAGGCATTGAAATTCAACTAATTTATACAGAATTTTTAGGCTAAAGAGTAAAGTCTGTTGTAGGACCTACAGTGTTGGCAGAGCTTTCTGAGAAAAAGTAGCTAGAATGGCAAATAAAAGTAGCAAAAAATAGCAGAAAAATAACAAAAATATATAATGAAAATGATTAAATGAAAAATCTGTCTTTTGTAGACGTGTTGATTTGAAAAAAAAACAAGACGTCTGCGGTTTTACATATCAGTCGGGTCTAAAATGGTAGTTCCACCTAATAACTTCAACATAAATTGCATTTCCCAAAATCAAAATAACTAACAGTTTGGCTAATAGCATTTTACAATGCTGTGTAGCTTTTCTACTTTCAAAAGAGCTGGCTGTAGCTACTAAATAGCTGAAGTGGCAACGCTGAGAACATAATTCATCAATTCACTATTTAAAGAAGTAAATATATTAAGATAATCAAGCCGAAGGTCCCAGCAGTCAGTGCTCGTTTTATGTTAATTATTAAGCTTAGTATTTAATACTAGAATTAAAATAAAATAGATAAATTTTAAGCTGAATAGCAGTCAAATTCTAAAAGGATAATATCAAGACTTAATATTAGAATTGTATTACAACACTTTTGTAGTAGAAAAGTGCATAATTGTTATTCAAGAGCATGGAAAGTGTAATGAACAAATGAATGTCAATTAAGGCATTTAATTCGTTGTTGAGCTATAGCACGAAACTGCAGTTATTTGGTAACTGGCAATTGTATCTCACTCCTGAATGCAAATCGCGTATCCACAAATCACAGACAATCACAGGGCAGCCACCAGTTAGTGAGACCCCTTGGCAAACAGGCAACGTGGCAGTGGCACAAAAAAATTCGATGAGCACACACAAGGCAAAAAGTGCAACCAGATAGCACTGCTGGACCTTTTTGCCTGCTGTAGCAGGATAACAAACAAGCACACAGCGACACATACACACACTTACATACATATGCTGCATGGTGTTTGGTGTTGCTACTGTTATATTGTGGCAGTTGTATGCAAACAGCAGCCGCGAAAAAATTGGCTGTTGTTGGTGCTACGTATCGTCCTTTTTGTCTGTTCCTTTTTCTTTTTTCTTTCATATTTGCGCTGCCTGCAATGCAATCAAGTGGACGATGCATTAAACGAGAGAGAAAAAAAACGCAGGCAAGTGGCGTTTTGTTGCTTGTTTGCATGTCGCGCCTGAAGAGAAGTGCAACCCGGACATGGTCTGGTCTGGTCTGGTCGGGTCCATGACGGGCAAGGCCTAAAAGGATTAAGGCGATCTGTGCGCAATCCGCGCAATTATCCTTTCATTGGATTGGGGCTACTCCTACTGTTGCTGCCACACACTTTACCCTTCATATGGGCGATGCCTGAAGCAATTAGTTGCATCACTCAACACTTTTTTGTTGCCGCTTTTTGGCCAGTTGACTTTTGGCTACATATGCCAGAGTGTTATGTACCCCCAGTCATAACCCCAGTCAATGTCTGGGTCCGTACTTGGCTTTTGTTGTGCTCATTGTTAACGCCGCGTATACGTAACGCTTGTTCCCGCACTCTTTATATGGCAATCATTTTTATGAAGTTTCCATTTTTGTTGCACCATTCCGCTTTCATGGTAGTATGAGTTGAAGCAAACACAAGCAACATCTACGTGTCCATTTGAAGTGCACACTTAAGTGGCCCTAATTGGTTTCACACTTGCCCATCATCAAGTGGACCTCCTGCTGATGCTCCTGATGGTGCTGATGCTCTATTTTTGGTAAACCGAATGCCCTGTTTAGGGTACTGCTGCTTTTCTATGCTGTCAAAAAACGAGGCTCCTCTTAACTGCCAGTCAACTAACCAAATTGTCTGCCTGTCTGCCTGTCTGCATGTCTCTCTACACATGCATTGGTTTGTGTGCTTGTTTTATGCGTGTGGCTGTGTGTGTGTGTGTGTGTTTGCTTGTAAGTGTGCTTTTCTGTGGCTGCAGCTTCATTCACACACCGACGACGGCACCATTCATGTCCGTGTCGAGTACACAACTGTTGAGTGTACCAGACGGCAACTGCAACAACAACAAGAACTACAACTCCTTAACTAGGAAACCATAAGGGGGGCACAGCGGAGTGCTGCAAATTTAAATATGCTCTCATGAAAAATAGTTTACTACCACTTGTTGGATTCTTAGCGAGCTGTGCTGCCAGCATTTAAATTGAAATACCAACTGTTGTTGTTGTTGTTGTTGTTGTTGATGTTGTAGATATGTCATCATTTGCTCGTTTTTCATGCCATTTGCCGTTTAGTGACAGTGCCTGGCTGCTGGCTGCTGGCTGCTGGTGCCTGGCTGTTTGCTTTTGGCTCTGGTGTTGGCTGCAACTGCAGACTAAGCCAAAAACCCCCCATTCATTGTAAATTCAACTAAATCCATGAATAAAATTTTGATGCCATCGTCTGTCCAACCGTCTGTCTGTTTGTCCCTTTGGCTGCTCATCTGTTGCCACGGTTCGTTTTATTGCACATTGTTGTGCAGTTGAGCAGTTAACAATCGTTGCTTCTACCCCACTCTTTCTCACTCTCACTGACTCTATTATATACTCGTTGCCTTGCTCACTCGCTCTTGTATTGCTCTCTCACTGACTAAATTGAATTTCCGAATTCAATGAATGAATGAGCGCATGAATTGGTTTAGGTTTTGTTTAGGGTTCTATAGTCCTGTGGCTGCAATGATGTTTTTCTATTGCATACTTTCAGGCTGCCTGTTGCATGCAGCTTCACTTTTTTATCAAATGCATTTACAAAATGAACAACAGCTATATGTATGATATAAATACATACATATATATATATGTATATAGTTGGCTTGGATGCTTTAGTCAAAATGGCACATAGAATAGCCTGTTGCAGCTGCCATTTTAATGTCCTTGTGTGTCGCTGTTTCTATCATTTTATTTTGGTTTTTGCTGCTGGCAATTGTCTAGCTTTAGCCGCCGTTGTTATACTTTTTATTGCTCTACTGCAGTTGCTGCTGTGCTGGTGCGGAAATTGCATTTCTCTCTCAGAAATTTTACATTTCAATAAATTTTGCAAGCTGCTCTCCTGTGCTGCTTTTTATGTGCTTATATTTTGGCATGACTTTATTTATATTAAAAACTCTTTCGTTCCATTGTTGTTGTTGCATCTATAGGAAATTTATTTGGCTGGCTTGTTGGTTTATGGAGCTGTTAAATTGGTTGCTATAACGAAATATAAATTTACATAAGAAACGCTTGCTAAAGTGATAAAGATACTCGATATGTTCAGATAGTGTTGAGATATAAAAAGAAAATTAAATATCCGTTCACATTTTTTGTGGGGCTTATTAAACTCAACTAACAGCATAAAGATGCAGACGAAAAAGGATATTTAATGTTCTAAATATAACACAAAAATAGATAGATTAGTAAGCAGATAATATATATATATAGGAATTATATATTATAGCTCATAACTTATACTACAAAGTCTTTAAATTTGATGAAACTTTTCTAGCAACTTTAAGTAAATAATAACACAATCTGTTCCAAGTTATATTATATACATATTGGAAGGATATTTACTTTATTTTCTTGTTCATTGTTTCAGTTCAATGCAACGTTTTGTAGGTCAAAATAATCATAATATCGTGGGAATATTAACAGCATGTTTATATATAAAATGTATTATATATATATATGTATATATATATATATATAAGCAATAGGCAAAGGGGCTAAAAAATTTTTGCGAACCAAAATGACATTTTACATTTGCATTTGACAGTATAAATACTATTAAATACAGTATGTAAAGCCTAATTACCCATCAATCAACAATCATCAATCTCACACTTGTAATTATCAAAGAGCGGCACTCGTCTAACAGTTAACAGTTCCAACTGTACTATAGTACATATATACCAATTATGGCAATTTTAATTTAAGCCTTTTTGGTTTGAGCAGGTAATTTTAAGGTAATTTCCTTTTTGTAAATGTCTTGAGTATGGATACTCAATTGGAACAATTGCACCAATTGCAGCTCAGTCACCTTAAGTGCCGAACAAACATGCAATCAAATGCAATTGAACAACAAGGATACAAAACAAAAACAAAACAAAATATAACAAAAAATAAGGCAAACCAGACATTTGCTCAAATTTGGCCGAAAATTGGTTGGCTAACCAATCAAATTGCATGCAGGCTCAAAAGTGCATGCAAAAGCGCATTAGAGAGAGACAACGATAACACCAAAATCCACACACACTTCAAGGGACACCCACACCAGCGACAACAACAACAACAGCAACAACAACCGCAGCAACAACAACAATAACAAAACAAACAACAAGTACAGGACGAGCATGTCAGCCGAACCATTACCGAGAACGATGACTAGGACGAGGACGAGGACGAGGACGAGAACATGGACGAAGCAAGACGAACTACACCGAGTAGGGCAATCGAATTTATTTGCTGTTTCTAATTTACCATATGCCCAGAACGCCGACGACGACGACGACGACGACGACGACGACGACGATGGCGATGGCGATGACGATGACGATGACGACGACAATTTCTATAGCAAAGTGACACACAAAAACCTCTAAACACCAACACACAACTGTAAATCTGACTGTATATCTATATATATATATATATATATATATATATATATATATTTTGTGTGTGTGTGTATTGATGTTGTCAGTATGTAAATTGCTAGGATTTCTACTTTTTTGCTTCATTTTTTATTTTGGGGTAGGTTGCGTTTTAGTTTTACAGTCAAAAGGGTTGCTTGCGGCCAAAAACGGGTAGCGGATAGCGGGCAGAGGTTGGGCTGAGGGGAAAGTCAGAATACTAAAGCGTATGAGAGGGGGCACAAATAAGAGACTTGGGGCCGTTTACTGTCAGCACTGGATGCATCCCAATTGCTTAGGGTGTATGTGTGTGTGTGTGTGTGTGTGTTGCGTATGTCCTTGCATTTTGTGCAATTCATTTGCATTTCAACGCTGACGCTTTGCATTGCAATGCGATGTGGACAATTCGGCTCATAGTGTTTTCTACACACAAACATGTACACAAACACATACATATATACATAAAGCAGCTAGTCACGTGCTCATACACATACACACATACATTGTGAGCCGGCGGCAGCAAGTCGCATGTCCTTTTCATTGCACACAACATTTAACAAGCCCCTAAAAAACGCAGAGGCAAAACGAAGCGTCGCTTGCAATTCACAGTTCACAGTTCACCGTTTACTACATTTAACAGTTTTCAGTTCCTTGTTTAGCCTTTCATTTTACAGTACAGTACTTTCAGCCTTGTTCTTGCTGCTGCTGCTGTTGCTGTTGCTGTTGCTGTTGCTGCTGCTTTTACTACTGTGTTTGTTGTTGCTGTTGCCATTTTTACGAAACTCATTTCTTTGCTTCAGTTTTGGCTTTTGAAACTTTTGCCTTTTACTCTGCTGCTGTTGATTTCTACTGTTGGTGTTTCTACTGCTGCTTCTACTATTGCTGCTATTACTGTTGCTGCTGCATTTGAGCCCAAGCGGCTACAGCTGCCAAAACATACAACATTAATAGCAATAAAGGTCTCCTTTAACTAACTAACTGGCAGCACATTGCAACACAACTGCCTCCAACCACCTACGCAAGTTGTTGCAAGTACATTGACATTCGACATAACTCAAAATGTTGCACAAAAAGCAGTGGCGTGTAGCAAATACCCAAACAGAAATGTGCTGAAAGTGTAATTAATGTCAAATATTTGACTTATTTTTTGACAACTTTTTCTACAAACCAACATAAAACTGAATATTTAATGAATCGGCAGCTATATATATATATATACCAACTTCTATACAGATATATATATACCAACTATTATAAGATTTGTGTATAGATGCAGTTGTTGCAAGCTTTGCTTGTACTTTTCTATATAAATATTTGTGGCACGTGCGACTTACTTCTATTCCAATATATCTATATATATATATTTGTTTGCTTATTACGTATACGTCTTTTGGATCTGATAATCTATATACGCCACCATTTGACATTTCATTATGGCACGCACTCATATTACCAAACTAAACTGCAACAACAATAAGCAACAGCAACAACAACAACGAGAAAAACCAAAATAAATGCAAAACAACGTAAAGGCCGTAAAAAATGTCAACTTGTCGTTGTCGACATGTCAACATGGCGAAAAGTTGACGTTACCTCTTACCGGGGTTTTTGGAACTTATACTTTTGCTCGTTGCGGAGGGAGGGCGGGGGGTTACAGGTGGTACGCGGTGCTGTGCACATTGCATGCCACAAGAATAATGCAAATAGCTGCAAAAAAAAAACAAAAAGATATTTTGTATCGATGCTTATACATTATATAAACATATGTATATACCTATATATATATACATATATATATATATATATGTATATTTATATATATGTATGTATATATGTATGTTTGTACATATTTATACATCATTACGGCAATTTGCTTATGTAATGTGCGTCAATGACATGCTACAACACCGACCCCGAAGAAATTAAAGGACGAGCATTAAAAATACACAGAAAAAAACTCGGTGGCATTTTTTTTGTTCTTCTTTGTGCCTGTGTATGACTTTATATATGCCTACACACTCACACACACATACAGACACGCAAAGGTAGCGCATATGTGCATATAAATTACCTATACATAAGGGATTATCTGCCAAAGATATACTAACACACAGTCAAATAAAAATTCATGTACATATATGTATTTTATATATATTTATATATATAAATATATACAAATATATGTATATAAGTTTATATATATATATATATATATATACGAGTATGAGCCATATACTCGTAATGTGCACATTAATCGATAATTGCATTTTTTTCGTACATTTCTTTTTCCACTTTTCATGAGTTGGTTGGTTGTCTCTCATGTCACATGGCATTTTCATGTGTGTGTGTGTGTGTGTGTAGGTGTATCTGTATGTGTATGTGTATTTATGATAGTGTATGTGTGTGTGCATGTGTTGATGTTCCGCTTTTTAAATGAGTTTGCGTGTTTAATTGGTATTTTCATATTTCTACCCCCCTTTCCGCAACCTTGCAACAGCCTTAACAGACTTTTCATTAATCATACGCCCTGTGCGAAAAGGTGCAACGTTTTTAAAGGAGTCGCAGGATAAACAGACATTTAAATAACCCTCTAACTTTGATTAAACGCACTTTCGTTTTTGATTCGTTGTTAGTTTTAGAGCTGCCCGCAAACCGCGAAACAAGCCAACATCAAATATCGTATATACAAACAAACTGACAGACAGACATGCAGACCAAATATATATACAAACAGACAGACAAACTGACAGATAGGCAGACGCATGACTTGATAAGATGGAAGGGTTGCTGGCGGGATTGAGGATGGGGGAGGGGGGCACTAGGTATCCAGCTGACATGTCGCCTTGAATGAATATATGCAAAAGGTGTCTATCTAGGCAGACCTCTAGGCCTCTATCGACATCCTTTAAAACTGTCGACATGCTCCTTTTCTATGCGTTGCCAGAGCAGATAGAAAGAATGAAAGAACGAAAGAAAGAAGACAAATTGAAACGAAGTAAAAAAAAAATCTATTTAGCATACATTCAGGCGCTTGCTTGGCATAATGTAAGCGCTACTCTAATAGAAGCCAGAGACGCCAGCAACACCAGCAACAGCAGCAACAGCAGCAGCAGCAGCATTGAAATCCCACCTTACGGCCGTTGTCGTCAACATACGCAATGTGTGTCGCCTAACCACACACTCACATAACTATACACACACACACACACGCACAGAGGCACATGCCTATGGCCAGGCAGACATTTTGTGCGTGCGTGCGTCCGCCGCATTGTATGCAACCGCTGGCAGAGAGCAACCCTTGGAATTTTACTTCTATATGCGTGTGTGCGTAACGGTTTTTTTTTTTATTTTTGCACCCAAATGCATGTGCCTCAATGTATGTATGAGTGGTGTGTATCTATGTGTGTGTGTGTGTGTACCTACTGCACTTTAAAGTTTGAGTTTCGTAAGGCCCGCGCGTGCATTCACCTCGTTTTTTTTTCGCCTTTTTTGGTGCGTGCGACGTCAACGGCAACAGCAACAGCAACAGCAACGGCAACATCAGCAACCCCCGAAGCGACGACGGGGTCGACGTCGACGACCCTGTTTATTTGAGCACTTCAAAAACGCAACGGGTAACAAGAAGAACAAGAACAACAGCAAATAGCAGCAGCAATGGCAGCAGTTGCCGTAGCAGTTGCACTTGCAGTTGCAGCAAACTGCAGTTGCAATGCAATTTTAACGCTAAAAAGTTTGAACATGCCGTTCTACTTATGCGCCGGAATGAGCAGCAGCAGCAGCAGCAGCAACAGCAGCAGCAGTTGCAGTTGCAGCTGCACCTTACTCTTACAGCTGTAGCGGCTTTGCCCCACTTGAGGCGTTATACTAGGTAGCTAATGCATGTGGCACGCACCCCGCACGCACTGCACGCACTTTTGCACAATCAGGACATAGAGACGATGGCACAACAGGGTGGCCTTTTGCTCTGGTGGGGAAAGTGTGGGTGTGATAATTTTGCTTAACTTCCGGTTGAACATGAAACAACAAGAAATATGCAGTTGAAAATATACAAAATGCTTGCAACAAAATGTTACAAAATGTTGCAGGATGCAGCCAAATTTGTAGCTTTTGCATTTATATTGCCAAGTCGCCGGTATTTAATTCTATTTCTATTTCTCTCTCTCTCTCTCTCTGTCTCACTCTTCATTTTTATCTTGTTGTGTCCCTCTTACAAACTCACTTACTCTCTCTCTCTCTCTCCCCCTGTCTCTCTCGCTCTGTCTCTCTGCTTGTCGCCGCAGCTAACTGCCTCAATATATAATTCCCATTTCGTGTGAGTTGACGCGTAACCTTTTCCCATATGAACGCAAAAGTTTTTTGCTTTTGATGCACGCATGCCCAACCATTGGAGTGGCCCACGTTGCGGCATATGCATTTTGCATTAAATTGCATAACTTTTGTGGCAATTAGACGGCAATGCAAGGATATGCAAGGAAATGCAAGAAAATGCACTTTTCATATGCAAACAACAGAACGCAAATCTATCAATTTTCTTCACACAAACGCCACACACACACATCCATACATAATAATAATACACATACGCGGCATATGCCGCTTACCTAACTGTAATTTAAGTGTACAAATCTACATTTACACACACAAATGAAAGCAAGAAAAAATGACCGCTGACATTTCTATTATTTACTTTTTTTTACCATATTTTTTTCTAATTTCTTTTACCTATTCCTTTTTGCATTTCAATCAAATAGTTAATGTCTGTAAAAATTCCCATGTTCCTTTCAAATAGAAGAAGGCAAAAAAATGTCTGCAAAAGAAACAAATAAATAAATAAATACTACTTCATGTGAAAATTATATATACTTTCGATAGAAAGCCTAATGGTCAATTTGAGTTATGAATTTTTTATAGCAGAAAATGTAGCACTTGTTTCATTATTTATTCCAAATGAACCAATGAAAGGTAATTATTAATTTGTATGTCTTGTTTCTTATTCTTTGTTGTTGTTGTAGGCTTAGAACGCGTCGCTGAGGAATTCATGGGTCGTAGGAAATGGAAACATTATCAAGATCAACAGACGCGCAACCAATTGAATATCGAAGAGCAACAGCCCATAGCAATAGCAGAGACAACGGAGAGAGACGAGTGCAACTACAAGCAGAACCACTGCAAGCCACTAAACCACCGTTTAGCGCCACCCAACGGACAATATTACAGCCACAGCCAGAGCAACGGCGAGCTGCAATTTGAAGAAGATTTTGGTAAGTATTTTCAAGTAGATCAAACAAAGCTTATATATATATATATTTATATACATATCTATATATATATATATATATATAGAGAACAACCACACATCACAGGATCCAGACTCTAGTGTAGCATCACATAGCTCAGGGTCACCAACACCACCGCCAGAACCCAACGATTGGATACCGTCAGATAAGTGCAATTTTTGTGTTAACGGTCGCTTGTTAACGGTGAACGCCAAGGGCGAGTTGGTGGCCGAAATAGCGGCAGCTGCAGCCAGTCACAACTACAACAACAACAGCATCTACAACGGCATAACTGTGCAGCAGGTAAACTATATCTAACTATATCTTGCTCTGTCTCGCTTTAAGTCTGTGACATTATTGTATACTTAATGCAACTTTCTCATACAGCACGACAGCGACAGTAACTCGAGCGCATCGCTGTACAATAGCAGCAAACAACATAATAATTATAATAATAATAATAACAACAACAATAATAACAACAACAAAAACAATAACCATAGAGCACGCAACAACACAAACAACGGCGCCACAACGACGTCATCAACAGCTTCAATAGAACTCTACAAGCTGCTCACGCAGCAAACAGCAGAAATGACATCAATGGAATCAGTGGCCGCAAAACTGGCACAATTCACAATGATGAACGATTTCAACATAATGAGCATGGTTAATCAACAGCAGCATGCTAATTCGGTAACACCAACTACCTCAGAAGTATCTGTATCTGCCGCAGCTGCCAGCAGTCCAACACTTAAAGATACGCCCAGTCCCAGTGTGGATGCGCCACTGGATCTAAGCAGCAAGCCATCGCCGAATTCATCGATAAGCGGCGATATTAAGACAGTCAGGTGAGTCAACCAATATATAAAGATATATATAAATATATGCATATATATTATTATGTATATACTTATTATTATAACAAAACAAAAAAGAAATATAAAAAGTAAATACACATCAATGCAATACATAAGAATATATATATATATATATATATATAAATTAAGACTCACATTTCAATTAACGAACTTAACATGCTCTGCAATAACTGACAATAAGCATAATGACAGCATATACAAAAAGTTATAACATATTTTAGTTCAGATCCATCAGCCTTATACTTCTCATACTAAGCCTTAACATTTACAGTTTAGATTCGTATAGATTGTATATAAAGCGAAACTTATTGCCAAAATTTGTTATATATTATATATAATATATATTAAAGTCCAGATCCATCAATAGTCAGCCTTATACTTCTCATACTAAGCCTTAACATTTAAAGATTATATTCGTAAAGATTGTATATAAAGCGAAACTTATTGCCAAAATCTGTTATATATTATATATACCCAACATTTAGTATGAGAGGGAAAATGTAAAAAAGAATAAATAAAGAGGAGAAAGCACAAAAAAAAATGTGGTGTTCCGCAGACAATACATGAGATAATTGCACTTTGGGCACTGGCCCGCCTCTGACACTGCATTTATTGTAGCATACTTAACAGCGCATACGGGTTGACTGTAAGTTTTGGGTTGGATGGGTTGGGGTGGCACTCGGGAAGCTTTATTGTTGTGCGCCTATGTAAAAATCGTGCAATTACACATGCACGTGTGTTTGTATATGTTTTCTGTGTGTGTGTGTTTCGTGTAAAAGTATGTGTATGCGCTATGTGGGTGTGTGGTTTGAGTGCGGTTTATGAAACGATGCCGAAAATTACACATACGCCCCATAGCACGCAGGCAGCGCTGCGTTGGCCACGCTTAATTACTGCCAAAGGTGGGTAGAGGGGTGCTACGTATGGGACAGGCATTGCAGCCGCATAAATTTGCATCAAATTTTAGCCGCCGAAAAATGAAAGCAAAAAAGAATAAAATTCAAACTGAATGCTGTGAATACAAAATGTATGTCTGTAACTCATGCTGTATATATGTGTGTGAGTGTGTCTTAACTCCTTTTATATATATTTGGCTCTTTTTTTCGTTTTTTGTTAGCCAGTTTTTTTTAATTACTCTAAAATGTTCAGGACCACCTAGCCTATTATTTATGTTTTATACATTTTTTATTCCTTGTATTTACAACTGTTCGTGTATGTGTGTGTGAATATGGGTGTGTGTGTATGTGTGGGTGTACACTTCAGACGACAGAGACAAGCACCGACAACGTGTGCATAATTTTCCAGCACTTCCACAATTTTCGTCATTACTTTTTTTTCGGTTGTTTTTTTTTTTTGCGGTAATTGTGGCAGGAGTATGCAGCAGGCACTGGCTGTGGCTTTAGCTGTGGCTGCCACTTGAGCCGCAAACACAAGTCCTTGTCTATTGTCTAAAGCATGGCCAAGTGTTTGTTCGCAACTGCAGCAGCAGCACCAACAGCAGCAGCAGCAGCAGCAGTAACCAGTTCCCTGCATCTCCGTGCACCTATTTTAATTGTCGTAATAAAAAGCAACGAAAAATTGTGGAAACAATGGCCATAACAGTAGATTGTGTGGCAACAGGAACTGCAGCTGGCTACAAGGAGGATCGACAAGTGTTCGAACATGTCCAGTTACAATCCAAATGCTTAATACATACTATATACTAGTTACTAGTTGCCCCCACACACCCCCAACCCCCCAATGAATCAGCCAAACACTTCAAATACAAAAGCCACTGACGTTGCAATTTTTGGGTTTCTTTTTTCGAGCGTTTATTATTACAGAGATTTTTCTTCTCTTCTTCTTTCTTTATACATATATATATATACATACATATATATAGAGATATATATATATATATACAACAGTTGCTCCTGCTACTTCTGCTGTTGCTGCTGCTGCTGCTGCTGTGTTGATGATGAGGCGGCAATGTTGCCACTCCAAGTCAAGCGTCGAGATGTCGGCGCTGCAGCAGCGACGTCGACACCCGGCGCAGCAGACAGAAAATGAGTGCATCATATCGATCGCTTTTTTTTCCCTGCTGCGTTTTACATTTTTTTTATTTTTTTTGGTCTTTCTTCTTGCTACTTTTTTCTATGCAATGAGCCAAAGGGGTTTGCGGGCATGACAGCGTGTGGGGGAAGGGGGACTGAGGCACTGTCACTGTGTGTATATATGTATTCATTATTTTTCGTTTACGAAAAATTCTCTGTGCACACCCACACACTTAAACCCATACACACACACACACACACACACATGCACCGAAAAAAGATTGTGAGCGTAATAACTGGCATAGACTGATGGCGTTAACGTTAACGTTAACGTTGACGTCAGCAGCGACGGCGGCAGCAACGGCGACTGCGACTGCAACGCAACGCAATGTTGCTTTCCCCATTTGGCCCCAAAAAAACAGCAAGAAAAAAAAGAGTGAAATAAAAAACCTTAATGCGTGCACTTGCTATTGTTGTAGTTGTCGTTGTTGTTGCTGCTGCAGGGCAGCAATTTTTTAACTGCTTTTTCGTCACCCATTCCGCCGTAATATATATATATATATACATATATATTTTTACCATATTTTTGTCATTTCAATGACCGTTGGGTAGCATGTTGTATGGGTGGTTGGGTGGTTGGGTGGTTGGGTGGTTGGGTGGCTGGACGTGTTTCGGCCTGTTGGTTGGTTGCTCGCACTGCCAAGCTTGATTGCCGTTATGTGTTATATGCGTGCGTGAATGAAATGTCGCTTAAATGAGCGAGATAGAAAAAAAAGATAAAAAAAGAAAGAATCATACAAAAACGACGTGGGCGTCGGCGTCGGCGTTGACTGTGACGCTGGCAGAGCAAGCCGTAAAAAAAAATGAGTGCATATCTTCCGAAAAAATGCAACTGCATTGCACACGCACACACACTCACACATAAGCTCATGTATGTGTATGCAGCATGAGCTTGAATGTGTGTGTGTGTATGTGGGTGGGTGGTTGTTTGCTGCGCACGCATCATGTGTAGGGGGTAGCGGGATAGGGGGGGTAGGAAGCCGGTGTGGGCTATATGGAAGGGCAGGCAAAGCGGTCGGGACGCCTGCAATGGCAACAAAAACAAACATGCAATTGCATTCATACACAAATAAAAAAAAGAGACTCATACACACACACAAACACACACACAGTCGCACACACATGCACTTAATGCATTTTTAACAAAATTGCATTCGACGTCGTCAGTCACAAACACACCCACCCACACACACACACACACACACACAAACCATGAAGCGGCACATTGTATATGCCATGCAGCATACCACGCCTCTTGCCCCCATTACACTTTGCCCGCCGTTTTGGCCGTTAAAACTCCAACGTCCTGCCACTGATTATTTGGACACGCTTCACAGCAGCAAAAAAAAGGGATAAAAGGAAGAAAAAATGCGATTGAAATTAAATTTATTATAACCGCATAATAGAGAGAAACTGATCATCCGATAAGTAGAAAAGATCCTTGGATTGTGGTTGATACAATTTGTATACCCTGTAAACAAGCAACTCTATGGGGTAGTCATAAGCTGAGTTAGTGCAATATATATAGAGAAAAGTGTTATTTATATATTAAATGCAATAAAAGGAATACTATCTACTTCCTTTTGCCTACTCATATATCCTTGAAGTCCTTTTTAGAGTATAAATTAGCCTCATTGATGTGGATGTGATGAACTGATGCATCCATTTGCCATGGGTCATAGCTTAAAGTATTATTATTTATTCTTTAAATGAAGGTTCAATACTTGACTATTATTGCAGTAGGAGTTTTTTTTATTTAACCCCACGCCCTATGCCCCTAGTCCCCCTTCGTTCTACGCCCTCGGTAAGCCCAAAAATTATTACCAACACATTGGGCACATTGTGCATTTCATGTATATGCATGTAGGTAGGGCGCTGGTGTATATGTGTATGTGTGTGTATGATTGGTTGTGTTGCATGCATGCATGTGTGAGTGAATGTTAGTGTGTGAGTGTGTGTGTGTGTGTGTGTGTTTAATGCAAACAAAAGGTGTGGGATGAACCGACAAAAATGCGATATGCGCATAAAAATGTCAGAGGCGACAGCAAAAACGAGGAGCAGTTGCCGTTGCAATTGCAGCAAGCGTCAAAATTACAACAGCAACAACAACAGCTACAGCAAAAATTGCAACAAAAAATAATGCAAAAAATCAACCCTTTTTTTGCATTGCTGCTGCCGTTGCTGCCACAAATTAAAACAAAATGTCAGAAAAACGAAAAAAGCGAAAAATCAGAGGCAAAAATGCAAAAAAAAAGAAAAAAAAAACAGAAAAAAAGGAGAACGACATTAAACAAAAAAAAGGAAACAAAATAAAGGTTGGGGCAATGTGCAACGCAAATGAATCCTTGCTACATGCGTGCAATAAAAACAACAACAAAATTCATGACACTGCCGGCATTGCTGCAGCTACTACAACCGTTGCTGCTGCTGTTCTTGCTGCTGCTGCTATCGTTGTTGCTGTCGATGTTGCTGTCGACGTCGAAGTCAACGTCAGCGGCATGTTGCAACAGAAAATTGCAATTGAAGTGCAGCCAAAAGGTAAACGACACCAACAAAAAAAAAAAGAAGGAAAATATCAAAACGACATTGAAATGACATTTTTCAGTAATTTCAGCAATCCTTTTCCCCCCACCCCGTTTGTTCAATATTGCCACTATACCTGCAACTATACCTGCAACTTAACCTGCAACTTCATAGAATCTGCTCGTGCAATTATAAACATTTTAATGTCTTGCATATAAGGACGAAAATGAGCAAATGCGCCCAAAAAAATAAAATTGTTTGGGGGAAAATGGAAAGGAAAGGAAAGGAAAAAGTGTCTGTCGCCTTTTAATGATAATGCCCCGTCCAGTTTTCGGTCAGCAGCAGTTTGCTGCAGTCATTGCCACTTGCCACCTGCTGTTGCAGCCTTATAGCTTTTTTTGTTGTCTGCGCAATTTTCAGACATTTTCCAGACGCGCGCTCGCGCGAGCCCTTAAAAAACAACAGCAACAACAGCAACAACAGCAACAAAATGAAAGAGAAAAACAACAAAAATATATATATAAAAATTGCAACAAAAAAAAGCGACAACTTTTCAGTCAACTTTTCCTGTGCTGCCCCACAGCCCACAGCAAGGCAAGGCAAGGCAAGGCAAGGCATGGCAAGGCAAGGCAAGAAGCTGTGCGTTTCCGCTGCCTGGCGACAGCCAGTGCAATGTACTGCACCACAGCTGCAAACCACCTCATGCAAACCAACCCCCCGCCAAGTTACCCACCCGCCCACTGATTTGCCAAAAGGGTCTTGGTCTCAACTCGTCTCGTCTCGTCTCAGCTCCTACCCTCTCTGCGTCTCTCTTCTGGCTGCGCATAAAGAAAAGAAAAATTTCGTACGGCTTTCACTGATGTTGTTGCTGTTGCAGTTGTTGTTGTTCGCTTTACACAAAAGTTGCCTTTTGAAATGGGCTACCAAAAGTGCGCTCCCAGCTTCTGGACAGAAGAAGAAGAAGTGGCAAGTGGCAAGAGGCAAGAGGCACCACCAAAGCGCCAAGTGGTGCGGCTTGGCTCAGGCTTGGCATTAAGTGAAAAATACTTTTTTTGAAATTCGTCTAATGAACTTCAAAAACATGCTGGTCCCTAGCTTCGTTGGCAGGCTGACATCTTCGCTACGGTTATACACACTGGTGTCACTCACTCCCAAACGACCACCACCCCACCCACACACCCACACACCCACATACCCACCATATCCAGCTTACCTCCAGCCACATGCAACCCAACCTCTAGGTTGTCATCTTTTGTCTCTGTAGCAGCCGAAATAACAAAAAAAAAAAAACGGCACAAATTTTTCTATGCAACATCCTTGCCATTGCCTTTGACAAGGACAGCGTCCCCATTGCCTGCTGCAGACAAGCACATTTCAGTGTATTTATATATGTATATACATATGTATGTGTGTGAGTGTGAGTGTGAGTGTCGTATACTTGAGTGCCAAGAAGCAGGAAGTGGCAAAAAAGGGAAAATAATATTTTGTCAGCTGCTTTGTTGTGCTTTGAAGAAAAGTCAATCCAAAAATGCTAAAAAAAAAAAAGCCAAAGTCTTCATTGGTTAATGTCTTAGCCATATGAATATGCGTAATATATATATATATATATATCGGAACAATCTTATTTACTTATTTAATGTCAACTGCGAGCAGTCGAACAAAAATTGTGGTACAAATTAAAACGAATTAATTTAAATTTTTTTTTAAATATATCGTATAAAAGTAAAATAAAATTAGAATTAAAATTAAAAATATAAAATTAAATTTAAATACAGTATATTATTATATAAGTTATAAGATGCACAGCTTATATGGAAATATTGCTTAAATGCAAAATTATGTTTATTTTTAAATATCATAAAACTATTTATAACTAAATTTAGCCTTATAAATGCAAAAAATTGCTTTTAAGAAAATATTGAGTATAAACAAATAAAAAATTATTCATTTGGAATTAGTTCATATAAATTTTTATCGGAATTAAACAAATTACAAGTTGTAGGACGGCAATATATTAATTTTTGATATAATTTCATCTTTAATATTCTGTTTTATATCTTGTTTTTATTTTTAATTATAGCTGACGTACAGCACAAAATGTAAATTTAAGTAAACTTCTAAACCTGTAGTTTATTTTATAATAATCATTTTTGTACAACGTATTTGCATATAACTCATGATTGCTTAAAAGGAAATATCGAATATATGCAAAAAAAATTTCTGCATTATAGGTTTTGCATATAAGCGGTATATACTGTATATATTTATGACATTGTTATATATACTTAAAGTTGTAATTATTATTTAAGTAAGCAACAAGCATTGTTTTTATTTATTTTATTTTTCTCCATTTATTATCTACCTTAATTAATATTACTATTATTTGCATACTTGATTTATTATTTAAGTAGACAGTTGCTATCGAAAAAGATTTTATTGGATAGCTTTTTATTATTGATTATGATTATTTAATGTTTTTTATTATTATTTTATTATATTTTTTACTTTATGTTTTTGATTTTACCTGGCGACTAGTTAGATCAGTCGGGTGAATCCAGAGGAGGCGTCTCTCTCTCTCCCTCTCTCTCTCATTAAAAACTTAAATTAAATTTAAAATATATATTGCTTAATTTTTGCAGAATTCCCTCTGATTGCGTTACGCCCTTGTTACGGTATGAGGATATGAACTCCGATGATGCGCTGCTGAACAAGCTGGGCATACGCAAGGCGAGCAACCAGTATCCTACACATGTGCCACGCTCCACACTGCGTAACAAGCTGGGGAAGATGACGCTGGAGGGTAAGCGAAGGAATGCGCACACTTCACCAGAGCTGCATCGTTTGCAGCATGAAGTAGATCTAGAGGAGCAGGATGAGTCCGGTGAAGAAATTGGCGATGCTGATAGCAATGCATCCACACCAGCACCAGGCTTTCAGGAGTTCGCCCAGCGTATTGCAGCCACAGAGCATCTGCGCAAGTTGAGTGGCATGTCCGAGCATAATGGCAGCGATCTGGGCGAGGATCTGGAAGCAGAAATGTCACCAAAGCTCGCAAGACCGCAGAGTGGTACACCTACTGGTATACAAGGTGCTGCCGCTGCAGCTGGAAATGCGGCTGGATTGCCAATGCCCATTGATCCACATATGCTGCTGCATACACTGGTCTTGGCGGCAGGTATTGGAGTAATGCCAAAGCTGGACGAGACCCAGACACTGGGAGATGTGTTTAAGACGTTGTTGATGGCAAGCAGTGGCGGGATTATGAATGAGGCGCTGACTAATGCTGTGAACGCCAGTCATGAGAGCAATGGTAATGCTGCGTTATTGGATCAGAGATTTCTGCAACAACAGCAACAGCAACAGCAGCAGCATCAGCATCACCAACAGCAGCAACAACAGCAACAGTTTAATGCGGCAGCAGTTGCTGCATTTCGTCGTCATCTACCAAAGTCTGAAACACCGGAGACCAACTCCTCGCTGGATGCCAATGAAACATGCGAGGGTTCCTTACTGAAGATTCCGTCCTTCAAGGTCAGCGTCTCGCCCACGCTGCACAGCAATAGCAGCAGCAGCAACAACAATAACTCAAACAGCAGCGCCAATCGCAATGGCAGTGGTGATCACAGTCCGCACTCCGCCTCACCCATGCTGGCAGCAGCAGTTGCTGCCGCTGCCAATAACAGCTTTAGACAGACCAGCAGCAACAGCAGCAGCAATCTGCTGTCGGCCTCTCCCACCTCCATACAATCAATGATGGCCAAGACTATACAGCGTAAGATCAATGAGCAGACCAGCCAGGATAGCTTGCTGGGATTGGACAAGCGCAACAATGGCAACACCAGTGGCAGTGAGTGCAGCAGCAGCGGTGGTAACGGAGGTGGTAGTAGTGTTGGTGGCAACGGTAATGTCAACAGCAGCAGCAGCAGCAGCAACTACAAAAAGCCTAGCATATCGGTGGCCAAAATCATTGGCGGCACTGATACCTCCCGTTTTGGAGCCTCGCCCAATCTGCTAGCCCAGCCACATCACAGCCATCTGCCCACACATCATGCCCACCAACATCAGCATCAACACCAACAGCTGAGTGCACAGGATGCTGCAGCGTTAGCAGCTGGCAAAGGCACACGGCCGAAGCGTGGCAAGTATCGCAACTATGACAGGGATAGCTTAGTGGAGGCAGTGAAAGCAGTGCAGCGCGGCGAGATGTCTGTGCATCGCGCCGGCAGCTATTACGGCGTGCCACACTCGACACTGGAATACAAGGTGAAAGAGCGACACTTGATGCGACCCCGAAAGCGTGAGCCTAAGCCGCAACCAGATCTAGTGGGGCTGACAGGACCTGCAAATAAAATCAATCTGACTGCACTTAATCATCTGGATAAACTGAAAGCTAGTAGCAGCAATAGTAGTAATGCCAACAGCAGTTCCGGGTCCAAGTTGAGTAATGCCCTGAAGAGCAACAGCAGTGCAGCTGCTGCAGTGGCAACACCTAATGGCATTTTTGATACGGGAGCACTGCCATTCCAGCCGAATATGTTCTGGCCACAGCCCAATGCCAGTGGCAGCTATGGCCTAGACTTTAATCGCAAACCCGAATTTCTGAAGAGCCATCTGTCCGAGGTGATGCGCAACAGTCCAATCGGCGTGGCATCGAATCACCATGGTCATGCTGGAGGTCATATGAAGAGCACATTAGAGTTTGTCGAGAACATATACGATGGCATCATTAGGAAGACCCTGAACAATGATGGGGATGTCATTGGTGGTAGCACTAGCGGCAATGGTAGTGGCAATGGCAATGCGCTGCTGGATCAGCTATTGGTAAAGAAAACGCCGCTGCCATTTACCAATAATCGTAGCAATGACTATGTTGGTTCCGCCTGTTCCAGTTCCGAGGGTGTCAAACGATCTGGTAGCCCAATGGGTTCATATACTGATATAAAACGTGAACGCCTTAGTCCTATGCGTGGCGCTGAGAGTACTAGCAGTGATGATGAGCATGATCAGCATTCCAGCAATAACAACAACAACAACAACAGCGATTTGGCGCATAATAAAAACAACAACGGCAGCACCAACAACACTCACAACAATGGCAATGGTCGCAGCCGCATGACATCACGTGATTCTGAAACGGATGCCAGCAGCCTCAAAAGTGAACAATCGCACAGTTCGGCACAACTTGGCAACAAAATGATGGATCTCAATGGCAGCAACAGTGTCAAATTTGAGCCGGAAACAGCAACGCATCTATCGCCCAGTAACTCCATTTTGCATGATAAACTGGCGCAGATCAAGGCCGAACAGGCTGAATGCGCTGCCACCGATGAGCAGTTATAGAGCAGGTGGCAACTGGGCGAGTATCAGCATCAACAGCAACAGCAACAGCACCAGTATCAGTTGCAGCTACATCAACAGGAGCAGTTCGCTGCAGCATTTGTGTGGCCACCATTTACCACACACTACTACAGTTTCTAAGTGGGTTAGATTAGGCAATGGGCAATCGACAGGTGAGCAGCAGTCGTCATAGTTGATCTGTATAGGCATACATGGATTCAATATATATATATATATATATATCTATATATGATATATACGAAACATATATATATAAAGCAAACCAAATGCAAGAAAAAACAAATTTTTAAGTATATATATAAAACAGTGTATACAAAGCAAAGAATGGAGCTAGATTCGATTGAATTTTGACTCTAATTGTTAGTTAAGATGTAATAAATATATATATATAAAATATGTACACATCAGTAGTACACAAAGACAGCAACAAACAAACAAACAAACAAGCAACCAACAACAAATAAACGTACATACATACATACTGTATTTATGTATATTTTTTGTTTAGTTTTTGACAATCGACAAATAGGCATTCTCTTGTACAAACTTTCTAAAACAAATAATAAGAAAAAAAAACAAAACAAAACGAAGCAAAACAAAAAAAAACAAAAACAAACTATTAAATACAACAAGAACAACAGCAACAGCAAATTAGTTTTTATAAGACCAAACGGAACTAAAAAAATAAAACAAAACATATTTTATTTGCGTTTTTAATTATGTTTAGTAACTGAAAATAAGAAGAAGAATAAAAATAAAAATCATATCAATATATTTTTATTAAAAATCAAAAAACCTAAACAACTACAGCAACAAATAAACAAGCAATGAACAGGCAAACTTTGCAGTGTCTGCAAGCGATTAGTATCATAAAAAAAAAATAAAATATACTTGAAAAAACCAAATTAAAAAAAAACATTCCAAAAATGATTTACTTTTATATAAAATTATTTTTTTTTAATAAGAAAAATTTTATCTCAGAAATTTTAGATGTGATTTTTAATTGCTAATTTCAGTCGCAATGCAGACGCCAAAGACATAGATACTGACAAGCCCAACTAACTACAGTAAAGACCATAACTATAATTACCAGCAATAACAACAAAAACAACAACAACAGTAACAGCAACAAAAAACATCTACAATATCCGATCAATAACAACAATACAATACTTAATAGCCAACAAACAATAATAAGAAAATAAAATACAAACAAACACAACAAATACAACACCCATAAAAACAAAATTCAAAATAATAAACCAAAATTCAAAAACAACAACAATTATTACATTCTTTTAAACAATTTCATTCTGTTTAATTAAAAAAATAAAACGAAGCGAAAAAGAAAATATATATATAATAAATAAATAAAAACCCTGAAACCTTAAAGATAACAAGCATACAAAAAACGGAAATCAATAAACAAAGCTGCCTTCACATTTACAAATTAAATAAATGCATAAGAGAAACGAAAAATGTTAGAAAAAAAAAACAAAAGTAAAAGCACACAAAATAATAATAACAAAATCGAAAATAAACGCAAAACAAAAAAAATAAATTCACAACTGAAACCACCAAAAAGAAAACCCAAAAAAAAAAATAAAAGAAAAACTAAACACACCCAAACAAACCCATCAAGTTATCATTAAAGAAACAAAAAAATATCGTTTAGAAATCAAAATTGATAATTCACACATATGAAAACATTTAATACAAAAATATTTATATATATAGTAAATAAAAATATGGAGGATAAAAATATATATTATATATAATTATGTGTATGAAATCTAAATTTGATGTTTCGGTGTTCATATAAAAAAAAATTAAAAAAAAAACAAAAGAATTTAAATACTAAAAATTGGCTATAATATTGAAAACATATTTTTAGAAATAAAGCTAAAAAAGAAAATACAAAAATTTGCATATAAGAATATATATAAAAGAAACTCTATATACTATATATATATATATGTTTATTTATGTATGTGTGTGTCTTTATTACTACGCGTATACCTCAAACAAAACAACACATGATCATTTTGAGCATTATATGTACTTATACACTATATACACTCTATACCCACTCTTTACACAACAATTTTACAAAAACAAAATGTAAACATCTAGAAATATTTACAGTCTTTAATGTAACAACCTCTCTCCTAACAGTACACAATTTGAACACCTTTTTGGCCAACATTGAGTCACACACACACCTCCCTTTGATGCCTCTTGATTTGATGAAAACAAAAACAAAAATCTTTATATATACAAATGTTTCAAAATTCTAACTAGATGGGTAAATAAATGTATGCGTAATTAAAAAACAAGAGTAAAATATATATAAATATATATATATATATTAAATGTACCTAAAGACATATTTTGTGTGCTAGTTAGTAAGTGTCAAAAGAAAAAAGAAAAAAAATTTAAATGAATGCAAAAAATTGATATAAAAAATAAAATATATAAAATTATATATACAATATATGTATTTTAAAACTGTCGGTAAAGTTGGTATATATGTTTAGTGAAATATAATTAATGAAGAAAACAAAAAGAAACAAACAAAAAATGCAGCTGAAAAACAAAAATAATAATAATTTATATATTCAGCAATTTTTGTGAAGTAATGAAACTCATTTAAAAACGCATTTAAAAGCAAATCAAAAAAATAAATAATTATTATTATTTGAATGTGCAAAAATTAAAGACATATTTATTGGCTTAAAATTAAAATTAAATGTGCATAAATGTTGTGGTCTACTATCATTGAAAATATACAAAAAAAAAAAAAAACGTCTTAGTAAATCAAAATTCCAAAAATGTAAAACTCAAAATTAAATTTAGACAAACATAAGTAAAACAAAATGAAATTTAAAAAATATTTGGTGTAAACGTAAATATGGAAATATGGAAATTTAGTAAAATGCGCATAAAAATCAACTGAAAAAAAATATTGGTTATTGTATGAAGAAAAAATCAAAAACTTAGAAAAGAAAAGAAAAAAAAAGTATTTATTGCTAATTTAATTATATTTGAAGTATACATAAATATTTATTATACATACATATATACATATATATTAGACACACTATCTGTGATTAATAATCCAAAATTTTGAAGAAACTTTTTCTGAATAATGTTGGTTAGGCATACATAAAACAAAGCAACTCAATCTAAACAAGAATTGACAAAGTAACCCTTATTATAATACTATATATATAAAAAGAAACAAACTAAACTAAACAAATATATAGAAATTGCTATAAAAAGAAAAACTGTAGAACGATCGGATACAACAAAACAAACAATAACAAACAACTAATAATAGCACAAGAAACAACTATCATGTTTTTTGAAGGGCAAATAGATTAAGTGGAATCTTTACTGTTGCTACAGTAAAAACCACCTAAAAACTTTTTCAAAACAAATAATATACTGTTAAATAGTCAGGCAATAACAACTACAGCACATCACTTCACATACAAACAGACAGTTCAGAGCATATACATATAGTTGTACATATATTTTGGAAAATTTTTAACTTGAAAAATGTAAAGAAAAAATGCAAAAATAAAAAAAAAAAATGGTCAGTCTATAAAATAAATTTAAATATTAATATAAAAAGCTTTGAGCAAGCGTTCTAAAAAAACAAAAATGGAAATCTTTTATAAAACAAAATTATACAAGAAAAAAATAAGAAAAAATTCACGATAAACAACAAATGTATGTATTTTGTTAATAAAAAAGGTAAAAAGAAAAAAAGGCATACAAAAATTAAGAAATTTAATAAAATATAAAGTAAAGTGCAATTATATGGTATACATTAAGAAGCAAAATGTTAAAATAAAAAAAATATACGAAATTTAGTTAATATTTCGATGAATGTTCAGCTTAGATTCAAGACAGATTTGCTTAAGCAAACAGTCATTGGAATGAAAATGTTTATAAACATTAAAAACAAAAGCAAAGTAAAAATGAAAATGAATAACAACAACTATGCCAGCCTAGCCCTTAGGTCTAAGCATATTGATCTGTGCATTGTGTTTGAGTTAAATGCCAAAAAACATTGCACAAATCAATCAACACTAAATAAAACAGAAATTAGAAAATAACCAATCAATACACATACAAGTACTAACACATATATAGAAATATGTGTGTGATACAAGTACACAATATAAAAATAAAAACCAACCAAGCCGAATCCAAGGGCCTAAGATACTGAAATGTCAACCTAATTATAGGTTCTTAAAAACGAGTGTAATGAGTAACAGCTTAAGAATGTTGAATTGTATAGAATTTTTGCATATTCATTGGACAACCAAACATAGGTAATAGCAAATAATTAGGGCCAATCCAAATGGGCCTAAAGCTGTCTCTGTTTGGCTCTGACACATGCAATATGCAAAAACGCTCAGGTACGTGTTTTATTTTTCGGAGAGAAAAAAGATTGATTACCCATACATTACTTATTCTTTGTTTACTACAAATTAATAGTTAATAATTGTATAAAATTTATATCTACATACGAGTATACTTAAAGATGATTAATTATTATTAATATTATTATTATAATTATTATTATTATTATTATTATTTAATTGTTTATTCAAATAGAACTTATGATTATAAAGTGTTGCTTATCTTTGTGTATAAACAAAACAGAAACAAAACAAAACAAAAATTATAGAAAAGAAACAGATTATAATTTGTTCAACATGAATCAAAATTTGCTGAATATAAATGCGTATATATTTAGTATTTATTTCCGAACACAATCCCACACACACAAACAGACACACACATTTATTTATATATATACTTATTATGTTTATTATTGCTATAATTAGTACATATTTTATTACAATTATAATTATTATTCTAATAATAATCAAAATTTTTTTATCACCTAATTACTATTACAAATATTTTTTATACATATATATGTATATGTATATGTATATGTATATATGTGTGTGGGTGAACTTGTTCATGTATATTATTACCAACGTTTAGCAGACTGGCATGTTGCCACTGTTGTTAGCATTGATTTGTGTTTTTGTATATATTAGACCAACATTATAAGCTATTTTCTTTAATCAATTATTATTATATAACAAACGGGCAACACATTTGACTTATAGTGCAATTGTTTCAAACAAACATATAAATATATATATACAAATATATATATATATATATATATATATACATATATATTATTATAACAACTGATATACTTTAAAAGATTTCTTTGCAATGCCAAGAAGTATGTATATGTAAACAGCAAGCATTATTATTTAAACCAAGGAAAGACCTTTAATTGAAAATCAAAAATCATTTTAAGTGCACATAATTTTTATAGACATTTAAATACAAAGTAAAAAAAATATATAAAAATAAAAATAAAACAAAAACAAAAAAACAAAACAAAAATATTTATGCCTAGGTTCTACAATTATACGCACGCAACTAAAGTCAAAGTCAGTTTGAATTTTGTTAAGAAAAAGAATAAAAAATATTTTTTAATATAAATATAAATTCGCAGTCAAAAACCAAACATCACAAAAACAAAACAAACAAACAATAAAACATATTGTTATTTTTAGAAACGAGAAACCAATTGTGAAACATTTCAATGTTAAGTTGTGCCAACAAAATCAAATTCTAAAGACACACATTAATTTTATCTAAGTTTAACTTGAGCGATAATAAAAAGCAAATGAAACAATAGCCCAAAAACAAGAGCCCAGTAAAGACAACAAACAAGTAACAAAATACAAACAACAACCAACAACAAGAACATTAATAACTTCAACTTAAACTTGAACTTGAATACTAACAACAATAGCCCAAAATAATTGAACTAAGAATTGATATCAATGCAATTTGTTATACAAATGCAATTTGTATACTTACTTACCAACATTGTATACTTAATATCAAAATAACTAATGAGAAAAACATAAACAAAAAAAAAAAACACAAAGCCTGACGTCGATTGTACTTTTCTTTTTTCTACAAACATAACACAAACAATTTTATTAAACAATAGTACTAATCTTACTACAAACTAAAGTAAACAAAACAGTAATAGAAATAGCAATAGACACATCAATTAACTTTTAACAACCAACAACAACAATTCAATTCATATACACACAAACACCACACACACACACTCACACAATAAACACTAATAATACTATCAAAAAAACAATAAATAATTTTCAAACAGTTTTTTAAATTCATAGCAATAACCATTACAATAGCCACATAATTAGCGAACATAGCCAAGCATACTACAATAGACAAGAAAAACCAATACAAGAAAGTTTCCAAGAAAAAAGAAAATGGATCGATACGCGATCGAAAATAAAAGAATGCAAAGCACATTGCGTATATTATGTATACGCATAGTTGCTTATAATGAGATAAAAAAAATAATAATTAAAACAAAAAACAGAAACAATTTTTATTTCAATTATCAATTCAATCAATAACACTCCATATTATTAACAAAAAAAATATAAAAATAATACAACAACCACAGCAACAATAGCCCTAGTAAAAAATATTAATCATATTAATCTACAAAAATAATAAAAATGGTATTAAACCAAAACAATAGTTCTAAGTTATTGGCAAATTCAAATGGGATACAAACAACAACAAACAAATAATTAACTGCATCTAAACCAAAAAAAAAGTAATACTCTTCTCAACAGTTTGTTACAATATGTATGTAACTTATATTGGCCTTTGTTAAAGCACTAATATGATATACAGTTTCTCGTTCTTAAACAAAACAAAAACAATTTTAAATTACTTTTATCTGAAACAAAGACAACGCCTTTGTTGCGTTTAAACTGATGTAAGTACAATACATGAAAAAAGAAAAAAAATATATATAAAAAGAAATATGTGGATAAAAGTACATGATAAAGCAAACAAGAACATAGCAAACTGAGTAAAATTTTCTCCTTTTTTTACGCATTTAACAATAACTGCAAGTTAATTTAATAAACATTTTTTAAGTAGAACAACAAACAAACATCAAGATGGAAATTGTTTCACAGCCAATAAGAATAACTACATATATAAAAACAACAATAAAACAACAAAAAAAAACAAACACATTATGATTAGCAATAGCCCATAAGTACATATAACATACAGATACGAGTAATTAGCATTAAAAACCAAAAGAAAAATAAATCAAACCATCAAGCATAAAATAGCAAAAAAAAAATAATATAAAGAAAAAGAAATAAATATATAAAGCAGGCAATTAGAAAAGTTTTGAAACAATCACAAACATAAATTTTATTTGACACAAAAATTCCATAGAATTAATACACTTATATAAATGAGTTTTTCTTTTATCGTGAAAATGTTATGTGTATGTATATTATATTGTTTACAAACAGAGAAAGAAAATGAAAAATCACACTTGAAATAACTTTAAACAAAAAGTTAATTTGATTTTTATTAAGTAATGCATTAATTCATAAATTGATTAGTTGGAAAATTATAGAATTAATTTAAGTTAAATGTTAAATTTTAATGAAATTGAAATTTTGTTTCAGCGTGCATAATTGTTATATATATACACACACTTATAATTAAGCTTAAGTTTTTCATTTTCGTTATTCTTATTTTTTACTTATTATGTTTTAAATGCAAACGATATATATATATATATATTTATATATATAAATTCAAATATTATATTTACGTATATATATATGTATATATATATATATATATATTCATCATAAATTTACGCTGAAAATGTTTATTAATAAAAACAAAAAAAAAACAAAATATTTTAGTTAAAAAACCAAAACTTTTGATTTCTTTATTTCGTTGATTATTAATTTTCGTTTCTTATGAACACAGAGGCTTGCTCTAAACGGATGGAAGGGTATGCTATACAATTAAGAAAAACAATACAAGAAATGCTATAATTAGTAGCTTATATTATAGTACCGTTATTATAAACTTATCAATAGCCCAAAGTAAATATTGACTGTAGGGTGACTGTATGTGTTTTACCTGAAGCAGGTTATATGACTATTCCAAGATCGTCAATATTTGCTCCAATTTCACACTTATTGCAAAAATAAAATTGAACAAAATAAATATATTGGCATACAAAACTTGAAACAAGAATCAAATGATAATAATAAGACTACTATATTTGTTTGTTTTAAATTTTGTTTAATATTATTTTCATATGTTTCATCTTAAGTTTTGCCCATTTAAAATTTCGGAAAACTTGTGTATATTTATATATACTTACTTACATATGTACTGGCAATATTCTAGACCTGATTATGAAGGCAAAACTAACGTAAATCTAAACTCAACAGCTTCAGGGACCAAGCAAAACAAAAATAATTCAAAACTTACAAAGGAAAAACCAATACTGGTACACATTTGAAACAAAAAAGAAAGAATAATATAACAAGAAAATTTATATTAAAACATTACATTTGACGCATATCTTTTAAAACAGAAAATTCACAACATTATTCATTAAAATACTATTAGATAAAAGGTATGGAACATCTAGGGAAATATTTGGAATATATCTGAAATTATTATGTACTTCAATGAATATAAAAAAAACGTATGTAACATATGTTACGTGGACAAACCTTTGGAAAAACAAAAAGAAAAACAAATTTAAAAGGGACAACAAAAATTTGAATAAATGTCTGTCAAAGCAACCGGATTTTCAAAAACAAAATTATAAAGAAAATTATAAATTTAAGAAAAAATTTGTATACGATACGCAAGTATAGAAAAAGAAAATTTGAAATCATTTTATAAGCGTTATTATATACTAAATTAAATAATAATACTTTGGCTGGAATTGTGTATTTAAGAAAACATGAAGCGTAAAAAAACAAAAAAAAAAGAATATGAAATTAAAGTAATAATAAGACAAAAGAAAAATTAAGCTACTCGTAATGAAAATTTAGTTAAATAGAAAATTATTATTTGGAGTAATTTTGGTGTATATAAAAATATCTTGAATGTATATGAATGCTGGGTGGGTTTTCTTAAACTAACAGGCAGAATCTAAGCAAATAAATTCACAAAAACAAAAATAAAAATAAAAAAAAAATTAAATTAGCAAAATTTATGTCAACTTAGTAAATGATAAATTTAAATTTATGGTATATATTTATAAATAAATATTTGTGTATGTTTGTATGCTAATATTGTATGTACGCAAAAATTATTATTATTACTATTATTATGATTACAAATATTATTAATGATTAATTTAAATATTAAAAATTGAATATTTCTGTTTTCAACTCAAAATTAATGCCAACATCAATATTTATAATGAAAGCGTGAACTGATTTCCAATTAAAACATATATATAACAAACAAAGGATAAGAAATATCAAAACCATTGTATAAAAAATAACTAAAATCAAAATTACAAAAACAAAAATTAGATTTGTGTATATGTATGTGAAAAGGGAGATCTAATGGAAAAATCAACTAAACAAATACAAAAAAAAAAAACAAAAATAAAAACAATAAAAAAAGCGTACTTACAAAAGAAAATAAAAGCCACAACTATTAACTTGTAATGATGTGAACATGGAGCTCTCAGTATTTTTATGAATACTGTCGATAAAAATTTAATAAAATATAAAAACAAATCTTTGTTTTATTTATTGAAATTCAAAATTAAATGATGCCTACAAAATTGCAATGAAGCCTTGCAAGAATAGTGGAGTTTCAACGCCTAGAACTTGTTCCATGTGATAATTTTTTGAAAGCATACACATATAATACTCATCGAATCGCAGATCTAGGCATCAACGCATAAGCCAAGAATATCGCTGAGTGCCGGTAGAAACAGAATCTTCGTAGAGAAACGAATTTAGTATAAAATAATATACCATATATGTTTTATGACAAAGTTAAGTTAGCCTTGGATATTCAAAGCCCCATCGCAAAAAGTTTGAATAGTAGGCAGGAGCCGATGTATCGAATAATCTAGTAAGCAATGTAAAATGGTATGTGGGTAAAGTTTATTACACAGTATTGTTACTCAAAACATATGGCTAAAAATTCTCTGTAAACAATTAAAAAAAAAACATAAAAAAAATTTAAAAATTCTTTTATTCTTTATAAAAAAAATGGCCATCAAAAGATTAAAATGTGACCTTAGCCCAGAGGTAACAACTTGTCTCAAGTTAGCGGATTTTATGCGTCCTGATTGTTGTCCAGTACGCAACCCTATACCCTATGATGCCCAATGTTTTGTTAAGGATATTTGTACAGATCTAAACCAACTATATCAGCGTCATGAAAAAATGTTTGCAAAACAGAATCCCCGCATTTTGGAGTTAGCCGAGCCACTACGGCCAATAAAACGTTATGTACGGAAATGTCCTTGTGAATTTAAAAAGACTATTCAAATAGTTCCAGCCGATGTGCCCATTTACACGCGTACGGAGCAACTGGCCTTGCCGACTGTCCGGCGTCTTCTTAACCGTAAACAAGATGCCTTAGCAAGTGGTGATCAAATTAGTGAAAGCATAATTAACCGCTGGTTACGCAGCAGTTACTTGTCATTGTATAGTCGTTTGGGTAACATACAGCCATTAAAGAAACTGTAAGTCTCATAAATATTCCTACATTCTCACCCTTACTGTAATCTCCTTATATAAACCGTTTACAGTGTTGTAAAGAAAAAGCAAACGGATAAACAGAAGAAGAAACGTGAAGCGTACTTTAAGAAAATGGCTAAGCCAAAGCCTCCAGTTACACCACCAGTTCCTGTAAATAACACAAGTTACAATAGTACACACATTTTATTACTTTACTAAATTTAATTTTATAGGAACGTAAGGCTGGTGCAATTAATCCACGTCGCCTTAAGAAATTGGCAACTCCCAGAGTGTTCCAAGAGTTTGTAAAGCTTGACTGGGAATTGACTCCTAGTATGAAACACTACAAAGCATCAGATAGGATCAAGGAAATAGCCGAACCAGTTGATAGACCAGATCTACACACTAACAAAACTCCAGAGAAGGTTTCTCCTAATGCTCTCAAATACAAGGGTGAGTAAAATTAAAATTTATAAACCCACAAATTTATTTTGCATATTATCTAATTTCACAGCAAGTGCACGCATTAAGGAAATGTCCCAGCCACTTGCTAAACATGAAGCGAGCGCAGGACCGGCGGTTGTTAAGGATGATCCATTTGCTATTTCACCAAATGCACTTAAGTATAATGCATCGAAGCGTATTAAAGAACTTGCACAACCAAAGGAGTTTGAAGATACGCACACCCGCAACTTTCCAATTCCTATTTCACCAGCTGCCCTCAAGGCTAAAGCCTCACCGCGACTTATTGAATTGGCCAAGCCAAAAGGTTCCTAAAAACATTGTAAATATTGTAACTTTTTCGATATATGTCTTTTGGCTTCCCCTGATCATATGTATAATAAAAAATCGGTGTTTCTTATATCA
The DNA here is from genome assembly GCA_037044455.1 of Zygothrica quintamaculata. Lineage (NCBI taxonomy): Eukaryota > Metazoa > Arthropoda > Insecta > Diptera > Drosophilidae > Zygothrica > Zygothrica quintamaculata. The sequence goes on from JBAMBS010001342.1 coordinate 154,727, forward strand.
TAGGATTAGTTTTGTAGTTTTAAAGATGGTAAAATAAAACCATTTCAAATATAAACTTACGCTTTTTAATTAACTCTAAATCCAGATAAAATGAAAAGCTTCAGTTCTTACTAGTTACATAATGAAATTGCATGGTTTTGTTTTTAATTAGCCAACTTTTAGCTTTATTTTTATTTGTTACTGTTAATTTAAATTTGGTTTTGTTTATTGGTTCTCGCTACATCTTTCAATTTGTAAGAATATGTTTTATCTTATATTGCTTGCTGCAAAATTAAATAAGATGAAAGACTCGAATGCAATTTAAGTATTGCATAAAAGTAAATAACATATATGTTTTACAAAATCACAAAAAAAATAAATCGGCCAATTAGTTAAACTAAAAATTTGGTGTTGAGGCGAGGTAATTGGGCTAAACTAAAATATTCGCCGGTTATAATACTCAAAGATTGCATTAAATTATAGGAGAATACTAAATAAATGAAACGCAAATAAAAATATAAACATTCTCTTAACATTTGAATTTTGTAGTTAATTACACAACTGTCTATTGTCTTCGTATGCGTGATTGGAGTAGTCATTATGGTTGATTTCGAAATTAGACTTGACTATTGTTCTAGTGCAAATTGGCTATGACGGCGCGGGTGAAGTCTTGTGTTGTAGATTGACCTCCCAAATCCTTGGTGCGAACCTTGCCATCCTTAAGTACTTGGTTAATGGCATTCTGTATGACCTCACTGTAGGTAGGTAAGTTAATGTGGCGCAGCATCTTTGTACCACACATTAACATTGCCGTGGGATTGGCAAGATTTTTACCTACAGCTTGGGCAAAGATGTGACGTGCACCCTAAAAATTCATAATTTAGAAATTACTAATAGCATAAATACTAGCAATTTCAAAAGATTACTTACCGGCTCAAATACAACAGCATCGGCCGAATATGAGGCACCTGCAACAATACCAGCGCCGCCCACTAAACCAGACGCCAAATTGTCAACAATGGCGCCATAAAGATTCGGAGTTACCATCACATCAAATTGGTTGGGATTGGATACCATTTGCATGGTCGTGTTATCTACAATCATTTTATCGAATTCAATACGAGGATAAAGTTTTGAGACCTGCTCGCATGACTTCAAGAAGAGACCATCGCCCAATTTCATGATATTGGCTTTATGCACAGCTGTAACCTTCTTGCGATTATTTTTTGTGGCATAGTCAAAGGCAAATTTGGCAATACGCATTGACTTTTTGGCAGTCACGATTTTCAAGCACTCTACAATGCCGGGTACCGACTCATGCTCCAAAGCAGAGTATTCACCTTCTGTCTGCTCACGAATAATCACCGTATCGATGTTATCGTGGCGTGTCTTAACACCGGGCAAGCTTCGAACATGTACAACGTTAGCATACAAATCCAAATCTGTCCGTAGTTTCATGTTAAGCGTCTGAAGTTCACCCTCATTGCTGTAGTCGGGTGTTGCAAGGATACCCTATTTGCATAGAAAAAACACATTAAAATATATTCTTTCGTAATACAATATTAAATTTACTTTAATCATCTTACTTTAATGCAAACTTTGTTCTTGCGAATGGAAGCTACGACATCCTCAAGCTTAGCACTTAGAACAGGATTGATTTCCGACAGAAAGAATGCTTCAAAATCTACAGGAACATTCGCTGCCTAAACACAAACGGAAATTATTAAAATTGCAAAACTTTATACGGAAATACAACGGATATACCTTGAATACTTCTTGCAGCGAATATACCAACTCGGGACCAACACCATCACCAGGTATAAGAGTGCAAGTTGTTTTATTTGCTCCTAGTACAGTATCCTGTATATAAAGGATTTTTGAAAATTGATTCTTCCACTGATTGTGTCATGTGATAACTTACCACATTGTGGACAGCGGTTGATAAATGCAATCCACGGGTGGCGGCTGCCTATACACATCAAATAAAAGCATAGTTAGTATTTTCTGTTAAGGATTGTAACCTCAAAAACTAGCATCTTGTGGCCACAAGTGCGACGACGTCGCTTACTGCTCAGCACAAGGCGAGTGTTTATGTAAGCACTGTGCAACCTTTATGAATCGTTTACCTGCATAAAGGTGCGTCCCAATGTTCTACTCAGCATCGACATGTTGTTGGTACGTTAAACTATTTTAATATTTAGGGTTATTTCAATTAATTTAATTTTGAATGTATAAAATTTTTAATTTTGCTATTCGCAAAATTTTTAGTCGAAAACGAACAGTAACAGCTGAGCTAGGGTTGTCGCCGGCTATCGAGACATTTTTTATTTACAAATTCGATAATTTTAATATAAATTTTAGAGTTGAATTTTCAAAAAAATTATATTATAATATTAATCACTTGAATTTATAATTGAAAGTCAAATAAAATTACTATAAATATAAACATATAACAGTATACATTAGCAATACATAAATTTTGCATAAAATGTTATACGATTAACGATAAGAATATCGATATTAGGCGCGTAAATTCAAATATATTTTTAACAATTAATCTTTTGCTATTAACCAATTTGAATTTTAAAAAAAAATTAAACGAATATTAAATGAATGGAGCCTGTATAATACACCAAGTAATATTCCTTAATTATTAGAAAATAAGTATTAACTATAGGTTTCTGAAATATTTTCATATTACCTTTGACAAAAACTGTCTAAATTGAAATAGTAACACAACATTTTTACCTTAATAAAAAAAGCATAATCAAAATATGTAAAATACGATTAACTTATTTGATTTCTTAAGTTACTCATTAAGGAATTCAGGTGGGTGCATTTCGGTAAACAAAGTTTGATCCAGTTCAAAATTAATAAAATTACGCAAAACAAAATACATGAAATCCAAATATGAAGGCTGCAGTGTCACTACTGCGCAGTCACTTCGGGTTTGCGCGATTACACGTTAAATCAGCATCACTGGATCGGTACAGTTTGGGTCAGTTAAAAGGCAATTCACTAAACCCGTTAATATCTTCCCAAAGTGAACATTGTTTGCCAAAATGTCGCTTTATGCAATATACACATCCTGGCGATACCAATAAACGTTTAGGCATGGTGTCTGAAAATGGTACGAAATTGATTGAACTCTCAAACTCAACATGTGCCGCGTCAGACATGATTGATTTTATACATCAGAGATATTGTATGGAGCGTCTTTTAGACAGTGCACAATTTATGGATGTAGACGACGTAAGGCAGGATATTCGCTTGTTGCCACCTATTAATGCACCAGGCAAGATTATTGGTATCGCCAGTAACTACCGCGATGAATGCATCGAACAAAACAAAAGCATTCCGAAGTCACCAGAATTTTTCGTTAAATTTGGCACATCCATTACAGACGCGTTAGGAAATATACGTGCCCATCAAATAGCCAAGGTATTAAATAGGGATAATTTAAAATTCTTTAATTTGAAAATACTCATTTTATTTTTATGTACTCTTAGCGCATTGACTATGGTTGCGAATTAGCTGTGGTTATCGGCACCCACTGCCGCAATGTCTCACAGGAGACAGCTATGAGTCACGTCTTTGGGTATATGGTTGCACAGGATATTACTGCACGTGACTGGAATGTGCTTCTTGGCGGACAATCGATGCTGGGTAAATCATTGGACACTTTTTGCCCATTGGGTCCAGTTATTGTGCACAAATGTCATGTGCCAGATATTAACAATCTTTGGATAAAAACAATGGTTAATGGTGAGATGCGGCAAAGTGGAAATACAAAGAATATGATTTTTAAAGTTGACTATCTCATACACAGAATTTCACAGTAAGTCAACCGCTCGTTTTATACAATATTTTAATATTATATATATTATATTATATTTTTTTTTAATATTAGATTTATGACCCTCTGCCCTGGGGATATAATTCTTACCGGAACACCAGCTGGTGTTGGCGCTTACAAAAACCCGTCTAGTTTTCTGAAGCCTGGTGATCTTATTGAAAGTGAAATTGAAAAATTGGGAAAAATGCGAAATAAAGTTGTAAATCCATATGCATAAATAAAACAAAAAAAAGTTTTTATTGCCCTTCAAGGCTATTCTATATTTATAATTTATATAATTTCATCTAAAACAAAATTTCAAATAATCGCTTTAATTTCTTGACTTTTTAGGGGTCTTATTAAAAATAATTGTATGCAAACTAAAAGGGCAAAATGAAGGGTAACATTATTTACAAATACAACAGACCACTAGCCGCAGCATGCGCCATTAGCGTATTGGCCGCCTGCTGTGTTTCTAGCATAAGGCGTGTCTCTTTCATCCAATCGCTAGCTACTTCGCGAGACGCGCCTTGCAATAGGTTCAAGTATTTAAGCGCTTGTAGAAAATCACCACGGTCAACATGATACCTGATATATATAAATAATATTTCATGTTAAATTAGTAGGAAAACAATGAATATGTAATATATATATATATGTAAAACGAACCTGGCCCTATTTAATATATCATATGTATCCAATTTACTGTAATCAAAAGGTTTGTTTTCCAATTCATCCCTAGAAACGGGATTATCAGGTCTCAAAATAAAAAGTGATTGCAGAAATGAAAGAAAATAAATAGGAAGGCTGCCACCACTCTCTGGCACTAGTGCTAGGCGACGAGCAATTCTTTCGACATTCAAGAAACGTTCACGCAATGCATCCTCGGGAAATACTCCACGTTCCTGGGCTTCTTTTGGTAAATTATTCAGGACAGCAGTTACTAGCTCATCTCCCTCTGTTAAAATGTATTATATATTAAAGGAAATCTATAAAATAATATATATAATCAAGTCAACTTACTTGCAACCTTGGCAATTGCATTAATTTCACTCTGGAGTGGTCGTAACTTCTCCTTATAGTGTACGCCTGGTGTAGCAGTGCGAACCGATGCCCAGAGCGCCTGGCAGGCAGCCCACAAAGCTTGCGCCTGGTTTGCTGTACGCTCTATTTCAGCACGATCTATTTAATCGCAGTTATTTTTTTAAATACATAAATAAATGCATAAATTAATATTAATAAAATAAATAAATATATATAAAATATATTAGAAAATAAAACAGACGGAATACCTTGAAACTCATCCTCAATTTCTAAGAAAGCAGCATACAAGAAGTATTTTAAACGAATTTAAATTACAAAATTCTGAACGTTTATATTATATATATATACATTATATATATTATATATATGTAAATGTAATCAAATTAAGAATGGAAAAAGGAAACCGAAGAAGAAAACTATTGATTGCAAGTTTATTCTTGCAACACTAACACACAAATATTAACCATATACTATATATAACTTACCACTTAATGCGGCATCCATACCACGAAGTTTGCCCAGCATTGCAGCAAGTTGGAGTTTGTAGTTGGCCTTTTCGGCAGCTAGTTTATCCTCAAGCTCACGTTTAAAACCACGTGTCAGATCTGTTTCACGTTGTGCTACAACATCTTTGATGTGATCTGTATGGGCTTCTGCTTGCTTTTTGAGTTGAAAACGCAACTGCTTGTCAGCTTCGGCATGGATTTGGAATATCTTCTTCTGATTTTCTACGGATAGCTTGCGCTTTTCTGCCTCCAAATGATACTCAAGCTGGGCACGTAACGCATCAGAACTATTATCACCCCGTAAGCTATCAATGGCACGCTTGAGCCGTAATTCGCCATCAGTTTGCAGACGTTGCAGTTCCTTTTGATAGGCCAATACATGGGAATATGCGTGCACAATGAACAAGTCCAAGTCTTCTTTGGATAACTTTAGTTTCTTTTCACTAAGATTTAGACCCGGAAAGATAGCCTCGATTTCGTCAACAAAATAATTGCGTGCCTGTTCCACACTGCGCCAGTATTTGTCAGATACGTTTGCCGTATCTTTATGTCTGTAGAGCTCATCTTTCACTTGATTTATATGACCCACTAGCTTGGTAATCTTACTGCGCACTTGTTCAACCTTTTCCTGATTTTTAGCTGTAGCCGCTTTGCTTAAAGCAATCTGACACCGTTCTGCAATGAAATAATTGTTCATTTAGATAATATATTCGCTTAGAGTAACAACAGTTACCAATTTTTTCTTGCGCTTCACGAGCGGCACGTTCTGCTGTCGCCACAGCCGTATCACGAGCACTTGCTCGGTTCTTAAGAGATGTCCACAGCGTATTTTCGCCTTGTTCAACAGCCTTATCTACTACACGACGGACATCATCATTAAAGCTTTAGAAAAAGACATAATATTGCTTAATAGAACGACAATCGCTAATTATGTAGAGCGCACCTCTTAATAACGGTAATAGCTGCGTTATATTCCTTTATTGCTAGTTGAGCAGCTAAATCAATTGACTTTTCGAGCTCTACAACTTCCTGTGGCAAAGCCGGCACCTTGGGTACTGGTGCTTTTGGTGGTCCTGCCGCTGCATCAGATTTTGTAGCAGGAAGCTTCTCACTTTTGGCAGCGGGTGCAGCTATTTTGGTATTATCAGACTCTGCTTTTTGTACCCTTGTTTCCTTTCTAACAGGTATAGGACTGACTTCAGGAGCGCTATTTCCACCAAAGAATTTTGTTACTTTAGTGGTAACCGACGTAACAGAATCGGAAACGCCGTTAAAAGTCGATTTTGCTTTATCGAATTTTTCAGTGACACTTTTCGTTAATTCTTTAAACGGCGGCTCTTCTTGCAATGCAACTTTTATAACAGCGTTAGCACCTGGCACATTCTTTTCGACCATTTTTCGAAATTCATTATCATACCTATCATACAGACACAGTATTGAACAATTAAGTAGAATTAAACTGTTTATCCTATTTTGCTTACTTGGCATATGTTATAACGCCACCGACTGCAGCCAGTGGAGTTAATAAAAGCATCACTTTACCGAAACCAGCTTCAAGTATTGGGTGCGGGGGAGGCAGGCTGCTCCCATGTCGTTGCTGTTGTCCGCGGCCGCCGTTATTAGTGTTATTACCTTTGCTATAATGTCTGCTACTTGCTGGGGGCAGAGTGCGCTAGAAAAATAAAAGGATATATTTTGAATTGGGATATTAGAATGTTACCATGGTTAGACCATAATAGTTTGCTGGATATTTAAACATTTTTTTGGCACTTTAATTGAACTTGTCAGATGACATAACAAGCGCTCTTGTGTATTTTTTGCAACAAACTTTTTTTGTAGGCGCATGCGGTGCGGTCGGGTAAGAACTACGTGACCGACACAATTGATTTTCACATTCTTATCACATTAATTACCTGTATCGCACCCTTGCATTGTTCTAAAACGGCTAGCCGATACATTATGTAGCCACAGAATTTTGAAATTTTAAAATGATAGTGCCTGCTGCAGACCCTAACCGGCGGCGTTAATAATTTTCCTGCCCAATTTCTCTTCAACGACAAATACTGGCTGGTTTGCTGGCCGTTGACGTTATATGCACGTTTACACTCGAATGGCAAACGATTGGTACCAGCTTGTTCCATTCGTGCAATATTATATATTAAATATTGCGCATATGGAATATAAAATCAACATGAATTTTAAACGATAATTTGACTTAAGTCCTATACTAGTTATGTAAACATTCAAAGCCTGATGATATATAAAAATTACAAAATGAATAAATTTATTAATTTTTTGTTTTTTTTTCTCTCAAACAGCGCTTACAAAGCGCATTGAATTGTGAATGGCAAATATAAACATGTGTTTTTGTCAACTGACAACTGATTCTCCTATATTGTTACGCGACTGTGAAATTTATAAAATTTTGAAAATAAATTAGTCAAAAGAAATCATAATATGCTGCGCACACTAGTTACTGGTGGTAGGCTATACATAGTGTATATGGATTTTAAACATTTTGTTTAAATTAGATATTTGTGTTTTATGTAATTAACAGCAATACGCAGTGTCTGCCGTGCTCCACCAACTCTGGCATTGCAGAAAACGCAGCGTGCATTTTTTGGGCATTTAATAAATTCAACTGTTGCTGCCCAAGATAAAAGAAATGTAATCCCTGCCTGTAGTCTGTTTCCAAAACCAATGATTTTACAAATGCCTAACGTGACAACATTACCCGCTCGTAGCGTCACAAAATTTTCACTAATCAAAGGTAAACGCAAGTCTGTTAAAGCTGTTCTCAAACGTTTCAAGCGTTTGGACTGGGGTGCCTGGATTAGAACACACACTGGCCGTCACAAAAAGCTTTTTAAAAAGTCTGCTGCCCGACGCCGACGTCTCCGACAACATATATTTACAAATGCCACGCAAAGCTGGTTATTGGATAAAATGGTAACAAATTATTGGAGGAGACCGAAGTACTATATTGACGATCCATATGCACCTTATCACAAACGCGATGAGTACTTTGCCACTAAGTCGAAACCATTTAAAGTATAAAATTGTTTACAAAGTTTATAAATGCCAACTGTTTATTTATATTATATAACATGTGTAACAATTAATTGAGCTGGCGTTGCTTAGCAAGAGACCACATTGTTCGTCATCGTACCCAAGCCAACAATCTCAGTCTTGATGACATCTCCAGGTTTCAAATACTCGGGCGGACTACGGTACATACCCACACCCTTTGGAGTGCCAGTTAGAATGATGTCACCGGGCAACAGGGTAATGGATCTGATAACATACTCTTTTTAAATTATTCATGACAGACTTTCCATTTACTCACTCTGTCAGACGATTAATAACGTCATCAATCTTATAAATCATATTGCCTGTGTTCCCATTTTGTTTCTCGACGCCGTTAATCCATGTTTTTAGTGGTAAATTGTACACATCTTTGACAAGACTTTTGTGCACAACAGCGGGGCCAAGTGGACAAAAAGTATCCATAGATTTACCTAACAAAAATTGTCCACCATTCCGCCCCTTCTGCCAGTCCCGTGCAGAAATGTCCTGAGCAACGCTATAACCAAAAACATAGTCAAACGCCTTCTTCTTTGGTACTTTGCGAGCCATTTTACCAATAACAACCACCAGTTCCACTTCCCAATCGATTTTCTTATATAGGCAAAAGAAGAAATGGTAATTAACATGTTTACATCAAATTTTTATCTCTTACGTCACTTGATTTATGAGCTATGACATTATCTGCCGGTCCCACCAAAGTGTTGTTGTACTTGCTAAAAAACATGGGCTCTTTTGGAGCCGGCTTGTTCTGTTCGTCACAATGGTCTTGATAGTTTAGTCCAATGCAGATTATTTTGCCTGGATCACTTAGAGGAGGCAGCAGTGTGACGTCATCATTTAAGGCAAGCTTTGGCTGCTTCTCAGCTTTTTGGGCAAGTTCCTCAAGATTTGGGTTTTGTGCGATCAACGTCTTTAAATCATTAGACACACCCTCAACACCATTTAACTCTACCAAGCATTTTTGATCGTCAGTCAGCAGACCCAGCCGTTTAGTAAAGTCACCTCTACGTAAATATTGCACGAAACGCATTCTTGCAGTCAACATTGAAAACTGATCTCTGGAAAACGAACTACGTACGAACGAATTAATTTACTTTATATGTAAAACTAGTACGTAACGTAATGTGATAACATTTAATACAACACTGTATGAAGGCAATCTCGTCATAGTTTTCAAAAGCTGTTTGCTGTATAACACGCAGCTGCGTTTTGAATATGAACAATAAATGAACTGTTCATTTTATTTTTTGATAAACAATTATACTAAATGATAATTCAAATCATTGACTATAGGCAGGTAAGTTTATATTAAGTGTGTATTCCAATAAAAGCTTTACATTTCTTTTCTCATGAAATTATAAACAAAATAAAATTTTTTCGCCAGATATCCCTAGACTTGTTAAAGCTTTAAAGTAATTTTCATAAATTTCATGGGCCCTTAGTCCACAAAACTATTTGCCAACAATTTATTTGTATGTTTCAGTACTTCGATTTAACCTTTGATAATAACTTAGACCAATTTTGTACAATCCCAGAAAACTATTCGCTACCAGCGGACACTCTTCTGTTTCCAGTGCTTCCAACCTTTTCCAACAACTCGAATTTCCAGCGCATATACGCAACACGCATCCTATCCCATACATTATCAACAGAATCCATAGCTGGTCGTACGTCAAGTAAAGCAAAACGGTAATCCTTTTCAACTAAGCCTCCATCATAGTAATCAATAACGTAGCGTACATCCTTACCACAGCGATCAACTATCCAGTCATGACGATCAAATGGAAGTTCGTATCTGAAAAAATTTATGAATTAAATTTACGCGGATACAAAAATCAAATAAATATTTCCTTACCCAAGCCAGCTACGGAAACGCGCTCGTGGGCTAAAATCCTTGGCTTTGCCGCCAAAACTTTTAAGACGCGGATTACCGCATTCTTTGGCGTGAAGCGCCTCCCACTTAAGTACCTCTTGCCAGGCTTGCTCATTGTTTGCATTGTGAATTCGAATAATGTCACCCATGTCTTTCTGATTAATATCTTCGTTCTTCCAACGCCATCCCTTGCGTAACATTGCATTCCAAAACATTTGCTGGCTTGGATATTGCCAAAATTGAACGGAACCGTCTTCAGTAACTTTTGGTATGGTTGATGTCTGACGATCTGTGGGTAAAGGAAAAGGTTGATCCTTTGCTGGTTGTTGATTAGCCGGCGGCATCATGTTTAGTGGGTTAACATCGCTATTGTCGTGCTGAACAGGGCATTCTGAAGCTTGCATTTTTGGATGTGGCGGTACAGCCGAAGCGGATTCACCACTCTTTTGGTGCATGGGACACTCTGGCGGTGGATTTGCACCACTCGCCATGCGTTTCGCATGATCAACAGGCAAATTTTTAGCTGCCTCCATCTGTACTTTAGCTAGAGCCGAGTTGCCCATTTCTAAGTTCTTAATTCTAAAAAAATATGTAAAACAAATAAGTTAGAATCTGTGTCATCAGTAAATTCATTTATGTCTTCGTTGCGTAACTGGTTACAATTGCGATTGTGTCCAACTCAGTTACTCTGATTAAATGAAACTTACTTTTATTTGGTGCTCCAAAGTGTTACAATATATTTTCAAGCTTATTAAATAATTTATTATTATTTTCAATTAATGTTTTTATGGTTCATTGTGAGGAACACTTTTCAACTTGATTTAACAAATACACCGAGGTTACCCATAGAGCTGCCAAGTATCTGGGACTGAAAATTTGAAACAAAAAATCAACGGCCAAGCTAGTTTTTAATACTTATATGAAGAACAAATTTGATAATAAATGCACGGAATTTTTTGAATATGGATTATATAAATTTAAAAATCTTAAAACAGAAACAAGAATAATATACACGAAGAGTGCAAACTCTATTTACAGTGCTTTCTATCACTTAGCAATTATTTTGCACTGCTGCTACTTAAAGCAATCGTTTATCAACACTAATCTAATAGGCCAAAATTTGTTTTTGGATAGGCTTTAAGAATTTCGATTCAAAAGTAAGTAAATATTATTGCATTATGGAATACGCAAGATAACTCTACGTGCAGCTTGTAATCTTTAGTTTTCCTGAGCAACTGTCATTTTACATGCTCTTCCAATGAAATAATCAAATGCTACTTGCGTCTGACTATTGAAAGCTTGTGTGATGTAACAATACAGAGTACTAACTGCCAACAAATGCAGTGGAATATTATTCGGAGCTTAATTAATATTGGATATTTATGTTTTGCAGCATGACTGCCGTGTTACGTGTTGGCCTGGGGCGGATTGTCGCCCGTAGCGCCACTACGCCTGGCACACTGTTGCAGGCACAAACGAACGGACTACCTGCTGCTTTTATGCAAAAGTGTAACATTTCCGGTAAAACGATGCGAGGTGGACCTCGCGTGCCCAAGGCGGCACCCTATCCATACAAAACAAAGAAATATAGCGTTATCAACGCGTTCTTTGATAAGACATCCAAACGATTCGATGAGAACTCAAAAGTTATTTGCGTTGAGGGTCCCATTGCTTCCGGCAAGACGAAATTTGCCAAGGAACTGGCCGCGGAATTAGATATGCAATACTATCCAGCAGTCGATCTTGATTTGATTTATATCAATTCCTATGGCTTTGACATGCGCAAAGTGGATCCAGAGCTACCACCAAGTTGCCGTAGTTACGATATTCGTGATTTTTGCAAAAATCCTAATCACGATTTGGCCGCTCAATTTCAAATTCGTATGTACATGCTGCGTTATTCGCAGTATATCGATGCACTGCAGCACATCTTTTCCACTGGACAAGGCGTCGTTCTTGAGCGTAGTCCGTACTCCGATTTTGTCTTCATGGAGGCTATGTTTAGACAGGGCTATTTGTCACGTGGAGCACGTTCCGTTTACAACGAGCTGCGCCAGAATACCATTGGTGAGCTGCTTAAGCCACATTTGGTTATTTATCTAGATATGCCTGTTGAGGCTGTTCAAAAGCAAATCAAGGCACGCAATGTTAATCATGAAGTAAAATCCAAAGTATTCTCTGAGGCATATTTACGCGATCTAGAAGTTCTTTACAAGCAGCAGTATCTTAAGGATATTTCAGGTCATGCGGAGCTACTCATTTACGATTGGACAGCCGGTGGTGAAACTGAAGTCGTTGTAGAAGATATTGAACGTATTGACTTCCAACAGTTTGAAACAGATCAGCATAATAAGAAAATGTTAGACTGGCGTTTCCCGCTTGAATCTGAGTGGTGCGAGGCCCGCATCAGATACTGCCACGAGAAGCCCGATCTAATGAACTACTTTAATGTGCCTCGTTTCGATGTGCCAGAGCTAATTCGTAGTGCCGACGATGGTAAAGCATGGCGTGAAGTCTGGTTCAATGTAAGTCCATTCGCTAACAAATTCATTTGCAATTTAACTAATAAAATTTATCTGCGTAAAGGCACCTGGCATGAAGTACCGCCCTGGCTACAATGCTGATGTGGGTGACACTGGTTTGCTGACAAAGAATAAAGTAGGCATCAACGAGGGCATGTAAAGGGTCATTTCTAAACTCTAGAATCATTTGGCAAAATGTGTTAATTATCTAATAAACAATCTAGTAAAATAATTTAAAATTTTGCTATGCTAAATTGTAGTCTTTTATATCAATTTCGTTCTATCTGCTTTAAATATTAATCCCATTAAAACTGAGTTGAGCCAGTTTAATGATTCTTTGATTAACTTTCTTTAAAGTGATATTTAAGTAAACTGAAAATGAAACAATGAATAAGATAATTACCAATTAGTTTTAATTAAAGTTTTGTTTGAGAAAGTAATTAAAAATAACTCGTAATTTGTACAGTTGTATCGCCTATTGTAAGTCGCTATTTATGGAACATTAAGGTTTAAAATTTTAATACGCTTATTGCAGTTAGTGCTAGTCGCTGTCGTAGTCATTCTTGCCGGGAGTACCCATCGATGTTAGGGGGCGTCGCAGCTCATCGTCGGAACCATAGACAACATCCTCATCGGAATCATCAATCATTGAAATGGCTGGATTATCTTTGGTTACAGACAGTTCAGCCTGCGCAAAACGACTATCAGGCGAATACACATACGCCATGGTGTACAAATAGAAATTTAACAGTCCATAAAAACTCATAAATTGAGCTGAACTGCGATAGGTGGTGTTCAACGTCGCTACAAAATTATCCTCTAGTATGCCAAAACCAAAACGGCAAGTTGTTACCGTTATGGATATGGCTAATACAAATAGCATCAGTAGTGTCAGAAACTTTAACCGTACGTCTGCAATAGTTACAACGTATGAATAGAGTTAGTTATGCAATGCAAGTTAAAATAGTAGCAACTTACCAAAGTATGGCATACAACGAAGTTCTGTGTAGGCGCGCAGGAGCAGCAGACCCAAATAGATGACATACATACAACAAGCAATGTAGAAGAATGTCTTAAGACCCTGTAAAAGATTTCTTATATACTTGAAAGATGTGTTATATATGAATTGTACATACATTATAGTTTCTGGTATCCACAAAATGACTATATGTAGGATCACGTAGCTCATTACATTTCTCCCACGTGGCGAGCACAATTGCGCACAACCAAATGGGTAGCACAACGATAATCTTAATCAAATAGAAGTTGACAAAACGCCGTTCATTTTGGCGTAGCCCATGATAGATGCACAGCCAGAACATGAGCAAGGCACACAGAAATGTAGCCTGCAGCACTGCATCCAGCATACCGGGCAACCATGAGTTCATCAGAAATATCAGTGGAAAGAATGGATCTGTAAAGTACATTATATTATTATTATATTAATTATTTGTAGTTCAAATGGAATATAATAATTTACTATCATAAAGTAACAGCAGTGGTAAAAGAACAGATATCCATTTCTGTTCAATGGACCAATCGTAGATAGGATATTTGCGTAGAGTGTGGGCAAACCAGCACTGTAAGTGATTAGAGTTTAAGCAAGATTTTAATTGGGATTAACTATTCAATACTTACTATAACAATAAAGGTAAAGAGCAGAAAGATAAACCTAAACCAAATCTCAATCTGTGTAAAATCAGGGCTGTACGTTTTGAACTGTAAAAAGTGTAACTATAAAAGGGTTTATTGTCCAAACAATGACTATACTTACATAGAAGGTAATTGCTCTTATGTTGTATTTCTGATGAAAGGATTCTAATCCAAAGAATCGGACGGTTATAATGTAATGAGCATAATCCAAAAAGCCCAAATGCATAACCGTGAACTCCTCACAGTCGTTACGCACACATAGTAAATGCCTTGTGCGATTATGTGCTGTTCCTGCTCCCAAAACACTTAGTGGCTTGTGCTGTTCATTGATACCATCAATGGAGACACTGATTTGGAAACTCTTATCATAGCGCTCATCTAAATAATAATTAATGATTTGAAGGTTCATTTATAAAATCAGTTGTACAACTTTTACCCACCATCATTGTTATCAGTTACCACTTTAGCAATAAGCCACAATTGTTGGGAATAGGTTGTCATTAGTGGGGACTTCATGGCAAAGGGGCCAGTAGCCAGAACCGTTTTACTGTGGGCCAGCGTTGTGTTGGCCAATATTTGCTGTGCGGTCAGTGCGTCTGTGTTTGTTATTGGCGGACCGGTCAAACCAATTATAATACCCAGACCAAAGCAGGTGAAAAATCCAAGAAATACCATCACAAATTCGCGCTTGTGCATAGAATACATGCGCATATGAACGGATCGCTCACATCGATCATGAAAAAAGGCAGGTGATATATACTTGTTAAATTCGCTAAATAAGTCACTGAACTGCGATAGAGAGTTCTTGAGGCGCAACAAAAGGCCACCAGATGGTAAATGGTAGGCATACCCCAAGCCGGAGGTATCTGTAGGCGGCTTCGTCATGTTATCTCTCCTGTTAGTGCGTTGTAAATGGAAGTGTTTCGTAAAATAGTTGCGTTTCCTTTGTCCTCTTTCTTAAATGCACACCTTGTGCATTATATAAATTGTATTTAAACTGTAACTGTTATGCCTTACAGTTGCAGAAGCACCTTTTACAGCTTTTACCTATGTTTATGTATTCGAATTACAAGCATTTTATATATTTTTGAAATGAACTCTGCACTGTTTGGATGCTTTTATGAAAAATATTGATTATATTCTAGACAATCACATATGTTTTCTATCCAAAGGGTGGGCTCTTTACTACATTGTTCGGCCAGCGCCATATTGCATAGTTTTAGAGCCACTGCGCATGCGCTTTCTTATCAGCTGAAACAAAAATGTAAACAAACGAACTTTAGGAGGTAAATATTTCTTGTATGATTTCTTAATTGGTATAATTTTTTTATACAAGTGTGCTTATAAATTAACTAGTTATAAATTAGTTTAGTCCCAATATTTGATTTGGCCATCCCAACCGGCAGTAACTAATTTGCTGGATTCATGTGGATGCCACAGCGCACTTATGCAGACACCTTCATGCGCTTGCCACTTTTTGTACATTTTCGTCGTTTTCCAATCCCATATGTAGCACTTGCCATCACCATCACCTGATACTAGGTAACTCATGTCCGGAGAAAAGTCAAGTTGACAGGCATATCCGGACACCATATGACCACTAAAGACTTTTTTGCGATTCATTTTAAAACGATTCAAGGCAGAGAATATCACGATTTTGTTGTCTAATGATTGACAGGCCATCCATTTGCCATTGGGCGCTAGGGTAACAGCAGGCATTGAATGCATCGTTGGATCAGCAATGTATTTCATATCCACAGGTATATCCCACTCCCAAATACGCATGGATTTATCGTCTGAGGTGGTTACGAATCTTCTATTATCATCCACAAACGTAATAGTGCTAACTGAACCCAAATGACGATCGTATTCTTGTACAATATCACCGCTACGTGTGTCCCACTAAAAAATAAAACAGTTATGAAAAATTTTGATGATTTTCGAAACAAATCATTACTTACACAAATAATTTTCTTGTCAGAAGTACCGGCCACAAAGAGATGCTGCTTGCTGTTATCCGGATGAAATTTAACGCAAAATGGCATTTTACGTGTAGTAAAACGTGATATGACATCACCAGTCTCCGCATCCCACAATTTAATATAACGATCGTACGAAGCAGATAATATATTTGTACCCTTGTTGTTCCACGCAATGTCTTTGATAGCCTGACGATGCCCAGAAAAGGTACGTACACAACGTCGATCTCCATAAACCTCCCAAAGTTTCACGCGGCAATCCATTGATCCAGATAGAAGCAAATGTGCAGTTTTTGGAAACCAGCGTATTGATGATATTCCTTTGTTGTGACCTGTCCACGTGTGAATGTGTGCTTTGGGAAGAAAGCATTTCGGTGGAGGTGCGCTTGACCGCAAATTTATACCCAGATCGTGTGGAGCATGTAGATACGATCGTCCTTGATAATCATAGGCATCTTTGACTAAAATGTTAAAAATATATTTAGAAAAAATTGACACTCTCTGGAGCACGTATGTAACTCACTATGTAAAGTTGATTTTTCTTCGAGTGGCTTATCTTCCGGAATGCGTCCGCGTTTGTGACGCTTAGACAGCAGCTCATCCAGCTCGGCACGCTCCTGTTCATTTGGCTTGGCAATGGATACCTCATTTTCATACTTTCCCCATGGACCCAAGAAGCCTTCAATATCATCAGGACGATCATTCTTTTCTTGCTTTCGCATTTTTTTGGGTTTTGGAGCTTCGAATACAGTTTTGCCATTATCATCGTATGCGGACTGCAGATCACCCACATATGATTGACCGTCTGCCGTCTCATCGACTGTGGGGTCTAAAGCGTAACCGTATGTATGGAATGTCCGCCGTTGATTTTCGAACTCAAACGCATTTATGTGTGCCTTCTCGACGTAGCCAGCCAACGTATTACGTGGCGCCCGCTGCTGCATGGTCAGACTGGGGTGTTCCGGACCCTGAACTGGTGCATACATTTCATCGTATCGTGGATTATAGGTGACCTCTTTTAACGTTGGATCGAGTGCTCTTGGGACGGCTACGGCACCCATTGCTACTACATCGGGTGCTGCACAAACCGCCAAGGCCGTTGAAACTGAATGTGTTTTGTCAACCGGCTGTAAATGACCGGGAACCGTTTTTTCATCGTTTCTTTGTTCATTGTCAGACTCGCCCTCAGACGAGCTACCGTAGGATTGCAAGCCCAACATGCTTGGTTAAAGACTGCGCGCGAATTCCGTGTATTTGTTAACGAAATGTTGCAAATATAAAATCACCAATGTATACAAAATAAAAACAAAAACGTTTATTGAAATTTCCATCAAGGTGGTTGATCTTCTATTAAATTGTTTGGAACAAGTTCAAAAGAGTGATTTGGTGAACCGAATGAACGAAACAAATACTTAATGTGAATGGCATATGTATGTAAATAGCAGTCATGACCACGGATCAACGTCTATTATTATGATTATGCGTTAACTTATAATTATATTCATTAATTTTTTATTGAATTTTAAAACATTTAAAGTTCCATTTTAAACATTTAAAACATTAAAATATATTATTTTAGAACTAATTTCTCAATTTGTTTCCGATATATTTAATCACGATATTTAGCACAATCAGCTGTGCAATAATCGGTTTTTGTGTGAATGATAAAATCGTGGACTCTAACACGTGCGCGGTAGTTTTAGTATAACATTAATAGTTTTATATCAGTGTTAAGGATAATATTTATCAACATGTCGATCAGGGAGAAGCTTTTAATGAAAAAAATTGTAAAGCGTGAAAAAAAGAAGAAGGAACTTTCGGTAAAAAAAGAAAAAAGCAAACAACAAGCGCCTGAGCCGCCAATCAAAAAACAAGGCAAAGGCCAACCAAAGAAGCAGAAGCCTTCACTTAAAAGACCAGTAAAGGATGAAGAAGGTATGTGTAAAGCCTAGAGTGCGTCTTTAACTGTATAATCCTTTGAATACTATTATCAGATGATCTGGAGGATGATTTCCAAGAGCAACCTCAGAAGAAATCAAAAAAACAACAATTAAAAAGGAAACCCCAAATAGAGATTGTAAGCCAAGAACCCGAATCAGATGATGACGAAGAAATTTCTGAGAATGATGACGATGAAATAGACAGTGAAGGTTTGTTTATAATTATAATATCAAAATATTAATTCATTTTTATTCGGGATGATTAAAAGGCGAATTTGATTTGCACTAGAGCAACGAGTTAATGTTGTCATGTTCGAGCATGAAATTAATTTAAAAAAAATAATCTGAATTAATCTAATGATGTGTTGCTTCTTTTATAAAATCCTTGATAATCAAATTGAATTGTTTGTAGAAGCGGAATCGCAAGACGCAGAGGAAGATGTGCAAGATGAGGAACCAGCACCAGCACCAGCCAAACCACTTAAAACACCAGCAACATCAGGAATGCCGAAGACAAATGGTAAATCTAAAGATGATCAGAATTTTACCGTTGAATCTTCATTGAGTGCATTGGATCAACGTGATTCTGATGATCGTAGCTTTGCTTCACTTAAGGGTGCTGTGTCTGAAGCTACATTGACGGCCATTGCGGAGATGGGATTTACTGATATGACGGAAATTCAGGCAAAGGCACTGACGCCGCTGCTAAAGGGTCGTGATCTTGTAGGTGCTGCACAGACGGGTTCAGGCAAAACACTTGCATTTCTTATACCTGCTGTAGAGCTAATCAATAAGCTGCGATTTATGCCTCGTAATGGTACTGGAGTCATAATTATTTCCCCAACTCGTGAATTATCGATGCAAACGTTTGGTGTGCTCAAGGAGCTGATGGCCCATCACCACAATACGTATGGTTTGGTCATGGGAGGGTCTAATCGCCAGGTGGAAAGTGAGAAACTTGGCAAGGGTATTAACATTTTAGTGGCCACTCCAGGTCGTTTGCTGGATCATTTACAGAACTCACCAGATTTTCTGTACAAAAACTTGCAATGTCTTATCATTGATGAAGTTGATCGTATACTAGAAATTGGTTTCGAGGAGGAACTAAAACAAATTATCAACCTGTTGCCAAGTAAGGGATAACCCTTTTACTGGTTTTTAAAAATTTTAATATTATTTTTACCTTTTTCTGTTAGAACGTCGTCAGACTATGTTATTCTCGGCTACACAGACGGAACGCATTGATGCTCTTTCAAAGCTAGCATTAAAAAGTGAACCCATTTATGTGGGCGTACATGACAACCAGGAAACAGCTACTGTTGATGGGTTAGAGCAGGGTTATATTGTGTGTCCATCGGAGAAGCGTTTGTTGGTGCTGTTCACTTTCCTAAAAAAAAATCGCAATAAGAAGGTCATGGTTTTCTTCTCCTCATGCATGTCAGTCAAGTATCATCATGAACTCTTCAATTATATTGATCTACCGGTCACTTCTATTCATGGAAAGCAGAAACAGACAAAACGCACAACAACATTCTTTCAATTTTGCAACGCCGAAACCGGCATACTGCTCTGTACAGATGTTGCAGCCCGTGGTCTTGACATACCTCAAGTGGACTGGATTGTGCAATATGATCCGCCAGATGATCCACGAGAGTATATACATCGTGTGGGTCGTACGGCTCGAGGCAGTGGAACATCAGGTCATGCTCTGCTGATGATGCGACCTGAAGAGTTGGGCTTCTTGCGTTATCTTAAAGCAGCCAAGGTGCCTCTTAATGAGTTTGAATTCTCTTGGCAAAAGATTGCTGACATACAACAACAGGTAAGCAAATATCTGTAATTTTAATTATTTGAAAATATTAAAAAAATTATTCTTTAACATTTTTAATAGTTGGAAAAATTAATAGCGAAGAATTATTTCCTGAATCAGTCAGCAAAGGAGGCCTTTAAGTCGTATGTACGAGCATACGATTCCCATCAGCTGAAGCAAATATTCAATGTAAATACATTAGACCTTCAGACGGTAGCTAAGAGCTTTGGATTTTTAGTGCCGCCCGTAGTTGACCTGAAGGTTGGCGCTGCCAAGCGAGAGCGACCACAGAAGCGTGTGGGCGGTGGAGGTTTCGGTCACTACAGGCAAATGAATGAGACCAATTCAAAGCAGCGTGTCTTTAAACAGATCAACCGAGATCAGGCAAAGAAGTTTATGCGTTAGTTATTTAGCATTAAGTGTAATGTACAAGTACTTTTATATACTACAAACGTGTATACATATTTGAATGTAGCAAAATGTACATAAGCGTGTCTTAATTTCACCAAAAAACTTTATATAACCAATTTAACTCTTTGAACGACTCATCTCAAAAGGTACTTTGACGCCCACACGGATGTTGCTTTACCATATTTGTATCTTGTTTGTTTCAAATATTTATCGTCTCCATTCAGCCGGTTAGCTTTGTTTTTTTTTTTTTAAAAAAAAAAGTATTTAGCGAGTTTTGCCCTATATGGAAAATGTGCTTTTGGTGTTTTTTCATTAAAATGTTCCAATTTATTGACGGTCAGGCCATTTGGTAAGTGTCAGCTGAACTGTTACAGTTTTGAGGTTATTCAACAAATTTTAAAAAATAAACTTTTGAAGGGGCTGGTTGCTAAATAATTATTTATATTAAAGTGAGTAATTTTATGTGTAATAGTTGTGGGGACGCTATATTCTCTAAGGACAGTTTGACACATATTGGACAATACAGTGGCTTTTTATTTATAACAGTTTGACAAGCACATTGCTGAAGTCAATCTTATTCAATTGAGCAATGTTCAGTGACTTATTGGCGCCCACTGATGCCCGCTGTCTCAATTGAAATAGCATTGAAGCTGTAAACAATTTTCTAATAAAAACCCGTTTAACCCACGACACCCACTCCATATTCACAACCATATCCACATACACTTCTACATCTACAACCAACATTGTGTGGCCTGTCCAAAAACGCAGCATCAAGAAATTAATGCGCAACCTAATGAAACCATTCAACCAACCGAGCATGTATAGCAGCAAATTAATAGTTTTGTCCGGTGTGGGCGAACAAAAACCACACACAAAAAAAACAAAGATATATGACACGCCCCCACCTCCTTAGCAGTTGTTAGTTGCAACTAACTTAAAATCAGTGCCAGCGCACTTGTTATAACGTAGCTAATCAAGCCAACAAATTGCTATGAATGAAATACAGTTTTATGCTGGCACCAACTTCATCTTAAATTCATTCATGCGAGTGTATTCATGAATGCTTGGTTGCTCGGGTGTGTAATGAAAACACAGCTATTATTTATGAATGAAAATTCAAGAAAACGTTCATAAGGATCCACAGCGAATCGCATTTCATTTTGTTTTTTGTCAAGGTAAAAACTATAACAGAAATGCTAAAAAGTAACCTTTTCAATTGTTGGAAAAACTTTCATGGTTGCTTTCTTTCTTTCTGCTTGTATTTAAAGCCTGGCTAAAATTAATGTAAATGAAATCTTTATTTAAAATTTGAAGCTACTTTAGATATTTGCAAGAAAACATTTCCCTTAAAACATTTTTAGATAAATTTTGAATAGATAATTAGCACAGAAGAGCCATTTGGCTTATTGCATTTCTTAAACTATTTGTTAACGATAGTATTCTAATAAAGTGTATTTGGCTGGGGAGTAATAAGTTGTGTAAAATTGTGTTAAGAGAACAAGCACTCACACCTTGTACCTGGACCGAGTAGGTGTGTGGATGCTGAAACAGGTTTCTATTTGAGTCAGAGTTGTGGCGCCCACGCAGTACTTAGTTGCATGCGTAATATTACACGGCTGCAGCCTGTTTAATTGGTAACAAGTTGGGGCTTAACCAATATACTAAAGCTAATTATATGAACAAAAGAGAACAGCATATGTTGGTTGCTTTGTATGTCAATTGTGAGCCGTCTAAAAGCAAGTGCATAGTATGTCGGCTAACATCAAAGCGTTTGCCATAAATTCGAACAGCGAAAAAAATTTGCATTCAGTATAGGCCAGTGTTGGACATGGACACCAAGGAGGGTTGACAAATAGTGTTTGTTCCATAAAAATGGCAACTGGCAGTAGCAGGCACAGTGGCACAAAATTGGCTAAATAATGATTCAGATATATGATTATTACTTTTTAGTTTGTTGTAATTAATAATCATTTTAAAAACTAATTTTTTATGTTACTATAGCTATTCCACTTAAATATACAATTCGAGATTCTTCTTTCAATCGGTTGCCTAGTGCACTGCCAACTCAATTAATATCTCGTTTTGGCTTCGACTCTAGTGTGTCTCGCTGAAAGAATTCAATTGAATTTTAAATGCAATTTTGGTTGTATGGCTCAGAGTAATAACTCACCCTCGAGTAGTTCAGTTTTTGGCACACATTTCGCGTAACAAATTTCTTACTGTCATTTGGAAAATTTAAACTGGTAGCCTTTCGGACGGCTGTAACCTTTATTATTGGAAGAAAATTTCAAAATTGAAAGTACTTTGAAAATGGCCCACATACAAAAGCCGCACAGATTTTCGGCCCACGAATGAAATGATGTGTCTTTTTATTCATTTGTATTTGGATTTAAATTTACTCATATACATGTGTGGGTGTTCTAACATCGCAATAGGCCTTAGCGGCTTGATATCGAAAATCCATAATAATAATACAATGTCCAAATCTTAACGCTCTGACACATATATTTCAATGACAATAAAAAGTATAATGTGACTATTTGACTGTATATATACGAAATATATGCTATGCCATCTTTGGCCCACACATATGTACCTATACACACATCAGCATACATATATAAATATATATATCTATATACTCTCGTATGACCATGCCAAGGTGCACATAAAGTTGTTGGTCAGGTCGGTGGGCGCCTGCTTTCCACTACCACTGATTGAAAACTTTCACGTCTCTTTTAAGTGCATGCGGGTGCTGTAAGTGCTAAAGCAGCCGCTGGTGCTTGCTTTTGCGGAATACACGGAAGCTAGGCAGAAACGTACATCTGAAACGCATTTGCAATGGAAAGTAAAAGTTGTTGCTGTCCAGCGCCGCTTATATGGTGCGTCGCCATCGCATGCGAATGCCAATTTTCCCACATACATTTAAAGTATTTGAGCATTTGGCTCAAAGGCAAGTTTGACACCAACATTTGGCTTTTGTCGCACATTTCTATACAGTGTGCAGCAGTTAGTACGGTCGTAATTTGCATAGGCTTTTGGCCAAATGCCCACATATCTAAAAAAAAAAACATTGTGTTCAGTTCTAATCGTATTCGTTGCCTGCTAACAATTGCTGCGCGTAATTAATACCCCTGCGCTCAATGTTCCATAATTCAAATTGACGCCAACGCGCCAAATATGCCTAGCCAAACGAGAGCAAGCAAGATGGCTGCTATAAACAGCGCATGATTAACAGACTTAAAGCTGCCACCTTTTATTGATTAAAATGTCAAAGTATTATTGTATTGTTTTTAAACATTAACAGTTTATAAATTTACATTTATTATACTTATTTAGTTAATTTTTTTATAATAAGGAATTCATTTGACGAATATCATGTATTGATAGGCTAATTTTTTAATAAACATAAACAGCTGCACAGCTTTGAAAGGGTGGCAACGCTTGTGCGTTGATCTTCAACGCCGTTAAGCCTCTGTTATACTCAAAATGGCACTACAGCTCTCTTCTTTTCTTCTTTTTCGTGTGTTCGCTTCGCGTTCAGTTTCTTTTTCTCTGTCTTTGCGTGCGGTTCAGTTGTAGAAATAGGAAGAATCGTTTTAGTAGAGCCGAGACCCGTGCGTTTTTCCTTTGAACCGAGTCGAATAGATTTCAAAATAAACAAAAAAGGAATTCTTAAAAAATTAATACTTACTTAGTGGTATAAATGCGAGTGTATGCAATTTTAAAAACGTTTATATTAAAGGCAACAACCCCTATAAAAAGAGAAACAACAACAACAAATACATAATAATCAGTAGCAGCAACAGCAAATGTGCATATTTTATGCTAAATTTTCAACGTTTGCATTAAATTTTGAAATGCTTTCTGTACCTTGTGAAATTGATCGTAGTAAATTTTATATAATTAAAATTACTGCTTTTAAATAACGTACAAGATTCGATGAAAATAAGAAATAAATTAATTTGCATATAAAAGTTAATTTAATTTTTTTGTTGTACTTCTTTTGGCCGCAGCAGCCAGAGAGAATTCGAGTGAGCAACCAGAAGAGCAGCAATTTTGACATTCTGCTTTTCATTCATCTCCGTTTGTTCACGATTACGCTCACAAACACATACGCATACAAATTAACTGTCCATGTGTTTGGCAGCGCATATGTATTTGGTGGCAAAAAGTAGACGGCAACTGCGTCGTCTGTCTGTGCTGTTCCTCTCACCGATCACAGGCAGCCGTTACTGTGCTGAGGAATTTTTCTGTCTTCATTTTCGACTCGCTCTCTCGTTACTGTTGCTGCTGATGTTTTTCTTGTTGTTTTTGTCGTTGTCGTTATTATTGTTGTATTAGTAGTGTTTTCGTTCCTTTTTTACTCAAATCTTTTTGGGTGGAGTTGTTTTCAATCTTTTTCTGTGTATTGCTCTCTCGCCCACGAGTTATTAAGAATTTCGTTCATATAAACTATAATAACAAAAATTAGTGTTTCTATTTTACAGAAACAAGAAAATACAATAAAGCACATTGAAGTAAAATTGTGTTAAAAAAGCCTTTTGTGTAGCAATTGTGCAATTCGTTAAAAAAAGAATAAAAGCAATAAACACAGAACAGAGAAACAGTCAATAAATTAATTACACATCATAAAAGAATTTCGGTAGCAAAAACAACAACATTGTGCAACAAAATAAAAGTTTGTTAAAGTCTTAACAACAACATATAAGTTACAAAAACATACACACACACACACACACACACAGACACAACCACAAAAACAAAATGAGTGTCTGTGAGAATAAGAGCGTTGTGCAACAGCAATTGCAACAACAAGCTGCTGCTGCCGTAGCGGCTGCTGCAGCCGCTGCAGTTGTACAGCAACAACAGCAACAGCCCCCGCAAGTGCTACCACAGCCACAGCACATGACGCCACAACAGCAACAACAGAGCACACAAAGCATTGCCGACTATTTGGCTCAATTGCTGAAGGATCGCAAGCAGTTAGCCGCATTTCCCAATGTCTTTACGCATTTGGAACGTTTATTAGACGAAGGTAAGTTAATAATATTAATAAATAGATGTGAGGTACTGTATATAAACCTTATAAAATCGTTTGATTTCATTACTAGTTATAATTATGCTGCTTTAACAGTCCCACCACCAATAAGCGTAACATCGTTTCTCTCGCACTATCTGTGTCTCTTTTATTCTCTCTTGGCATCTTATGATGTTGCTTTCTATATTTAAAACGCTTCTCTGGCTGATCTTGAGTTCATTCCACCTTGTAGAGGAATCAAAGTAAATGCTGTCTACGTCGACGTCGTCGGCAACATCATTGCCAGTTGTTTGTTATTTTTAGTTACTTCCTTTTTGTGCCACATCTTCGTGATTTCTCTTTCTCTGTCTTTCTCACCCGCTCTCTCTCGCTCTCTCTCATTCTTTGAAGAGCACTTACACACTTGTCTCTCTTAACTGTTGCTATAGTTTGTTATTCTTTTCGCTGTTTTCCTCTTATCAACGGGACCCCCACTTATGTTTTTTTTTTTTTGTTTTTTGAATGTATTCAGAAATACTCCTTGCTACGTAAACAGTGTTGCAAGTCGTACAAAATATATTCTGAATGGGGTTCGGCTATCCGCCACACGCCTCTGATTTGACTAAGTAAACACTTACTTTGTCGAAAAAGAAAATGAACAACAAAAAAGCCGAAAATCAACATCGAAAATCATAACAGTTAGTAAAGAAAAGGCGCGGCGTGGGCATGAGACATGACACAAGGACCACAAATACGAATATGGAACGAACTACCTGAACGGTCACAATTTGTAGTTGTAGTTGTTGCTTATGTTGTCGTACGCTTAACATCTGTTAGCCATATGCATGTACTCATATATACATACATATATGTGTGTGTGCCCCTTGGTAATGACAAAATTATGTTGCACAGATACACATTCAAAGATACAGTTAATGTACATACGTTGCTGCAAACTAGTTTTTATTTGTTGCTGTTATTGTTTTTGTCAACAAATTGTATTTGCTAAAAGCAAAGCGTTGACAATTTATAAAACTCGTTCGACCAGCAAAAGGAAAATCTTTTAATTTTTTTTTTTTTTTTTTTACCTTTTCGCCACCACCCACCCAACCACTTAACCAGCCAAACAAACGCTGCTGCTCAATTTTATCAATAACTATGGAAGTTGCTGCAAAGCTTGACTGACCGTACCCGGAATCAGAGTTGAACTTCGTCTATAATATTCACTTGCAGACAGAGTCGTATTCGGCTTAGAGTCGTATCGGGCTTACGGGTTGATCTTGTTAACGGTTTTCGACTTTTCAACTGTTGCTAGAAGTTTTTTGTTTTTGCAACTTTCTCTTTTCAATTGCTTTTGTTGCAGAGCTTTTTTCTAGGTTTTTTCTTGTATTTTTTTTTTGTTTTATGCTGTGCCAGTTTGTGGTTTAAGATTTTACATTGGCAAACAGAACTCCACGTGTTTTTTTTCCCTTTTGTCGCATTTGTATTTGTTTTAAGTGTCTCAAAACATTTGAAAGTTTTCAAAGTTTGGCTTTTAGGTGGCAAGAAAAGTCATGGAAAGTTATAAAAAAAATTTTTATAGTTTACTATTGCTATATTTACTTTATATAGTATTATAATACCATACTAAATTGGCTACGATCTATATAAAGTTTGTATTATAAACATATTCTGTTCACTTTAAGTCAGTATTAAATTTAATTATTATTGTTCGAACTTCA
The DNA here is from genome assembly GCA_037044455.1 of Zygothrica quintamaculata. NCBI lineage: Eukaryota > Metazoa > Arthropoda > Insecta > Diptera > Drosophilidae > Zygothrica > Zygothrica quintamaculata. The sequence goes on from JBAMBS010001342.1 coordinate 182,110, forward strand.
GACTTGAGAGACTTATAATAGATTTACGGTTACTCGAATTTATTATATAAAGTAAATTTATTTATATTGTTACTTTAATTTAATGCACTCTTTGAAATTTAGAATCAATTATAATCTTAACTATCTTGTATAATTTTGTTGACTATTTGAATTCAAATTAAAAATCCAGTGCTTGTACCTCACTCCCACTCTTTCTCTCTCTGACTCTCTCTCCCTCTGACTCTCTCTCCCTCTCTCTCTGTCTTTGTGGATATTTGCTGTCCATATTTGAAATCCTTCAATGCACATTTGGTACAACCTGTTGGGTTGTTGCTCATTTGAATTGCATGAATATATATGAATAAGGTAATGCATTCGTGTTTATAGATATGAAATATATGTTTTCATATAAATATATGAGTAAAGATTCTTGGTTTTTGTAATTTTCTTTATTATGCTCTTTCGTTCATTTAAAATTTCTTACTTGCCATTAACAATAGAGGAATGCAATAAGTTGAAGAGGCTTAAGAGACAGGTAGAAGTAGATAGATATTCTCATACAGAATATATATATAGATATATATATTATGAAAAGAATTGTATGATCTCATCCATTGTACAGGATATCTTGTAGTCGTTGACTTTAAACAAAAGACGCATTACTTGTTGCCATTCGCAGCATTTAGAATTTCTTTCTCTTATTTTTATTTATTTTTACCGCGTGCTTTTATTGTCTTGATTCGCTAGTCGTTTCTGGCACTGCTGACATAAATTTTGTGGCTCGTTTTGTTTTTGTTTTTGGATTTGTTTTTATGATTGTGTATGTGTGTGTGTGTGTGCGCTTGTGTGTTAGTGTTTGTTGGGGGTAGTGACTCATGATTAAAAAAATAAAAATGAAAATATTAAGCAGAGAAAAGCCGATGAATATATATATATATATATATATTAATTGTAGTGGTTGTAGTAGCATTTTATTCTATTTTCTTAGATACAAGATATATATATATATATATATATATATACATATATATATGAATGTACATATGACAACTGGCAGGCAGAGCACGTTTCTATAGTTGTTTTTGTATCTTGATGCATGCCGAGCAATTTGCACAGTTGAAGTGTGCCTAGACTGTGGAAAGACGACGTCAAAGCTATGTACTCAGGTTACGACGTTGCAGTCCAACCATAACTGCACGTACATTTAAATGTATCTATGAGATACTCTGTGTATCTTCCGCATGACATCTGGCCTTTATACAGGCTGTCAGTTAATTGTCTTTTGTATTTAAGTTCTTTTTGGCCATAATCATTTTAATATTTAGCTTAAAGATCCCCCTTATTAAACTATTATTATATATTTAAGGTGTTACTTTGTTTTTCACCCACGCCTTGAACAAAATAAGCGCAAGAACAACAAAAGGAACAACGAACATATCAAAACTCTGTTGTTGTTGTTGTTGTTGTTGCTTCTTCTTCTTCTTTTGTATCTCTGGCACGCAACGCATTTGGCCGCGATCTTATAGATACACAAACTGTGTGTATCTTGCGCTGTGCATTTAAAAAATCAAATTACGTTCGGACTACACCCGCTGCTACCGAATAGAAGCGCACAAATGTTTATATAGTCACAGCTATATATATATTTTATATATATATATAAATTTTATAAATATATATATGTTAATATGTATATATGTAGGTGTGTATATATATATATATACATTCTGGCATTTCTCTTAAGATACATACACACAGAAGATTTTCAGTTCTCGAAATTTTTTTCATGAAAATTTTGAAATGTGTTTCATTTTGTTTAAATTTAGAAGATTGAAAATGGTTTTTTTTGCCGCCCGCTGCCTGCGGTAAATATTTCTGTTCTCTCTCTCTCTCTCTCTCTCACTCTCACTCTCGCTCGCTCTCTATTTGAGTATGCTTGTGTTTGGGGCGTTGTTTTACCATTAATTAAAGAGCATCATTAACTTGGCTAATATTGGCTTTAATGCAAACAATGAACTAACTAAAATGCATACACAATCGAACGCTTCATCGATCGCTATGAAAACAAATTAAATTTCAAATTAAAAAATGAAAAAAAGAAAGGCAAAAAAAAAGCTCATTGAGCTCTTTTGAATTTCAATTTGATATTACTTAGATCCAAGTCCAGAGGTAGCCCATTCCCATACCCAATCCCAGTCCCAGTCCCATTTCCAATCCCAATACCAAACACAAACACATACTCAAACCTCAACCTCAACCTAAACCCAAACCCAGTCGCAGCACAGAGACAATGTTTATACGCGTAGCTGAGCTGACGGCGTGCTCATAAATTTGTTGACAATTGTTATGCGGAACGCGTGGGCACAGCTGGCAAACCCTCTAAAACGAGGGTATTATCGCTATTAACCCGCCGTAGCGTGCCTATATACCCGCAGCATATTGTTAATGTGGAGAGCTGGGTGTAGGTGTAGGGTGTAGGGTGTAGGGTGTAGGGTGTAACTCCGTATACATATACATGCGTCCCATTGCGTTTATCAAATTCAATTAAAATCTTTTGTCATGTCGACCATTCGCTGTTTTGATTTGCTATTTACTATTTCTCTTCCTCTTTCTATTTCTATCTTTGTCTTTGCCTTTGTCTTTCTTTTGTTTTTGTGTTTGTTTATGTTTATGCGTTTTTATTTTTGTATTATTCGTATGGGCGCGCTACCAAAAAAGTGAATCAGTCAATCGTTTGACCAATGCACGGAAGTTGACCATGGCCAGAAGCTGACTGGCTGACTGGCTGACTGTCTGCATTATTGGCCATTGATTAATAACCACTGGCAACGTTAATAATGCAATCGACCAGGCACAAACATTAACAAATGATCCGTTGCACTTCAAATTGCATTTTTATATTTGTTTTATTTGATTTATATGATGGAAGGGCATTGATCTACGATCACTGAACATTGACAGGCGAAAGTTACGTTTATAACTTTGATTGAGTTTTGCTCGAATGGCTTGAACTGATTAATTTAGGGTTTATCATGGTCAACGATTTGTGTTCCACTAAGCATATCTAATATATAGATATATTGTCTATATGCTTTTGATATTAGTTTTGTATATAGTTTCAATGATATATGCTTATATCTTATGCGCAAAAATATATAATAAAAGTAAAACATTATTTTTTTTTATTTTCTCATTTCAATTAACAACTTTTTTTTTGCTTTTAAGTAACCGACGGGCATTCATGGAATTGCGCTCATCTGAGTAGAAAAAAAAAATAAATAAATATCTTTATATCGAAGCACATATGACTCAGCACATGGCGGCACATGGCAATCCCAAAAGATACAAATACTGTTTTACATCTGTCTATGTGTGTGTGTGTATCTATGTGTATATCACACACAGCCTTCAATTAGCATTTTCAAGTGCCTCTGCGTCTGCCTTTGCCTCAGCCAGTGGCTCTTGTATTCACTCTCTTTTAGATCTCTGCAGCTCCTCCTTGCCCCCAGGCACATCATCGCTATCAACCTTTCAAAATTAGATTGCGTCATTTTGAGCTTCCATGACATTTGATACACACAGAGCTTGCAACAAATTTAATAAGAAGAGCAAGAAAAATGTTTTTGCTTCTTTTATATTTTTTTGTTTCCTTTTCGTGTTTGATGAAAATAGCAAAAATACGTTGAACAAAGTGAGCGTAATTAAAATATTTTTCGCTAGCTCATATTCCATGCCTCTACAGATACACTCTAACAGATTCACACACTTTAACACAAGTTTCGACTCCTTTCTGCTTCCCTCCCCCCACTCAAGTCAGAGACTTGCTATGGCACGCGACTACCAGCAGCACCAACAGCAGCAGCAACAGAAGCAGCAACAGCAGCAGCCGTGCTTACGCCTTCGTTGCCGTTGCCTCAACAGCCAGCCATGTGGCATTAGACAATTGCTTTAATATGCTGCCAGCAGTAACCAATCGCAGCCGCTGAACCACACAAATTGAACAATTTGATAACAAAGCACAATACTTGAGAGTTCGAGATGCAAAAGGCAATAAATTTACTTTGAAGTTGCATGTGCCATATGGTATAGTCTATGTGTTGGCCTCAACTTCAACTTCAACTTCAACTTTAAATTTAATTTCAATTTCGATTTTAACTCGAACTGCTGCAAGCTGCAACGAATTGATCGCGCTGTATATGGACAAAGACGTTGCCACTTGAGTTGGGGCAAGTGAATCAACTTTGACTTGTGCAATGCTATCGATATTGGCTGATGCCGATCAATTGAAAACTTTTCATTTTCAATTGCCCAAAAGAAAATAAATGAATAGCCAGCATGTGAAATACGGGTACACACACACACACACACACAGTCACACACAAGACACACACAAGACACACCCCTAGAATTGGTAGAACAAATGCAATCAAGTATCATAAATTGATTAATAATCATTATACCTATAGAAATTGATCTAGCAAAAACGAACAAAATCAATTATTGAAAATGGGTTAGGGAATTGAACACTTGACGTGACAATCATATAAAAAATAGAATCAAATAAATCTGTCATGAGATATTTACATTTTCTATATAAAATTTACTGAAAGCAAATGAAAAATAATCATCTTGATTCAACTGAACTAATACCTCGTAAGAATACTTGAAGAACATGACAAATGTTATATATATATAGAGATATATATACATATAGATAGATGTCTATTCTATACTAACATTCATTGATTCAGTGTTAAATTTGAGATAGTTCTTATTTGGCGTTGGTTGTCGCATCATTTAATTGTTTTTTGCATTAACAAGATATTTGTCATCAAAAACAATTAACAGCCTTGTAATATACGACGATATATAGCTCACAGATACAGATACAAATGTGTATATCTATTAGATACAGCTAAAAAATAAAACGACGAGTTGCATGCAAATTTTGTAGTTTGATTAGCAATAAAAACATGGCAAAAAGCTTCTGTATCTGCATCTTTTTGGCTGTCTGCAATTGAGAAATTGCAGTATGAATGAATGTTGTTGTTGTAGTTGTTGTCGCGGTTGTTGTTGCTGTTGTTGTCACGTTGTTTTCAATGTGTATAAGTTGCTTTGCGCGTGTGCGTGTCTCTGTGTGTGTGTTTATTTTTTTGGCATTTTAAAGTATCTTTTTGGATACTGCCAGCCGTTTTAGTTTTACACAATTTTTGGCTTAATGCGTCAGCCAATTTCACGCACTTTTCTACCGTTCAACTATTTCGATTGAAAGTCTTTGATATCTGCAAGAAATTTCCAATTGTCACGCCCACAAGTCGCCCAAATTGTTGCATTTGCCATCAGCTGTTGTCAGTCAAATATATCTCGTTGAGTGTGTGTGTGTGTGTGTGTAGTAGTATGTAGGTCTGTGCCGCGTTGCATGTTGGCTTTTGTCTTTACCGTTTTGTCGCTGTCTTGTTTATGTTCATTATGGCACTTTTTTATTTTTTATTTTTTATTTTTTACTTTTTGATATGACATAAAAATTGAATGTCGTGTGGCCACGTTTATTTATCTGCGTATTTGGGTTAAATGCAATTTTCGTATATTTTTTTATTTATTTATTTTTATGTACGCTCCATGTTGTTTATGTTCAATCGGTCGATGCGTGGGTGTCATTTGCCCATATAAGTATAGGTGCATAGCTTTGACACGGATTACCACAATAGAAAACAAGGAACAGTTTAAGTTTCCTTATACATATATACTAAGTAATATTGATGACTAACTTGTAATAGCCTTTAACATTGCTGTTAATACGAATAACATTGCTGTAACATTCCTGTTGATACTAATAAATAACAGTTTTATGTTATTGCCTTCAAGAAGTATGACGCAAATATCGTTGTGATTATGGGACATTCATCAACTTATTTATGTATAAGACAATTTGATGGTTTTCATTTGGAATTGCAGAACAACATATACAGAATTTAATTACGTTTCAACAATTATTGTTGCTGTTTTTAGAAAAGCTCTTTCGATGCCTCCTAAACTAACAACATGCACGTCATCAGCTTTGACCAATGTCATTGAATTTCCGCTTCACTTTCGAATAGTGAATGCGCCCACTCGTCCTCAGTGCACTTTACCAGCTCAAGGACATTCCATCCACATGTATGTGTGTGTGTGTGTGTGTTATCAGTCGCCTAAGTGACAGTTGCATTGAATGTCATTGGCATGTGTATAGGCAATACACCAATACAAACGAGTACACTTGCATTTTCTAAAAGCCAGTTAGGCCAGTCATCATGCCATACCTTACCATACGTAGGCTTTTCCGGTTTTCCACGCAATAAGCCCACACCAAATGAAAATTACATACATATATTGTCACAGAAAGCGCACAGCATATACACACATACAAAGACACATATAGAGTGAAAGATGGCAGCATATGGTAGGGAAAAGGGAGGCAACGTACGTTCAACACATTGACGAGACAACGTTGAAAGTTGGCGCTGCTGCCGCCTTTTGACTAAAAATAAACCAAAATACGTGTGGGCGCCCAAAGGTGTTAAGAACAAGTTGCACAACACAAAATCAAAAATAAAAAAAGTAAAAATCAACCGCAAATAAACCTACAATGTTGAAATACCTAAGAGACATACTAACAAAAGGGGTATATATATAAATATATATATATATATATATATATATATATAACATAAAATGTATTATAATTTGGATGTAAAAGCTTTGCATTAATCTAATTAAAGTCATAGACTAAAAGACAGCTAGATATAGAAGTAATACAGAGGAATTGAAGATACAAATAATACCTTTAAGATCTATCATAGGGCGTACAAGTAGTAGTATAAAATAAATATATAATGAAAGAGATGCGGCAACTCTTTGAGTTTTTTCAGTTTTTTGTTTCAAAACGAGTCGCTGGACACTTGAATTTTGGTCAAGCATATTACGCTATGTCTATAATTATGTATACATATGTGCATAAGTATGTATCTAGCTATATAAGTACATACAACACAAACAAAATGGAAAGAGATGACAAGAAAATGGAAAGGAGATGGCAAAGGCGAAGTAGAAGAAAACAAAACAAAGTACAACAATATAAGAAAAGGTAACAAAACAAAAGATACCAATACGACACAGTGGTAGGTGGACAACTTGTGGGCCGCGTTAAGACTGGCTCTGTGATAATTTATAGCAATAGAGTGTTGGGAGCTCTTCATGTATTGTCTTAAGGATTGTGTTTTTTTTTTTGCTTTGTGCTGTTTTTTTCTTTCATTTTTGGCTTTGGGTTGTTGCCACATTCGTGTGGGGGGCCCCTAAGACGTATGTCACGTTGCGTATGCGCGATAAACAACATTAATTATACGACAAGTAAAAGGCAGACACGATCAAGTGACATGCTTGCTGCGTAGCTACAAGTAATGCATGGCCCATTTAAAGAGCTTAAGACGCCCACAATTTATATATACTTATATCGTATATATATAGGTACATATACATATTGAATGAATATAAGTATTATATGAAAATATGTCAGTAATAAATGATTTTTGTTAGCCTTTTATGTTTGCCAATCATTTGTACACATTATTAAATTAACATTACGCCCAAATAGAGACATTATCTTAATGTTTTTGCTAATTAAAGTAAAAAGACTTACAGATACTATAAAAATAAGCGAAGAAAAAAACATGACATAAGCGTCAACTGTAAATCAACTTAAAACAGACTGTTTCCAAACGGCAAATGCAACTTTCACTCCTAACTACACATGCTCAAACATATATATATATATATATATATATAACTTTATATATATATAGATTTTAAAAATTCAATTTTCAAATATGTGCTAATGTTTGTTTAGGGCAACTTATGCGTATCCAAAATATCTCTGTATATATTATATATATATATATATATATTTATGTGCATGTATTGTTAATTTCCGTCGAGCCATGCGCGCATTTTCTCCAAATTTAATAACAGATGTGAGTTTTCAAAAAAATAAGAAATATATGATATATTTGTATATATACATAGGTACAAAGAGCAGCAGCAACATCGTGTAGAATGTGATAGAACACAGCTTGTTGTATAAATTGTTTACATGATATCTAAAACTTTTCGCAATTTTTTTAGTAACAAATTTTTCTGATGAATGTATTTCAATGTTTTGTGCATGTTTCGATTGTCTTTTTTATTGCAATTGTATTAGTTAACTATTGACACAGAGATGCTGTTTTTATTGTAGAATGTGCAATAGAATTTGAGTTAGATACCAGAATGTTAGATAGAGATAAAGAATATAAAGCATCATAGAATAGATACCGAAGAAGAGCAACAACAAATAGAAAAGGTCATGAACTCTGCGGTTCGTTTGAATACCACACAATCTACGTCTCGTTCTGTATTCAATTTTGTGCGTGATTTGTGAGATTCGTTTGCTTCTTCTCGTTGCTTGTTTCTGTTGTTGACTCTAGCGGTATTGCTGTTGTTGTTGTTGCTGCTCCTGCTGTAGTTGTTGTTATTGTTGATTTTGCTTTTGTGGTCGTAGCCAGGCCAGCGTCTGTTTATGTTCCACACACGTAGCAGGGGCTCCGGAAAAGTCATTCGGCTACTCCAGAAATAAACAAGTGATGGCAGTGTGGCAACAACAGACTTGCCCCGAAACGAGTCACATCCGAGTACTGGTAGTAGTAGTAGTAGTAGTAGTACTAGTCGGAGTAGAACACACGTTGCCTGACAGAAATTTTATCTTTTGGATTTGTTTAAAAATAGCAGAAGAGGCACAGAGAGAGTCAGAGGGGGAGAAAGAGATTTAAAAAAATCCCCAAAAATTGTATCAGTGCTGCAACGGAGATTTCGTGTGTTAACAACCTTGTAGATGATGATGTTGCTGCCCCCACATGTGTTGATTGAGATTTAAAGGCATGAAAAGTCATTGTATTTAAAATTGAGGCATGCAACAATTCAATACAAATTTCAATGTGTCTAATAAAATTTACGTCTCAGCCAATCAACGTTCAATTAGGTATTAAAAATTTCTTAACTGAAAGGTAAAAATTTTGTTTTGTTTTGTTTTGTCTTCTTTTTATTTTTAACTTTTATGCTTTATATTATTTGTTTTTCCTTTCTTTAAAATTACGTCAAAAAAACTTTATCTCCGAATATCTTATCGTTCATCTGTCGCATTGTTTATCTTTATTGTTTATAAGACAAAGTCTGCATCTTTTTGAACTCTCAGACAATAAATTTAATTATATATAACGAATTTATATATACATATATAAGAAAATTAAAAGAAAACCAAACTGAAATAATCTTATCTCATATCATTTTACCTGTGTTTGCATTCGTTTCAGGTGAGTTTACCGTAATAACTTAGCAGCTTATCAATAATGAGATAGCACACTACAGTAGCTGCTAGGCTAGCCCATTGGAACCTCGAAATAGTAAAACAAAATGCCGTCGGCTCTACTACGGCTAAAACTAACCTGATTGGCTGAGTATACAAATTGTCTATTGGCTATACTATATAAAGTTAATTTTTAATTGGTTTAAGCAGCCATTGCTTTAAACTAAACTGAAGGTTGGCAATGGTAGGGATGTATAGATAATAATGCCAGACAATCGGTTGGAAGGGGGAGGGGGAGATGGAGGGGGTTATACTCATTGATATTATCTGGCGTTAAATTTTATGAGCAGAAGGGGCTATAAAATAAGTTTGCTTAATTGCTTTATAAATAAAAATGGTCGCGCATTGAGCTATTGACTACCGTTTGGAAGTGACTAACTGACTGAAAGGCTAACAGACTAACTGGTTAGCTGTTTAGCTGGTTAGCTGCTTGATTGACTTATTGAGCGAATGACAGAGCCTGACTATCAGAAATAAAACAGGGTTGAGGGTGTACTTAAAGCTACAAATTTATGCACTGTACCTGTCACTGCTTCTATATACATATATATATATATATATATATATATATATATATTCTTTTGAACTGAAAAGGTTTTTATATACTTTATCATATTTTCAATAGAACCCTTATTCGCTTACCGCTTCAATGCCTTCATTGTATGAATCTTAATTATTGTTATTTTGTTATTTTGCTTTTTTTTTCTTTGTAAAATATTGACGAAACAAAATGCAAAATGTGACAAGTATCCCCCATTGGATCTCACTTGGCGCAACTCAACGCGAGTTGGCTTCAATCGTTAAGGTTCAAGGTGTGGCTTCCTGCTACATCATTAGGAGCACTTATATATTATTTACCTTTTTTCTCTGTGTCTTTTTATTCAGTTTTTGTTTGTTGTTGCTGTTGTGCAAAAGAGTTTTCCACAATTTCACACAAAAAAAGAGAAAAATTTACGCATTTTGCTTGAAGTCTTATAATTTTCTTGCTTACTTGTGGCGGCATTTTGGCTAAAATTGCGCACATGGGAACTGTTTGATTTGCGGCCAATTTTTTGCTTGGCTCGATGCCTTGCGCCACTTTGCCCAAAGCGACAACAACAACAGCAACTATAGTCAATATATAAACAACAAAAACAACAACAACAACAACTGTTAAACTGTATAAATCGGCATTTGCAACGTTTTTTGGCAATGACAAGTTGCAGAAAAAAAGTGTTTTTTCTTTTTATTTTTTCTCATTTTTGTTTTTGGAAAAATTGGCTTACGATTTACGAACTTGTTTGCAATTTTCGAACATGTTTCGTTTGCTGTCTTGTTGTAATTATAGCAAGTTTTTAGCTTTTGGCTATAGCATATATATCTCACACAATCTGTTTTTTATATACCCTGTAGTTAATTGTTGGGGTATGCCTCAGCTGTAAGCTTCTTTTCTGTTACAACTCAGCTCTGAATCAGTTGAAATAAGTATACCCAACTTATGTAGAGATTTGGCGGGTATTGGTTTACTTTTCAAATATGATGAGTAAATGCTAATTTTTTTTTGTTTTAAATATCTGTGAGTAATTTTGTATAGCTTCAACCCTAATACGTATACAGCTTAAAGACGTGGCCTATAGAATTACTTAAAATGACACAACCTGTCGCATATAGACCAAACATTTATATTATAACAATGACAATTTTACTTTAAACTATTTTCAACTTGAGGAATATACTCAAATTTCAGCAATATTCAAAAAAGAAGAGAGAAAAAAAAATAAATTAAAAAAAAGCAAATACCTTTGAAATGACGTAGAATGTGATAACATGCCAAGGGTATGTGAAGCATTTCCAAAAATATATCTAATTACTTATTTAATTGTTTGTATTGCTGTTGCTTTGACAGTAAAATTGTTGTGTTCGTCGCTGTTGTTGTTGCTGTTGTTTCAGTTGATGTTAAGACTTGTTAAGCTACGCAAATTGACACGCCCCTTTGAAGCAGAAATTGTGATTGTGACTGTGACTGTGGTTATGGCAGTAGCAGCAGCAGCAGCAGCAGCAGCAGCTCTTGGCTAATTGTAATCTTCGAGCTTAATGTCAAGTTGCAAGGCTGTCGCTCTGTTGCACACATACCTATACATATGATTATTTGTTTTTATTGTGTACATGTGAAAAAGTTATGAATATATATATATATATATGTGTGTGTGTGTGTGTGTTGTTGCTGCCACCCACACGCAGAGCATGTCACATTAAAACATCATTTGCATTTTCTTTACATTTTGTTGCTGTATATGTGTGCCACTTGTTGACAACAGCTTTCCATTTTGGCCATTGTTGAAACTGAAAGTTTAACAAATTCACGCCGCACTGCCTGCCATATTTTTCATTTTCACTTCCTTTTCCAACGCCCTTAAGAAAACCTAAAACCTTATACCTAAAACAAAAACCATAACCAGTCAGTCAGTCAAAATCAGTTAAGACTCATGTCTACCAGCTTAGCTTTGGTTGGTTGTCAAACTCATTCTGCCATGTCGAGCACCTTCACTTTATGCACCTCACAATTGCTACAGAAGATTAACTGTTGCTTGGGAAAAGTGCAATGTTTTCCCAGCAATGTTGACACAATTTACTTTCCTTTATACCTTCATTTGTTATACACATATGTACTATATGTATATATATATATATATTTATTGTAATAACTTGGCTCAGTGATATGTACGTTTCGTGTGTAAAACCAAATGTTTGGCAATACTTTTTGCCCCTCCAGCCACCAGCTGTGGCCCCTTGTACAAAATAAAGCTCATCACGTTGCCAGGCAATCTGTTGTCTGATTAGCAACATGAAATTATCTCATTAATTATTTTATAACTTATAATAATCACTTATTATTTATTTTTTTTTTTTGGAATGATATCAGCTATATTATATATAAAATAAAATGTGTTAAGAACCGCAAATAAATTAGTCACGATATTTATGATAGAGGGAATTGTGTTGTTGGGGGAGAGAATATATTTGAATGAATAAATAAGTGAATGAATTTTGGTTCAATTTCGAATTTAATAACAGGTCAGCTTGTTTTAGAGGTGTTTATTACATTTTAATTATAATAAATATGTACACATATATTCTGATAGCCATCAAATTTGTTAATTATAATGTGTCTGTTGTTTGTTTATTGGTAAATAATTTTCGACAATTGTTTTAAAACATTTTTAAATTTAATTGCATCAATTTATTAGTCAACTTTAGTTGTGGTTTAAATGCACTTAAAAAAATTACTAGTATACTTCTCCATTGACTGTCAATCTTTGTTTTCAATTCGAATTCATCAAGACAACAAATGGAAATAGAATTAACAAACATTCTAATAATATGAGACATTACTTCATCAAAAAACTTTGATGCCTGTCTATATATGACTGGTATTACCATAATTTCTATTTCTATTTCTATCTATATACGAATATTTATTTGCATATTTATTTTAATGAGTAAAAATAAATTATAAATTACACACACACACACACATGTACAAAAAAAACTAAATTGCATTTCTATGTATGTCATACATATAAATATATATTTATTTATATATATATGTGGTAAGTCCATATTAAATAATTTAATACAATGTATTAAGTGGCAATGCAGAATACATTTGTTTGATTCCTATACCCTTTAGAAATCATCAATATATAAAGGGTAGCCTATGCTGTAGATGCTACTTAAGTTTGTGGTATCCACAGCTGCTGCCATCTGTCAGCATTTCCTTTAAATTCTATATATATATATATATATATATATATATATATATATTCAGGCAATTGTTTACTTTTGGGCACTTTCTAGCATAAAATTGTCACCTGGCTGAAAAAATATAAATTAGGTATATAAAATGAATTTGGTAATGAAATTGCCTTTGTTTAACTAACAATTCATAAATTATTCTGTGTTATTATTGCCTTAAAATGCAAATTTTTTTCTATATTTATTCAAGTGTTTATTGGTGTGAGATGCCAGACAGCTGGTCAGATGCTGTTTGTTGTTGTTGTTTCTAATGTTGTTGCTTCTGTTGCTATTGTTGTTTCTGCGTTAGACACACGTAGCTTTGATTTGTTGAAAGCTTTACCTGAATATTTTCAATGTTCAATGTTGGAATATTATTTAAATTTATTAAATATAAACAATTTCAATATATTTTTCTTACTATCTATATTGTGGAAAATCTAACGCAATTTTCGTGGTTCAACAAAAAACAAATGTCATGGACCACAATTCATTTACTATTTATGTTTTTAATAAGGTATTATATATATTTTATTAAATTCATTTATATATTATTAATTGCACTAGATTTTAGTCTTAAGTTATATTTAACTCTCATTCGTAGAGGATATCTTTAAGATGTATCCCATATTTTATGTGACATTCATCATTTGATAAAATTGTATATGACACATTTTAAACAATGTGCAGAATATATTAAAAAATGTATTTATTTTTTATTGTGCTTGTTTTGATTTGTAGTTTTTCTTATTATTTTGTAGTTTTTTATTTTCATGTTTTTGATGTCATTTTTTTTCCATCAGTGTCACATGAAAATTGGGTTAACAACGAAAGACCCACCCGCGCTTGCATATTTTTTTTAAATAATAAAAATATTGTTAATTAAAGTTTTTTTTTGCATATTTTTTTATATTTTATTGGTTGGTCATAAATTTGTATGTATTTCTGTAAAACAAAAACAGATTCAAATGCTTTTGCAGTAGATAATTTTTTGGAGCGTGTGAACCAACAAGTTAACGACAACATTTTGACATGAGAATTTAACAGGGGGCAAAAGAAACATAAAGAGTCTGTAAATTTAATAAAATAAAAACACAAAGTAAAATACACAAAAAAATATGTAACTAAAAAGAATTTGTTTTTATTAGTGTTTTTATGTGTAAGTTAGGGTATTACAAATACTTTATTCAATATACAAAATGGTGTGAAACACGAATTAGAAGTGGAATTAGATTTGGTATAAACTTTTTAGAGTTAAGAAATCAAATATATCATATAGAAATAATATATATAATAAATCTTACAAGTAAAGAGTATAGCAAATTCGATTAGTTTAAGATAACTGTTCAATCCCATTTTTTTGTTTTTATCTTTTTTTTGTTATTTTTTTGTCCACATTCATATCAATGTCGTTGGCACAAACCGCAAGCCAAGAAATTCGCACAAAATAAGTATGCAAAATTCAGCAAAACAAATAAATGAAATTATTTGTGAATATAATATAAACGAATATGCGAAATGAATATGTGTGTGTGTGTGTGTGCGTATGGGGCTGTGGTTGTGTGTTTTTTTTTGCTTAAAGTGATTTTTGTCCGCATTTTCAAGGTCGCCAAAGGCATTTGTGGTGTTCAGGCCAAAGTCAATTGGTTCGACGTTCGTCTAAATGTGCCTGCACTTGGTTTATGGCTTAATTGCATTGGCTGGAACTGAACAGGCAACATTCATGCCAAGTTTTAAATGTATTTCTGTCTTTTTGTTTTGCTTGTTCTGCCATTACTTTAAGCGTTTGTCATAGCTTGTGACAATTTGTTAAGCTCAGCTTGTCATACAGAAATATTCACACACTAATACACTAAGCATTTGGGTTTGTTAAGGCTGTGACACAACAACACCTACGCCAAGTAGTCGGTACATATAGTGTGCGTGTGTGCGAGTCATCTAATTCGTGGCATGAATGATTTTGCATTCATAAATTAACTGCCAGATACACAAACTGCTGGATACTTATAAAATCACACTTCAAACCAAAATCGTGTTCCAATGCAATTTACTTCATCTTCCTATCCCGCCTTTAACCACCCACCAAACAGTAATCAATCAGCTTAGATACCCGTCATCACCAAACTAAGCACTGAGCAGTGAACACTGAGCAGTGAACACTGAGCTTGGTATTAATTTGGTTGTGGTGTCACCTGGCCTAGTTGCCTACTGCCTGCCTGGCATATCTTATGAGATTGACAAGCTGCGATTAGATTTTGTCATAACAAGGCTAAGTCTGCGGTTGTGTGGAAGTGGCAAATTTACATATTAAGGAAATTCAATTATAACACACACACACTCTTAAATAAATATAAATTGCCAACTATAAGTAGACTTATATCTAGACTTACATTATGATCAGCAAAAAGAGCAGTTTTTCCTATGAAGCTTTGTTATATAAGCTGCTAAGTCTGGAGATAGAAATCTAGGTCAATGGCTCTAAGCTAACCTCTTTCCTTAGAGTCAACAGCCCAGAGAGTTTAGCATTGACACAAACCAAGTAAAGCACTCATGCAGACATCATCTGAGACATCATTAGATACCTTTAAGAGGACGAAAAAACATGTATTCCTTTGTGTTGCAAAAGGAAGCAAGAAACCTCTAGAGGAAACGAGTCTACGACAATGTCTGGGTAATAATATTTCTTGCTATAAATTTAAAATTATTTTTTTTTTATGGAACTTTATGTTCACCTGAGCAGCAAGAACAGCTTTGCCAACGCAACAAAAATTAATATTAAGCAGCAAAGAGAGCAAAAAACAAAACAAAATAACAATAATTATTACTAAAATAAATAACAGAAAGCAAAATGTGGAAACCTCTTCAAAGCCATTAAATGAGCAAAAGAAAAAAATTGCACATATTTTCATTTAGTTGGCAGCAAAGTAAATAAAAAAAACAAAATTTTTTTGCAATTGCCAGCAAAAAAAAGGAAAAGAAAATGAAAAGAAAAAAAAACAATTTAAAATAAAAAAAATTAAAAATTAAAAATAAAAAACGGCCTCGTCGTGTTCGAGCGTTTTCGAGCTGTCCAAGAATATTAAAAGACGGCCAAAGAACTCATTAGTGAGAAAAGCGAGTGAAAAGTGAATGGAAATTGTCGCAATAAAATGGCAAGAAAATATGAGCGTGCCATTTTACATGGTACAGTCTGATTTTAATAGATGTTCAACAAGAAATTAAGGATAGCTCAAAGAGCTCATTTCATTTAAAGATTTCATATTTTGGGGGCATGCAAGTTGAAATTCTTTGGAATTTATAAGATGAAATCAACGTCAAAGATCTACAGCATATAAAGGCAATCATGACAGCTTGTCAATATTAATCGGTCAGATGTCAAATGGAGAATCACACAAATAGTAGACAAGCATATGGAGTGATGGTGGGAGAGGGGAGGGGAGGGGGAAGAAAGAGACTGATGACATATGACTGCTAAAGATTGAGGCAGATTAGATGAATAAGCTCAGCTTAATTTATGTACAATTGCAGCTTTGCATAGATGTAACTCCGCCCGCCCCACCCCTCTTTGATATGTATTAGTCACTGACTTAGCAAATTGATAGAATCGTTTAAATAAATTACAATAATTAAGTTAAACTATCTGTGCAGGCGGCTTAATTAATAATTTGCCTTTGTGTTATATCTGCCACAGTGAATCTACATAATCTATCCCTATATATTTAACTATATTTATATGTAAGATGTCTGTGACTGTGTCTGTATCAGTCTTGGCCATATGCGTTGCCACTGTGACCATTTAAGGGCATTGGCTGAGTTGGCGAGCAGGTTGTTGAATGCCTCATGTAGGTGTATGTGGTTGTGTGTGGAGCAATCTAATAATTATCAATGAAAGATCTTTATTTTTTCCTTTACTTCTATTTATACATATACATTAACATACACAAATATACATATATATATATATGTATGTATGATTATATATCTAATATTCATTAACAAGTTGGCCGGGTTTGTTCTTTTAAGGCATTTATATCGTTCATTCATTCAAATGCCGCTCTCTTAATGCAAGTCAAGTTTTAGTCATAGCTCGATTTATGAGTCTATCTAAGATATTCAAATAATCTAACTTCCAAATATGGCTCAAACTGCGCTACCAAATTGGGTACCTAGAAGTTTATTTTTTTTTATTTTTTATTTTTTTCATAGCTTTAAAGAACTTCAAGTTTACTTGTGTGGGCAAAATGTTCAAGTATTATTTTTATTCTATACTTTATTTTATTTTATTTTATTTTATTTTTTTTGTTACTGGTAAGCTTCCACGCGCTGCTTTAAGTGCTCGTTCAACGTTTATTCATTCATGTTTTCCCTTTTTGGATTTATGAAAACTTAAATCTAATGCTAAATTTTTTGTCTGTTGTCATCAGTTGGCAGGCGGCAGTTGGTAGTCGCTGCTCAGATTCAATGAAATCTCAGGATACTTGGCTAAAGGATTTGCCAAGTTATTGAAAATGTTTTCTATTTTCAGCAGGAATTTGCACTTATTGGCAAAACCTACTCATACGGAAATAGTAAATGGTATTTGCCCCTTGACAGTGGCGCTAACACTTCGGAAACATAATTTGACAGCTTTATGATGCCCTTTTTGGGATGTGATGTTGCCTTTACTCCTGCTGTTGATGTTGATGTTAATGTTGTTGTTGTTGTTGTTGTTCTTTTTCTTCTTTTGCTGTTGACCTCAAAGTCGCCTCTGTTCAGTGTCTGCGCACACAGTTGCCACATTTTGCAACATTTTAAATTTAGATTTGTATGTATCTTGTAGAGCGTTTGCACTTTATGAGCGGCAGCCGAGCGTCAATAAATTGTCAAATTTTATGCCTTGCGATTTGAAATTTGGCAAGAATTTTGCATTTGCCAGCCTCTTGGTCTGACAGAAAAGGGAAGGGAAGGAAAGGGATGAGCCTAAAGTAGCAGAAGGCCTTAAAGCAATAAAAAGTGCGGAAATAGTTAAATTTAAAGTCAAAAAATTGGGATAATTTAAGCAATAACAAAAGCAATATATCGTTAACTTTGCATGTGGGTCAAGAGTTGAATTTAATAATTAAAAAACTAAAAATAAATTAAACCAAATATTTTTATTATATAAATTATAATATAATGAAATTTTGGTGAAGCTATCTAGCCAAATGAAACAATTTGCTGTTAACAATTTTGTTAGCTGGAAACTATGTTTATTTTCATGTGTAAATAGTATAAATTTCAGGAAATTGTGCTTTACCTGAGGAAATCAAGTAGATGGAGTAACTTACTCCGTTCAAGTTTATATTATATACTAACAATGCTTGATTTGATTATAAATTTCTAAGAAAGCTAATAAAGTTGCCTAGAAATATGAAACTTATTAAAACAATAAATATTTAGCTACCCTGAAGGTGACTTTAATATTGCATTACCATAACAAGAAATACGATTAATTATTTAGCAGTCCGTTCGGGGCCAACTCATGCATCAAATTGATGTCATTCACCGTATATACTCATACCATAGCATGATGCACAGTGGCAGATTCTTAAGTCATTTGTATGACATGTGGCTAGCACACGCCCACATAGCTAGCTATAGTCTATAGTCACATATATCTTGCCTCTCAACCGTTCGGGTGACAAATTATTGTCGACGGCGACGGCAACTGCAACGGCAGCAGCCACGACAACGGCAGCCATTGAATGAATGCAATAGCCAGTTGTTGATAGAGATTGTGAGGCATAGAGAGTGGGAGAGGTAGAGGTAGAGAGGTGAAGAAGGCACATGCCAAGTGTAAACAATGCAACTGAGATTTATCCAAAACCAAACAATTGTACAAGTAAAATCCAACTAAATGTTGATCATATCAATTCTAAAGGGGCTGTCAACCGGCGCAGTTGGGGGGAGCTGTTAAATGTCAATACAGCCGTAGACGCTGCGGTAGTCCAAACGTTGTATGTGTCAAATGTGTGAATTATGGGGTACAATGAGGCATATACGCAATCTGGCCTGGCATTGCACTTTACATAGATGAAAATGCACCTCCCCCATATGATGCGAGCTCTGTTCAGCTCAGTGTTTATAATCACCGTAATTTTAAAGGCAAATGAATGCCATAATTTGTTTATATATAAACCAAATGATTTCATTTGGTAGCAAACAAAATGTTGTTGTTGCTTGCCTCACGCTTAAATGTTAAATCAACCAACTCAACATTCATTTTACATCTAATAAATTAACAGCATTAATTTTTAACTAAACATTCACACGCCATTATTGGCACCATCTACCATCCACATCAGTTGTTATTGCAGCGAGTACTTACTGTATGTTGTATATGTTGGTACAATTGTTGCAATTTGTCGTACGCTAATATGTATAACTAAAAGTCTAATTAAGTGTAATTTAATACGCGCGTTTAACTAAATGACAAATTGCCCCAGTGCTCGAGGACGGTCTTTAGTCAGGGGCTATTAAAATGGTCAAATGACAGCAGCAGCCACAAAAGATTATACTACACTTAAACCGGAATGATTAAAAATTAAATAGTTTTTGATCTTTTCCGTCTCTGCTAATATATATATATATATATATATATCCCTATTTAATATCGTGACTTAAAATCTATTTTATATATTTTCATTTACAGAAATTGCACGCGTACGCGCCTCCCTGTTCCAAATCAATGGCGTTAAGAAGGAGCCCCTAACGCTCCCAGAACCAGAGGGTACTGTGGTTACGCTCAATGAGAAGGTTTATGTGCCAGTGCGTGAGCATCCAGATGTAAGTACTGTATTATGTATAGTATATATTATGTATACAGCTATAGATATAGATAGCCATATGATGATCTAATTTATGAATCGAAGCACATTTGAAGCGTTTCCGCTAATTAGAATTGACAGCACGCCTGCTCAATGAGCCTCAATGAGCAACTGGTACACCGGAAATCGCTTTAAGGTGCGCCCTCTAACAGCACGCAAAAGAATAAGAGACGCTGCTGTTGTTGTTGTTGCTGCTGCTGCTGCTGTTGCTGCAACAAATGGGCGGTTAGGTAACTTCGAGAAACACACACATACACATATATATATACACATATATACATACCATTTAGACAACTGATGGAATCAGTCGTCTGTTAAGTTGTCCAAGACATGGCAAATGCCTCAGTTAAGCTTGGCCCGCCTTAAAGCACACCAAATGCAAAAAAGTGTTGCATTTGCCACACTGCCCCGCTATATACGATACATAACATATACATATACAGATATACAACTATATGTTGTCTTTTTTTGTGCTTTTTTTTATGGGTTAGACAGAATCAGTGAAGCGTTTTAGGAAGTCGCTTGACGTCGTTACGTCGTAGGCGTTTTGTTTTGCCGCCTAGCCAAACGCCGGGCAAAATTAGAATTTGATTTAATTTTATGCAATTTCAAATGTTGCTTTTCTCTTTATGTATGCTATGTGTTTTTTTTCTTTTTTTTTTTTTATTGTTATATTTGTATTTTTTTGTTGTACATTTTGGAAATTGTTTGGGCGTAGTTTACCTTATTTATGGCTGACAGCATCGTGAACCAAGAACTGTTTAAATTTATTTCTTTACTTGACACAATTAACGTGCTCCTACAACTTATATATGCTTGTCCCTCTATAGGGCAGGGTGTGCTCCACATAAATGCATAAATTTGAAATGCATTCAAGCATTTGCAGCAACAGCTGTTTTAATATATATAACTATATATATACATTTATTTTGGCTTTGCTTTGCAAACTGGCGCCAATGACATGTTGTAATATGTGGCCATATGTTATGCTTGGATCATTATCAATAATTAACAAAGATTTTTATATAATTAAACTAAATGTATGTACTATCAGTAAGCAAATCTTAAACCCTAATATACCCTAAATAAGAATCAGTTTATGTATTTTAAAGTTGATCAACTGCCAATTCAAGTCGCAACTTTCAATATTTTTGTGTGCATGAATCTGGTTTTAGCTTAGTTCAAATTCTAGGGTATATATACTCATTTAGCATGTGGTTGATATATAACATTTGCCATCAGCATGTATTTGGCTAATTAATGACTACTGGACATTGCATAAGTCTTTTGGAGTGCTTAACGCACAACTAGAATCAGTTAACAGGCCAGGCGGGGCATTAACATAAAGTTAGTTTTTATTAGCACAGAGATCAGAGCGAATTGAATATTGAATGAGTTTAAACATTAATTATAAAATGTACATAATTTGGTGCTAAAGCAAAAAAAGAAAAAACTAGAAACAGCAGATCAAAAGCACATTTGTGTTGATGCTATGCTGATACTGTACTAATGCTTTCCAAATGGAAATTGGCAAAACAAAATTTTGAAGATTTACGATCACAGGGCATAGTACCTATAAATGTCTCTGCAAATAAATATAATATATATATATATAAGATATATATATTGTATATATAGATTTTTTGTGATATTTCAGGTGTTCGTAACATGTTTTTGATGCTATTTCTATTTGACCAGCAAAAGATACATTTCTCTTTCTTGGCGCGGGCGTCTGTAGCATTTGCTATAAATCATTTAATTTAATTGCAATATTTCTAGCTCGATAGCATTTACACAGAAATCGTACAAAAATCTCTGACATTTCTGGCCAAATGGTAGTCAGGCAAGATAAATTGCGTTTCAAATCGTAAACAGACGAAAATGCAACAAGTTTGCACAGTCTTTATTACAAACATATGTATATATATAGAAATGTTTATATATATATATAGTCATATATCTGTTGTTTTTTGTTCCAGTCTCGGGTTATTAATTTCTACGAAATTATAGCAAGTCTGACAAAGCATTTACTATAAGAATTAGGCAAATGCTGCTCGATAAATTATAGCAGCATATTATTTATACTATATTCAAGCAATGTAAATAATCATTTGTCTGTAGTCTGACAAACTACAAGCGACAACAACTAACAGCAGCTAAGAAAACAATAAACACAACAATTTGTCAACACCAGCTATAAACAGTATAGAGCCTATCGCATCGCATCGCATCGCATCTCTTGGCATCGCTTCATATTGGACATGTCAGTTTTATACAAGTCCACAAAAGTTGCCTTTAAATGTGTTCAATTGTCAGCTGCGTGCCGTTGTTGCTGCTGCTGTAGCTGCTGTAGCTGCTGTGTCCAAAACATAAATACAACTTAATTAAAATCAACATCAACATCAGCAGCAACATTAGCAGAAACAGCAATAGCAGCATAAACGGACACAAAAGCATTTAAACAGTTTACAATTAATTATTGTGCAGCTATTAAAACGCCTAGTTGCATCTGATACGCAGCAGCATCAGCAACAGAAGCCCAAACTAATCCTCTCTCTCTGTCTCTATATTATTTTTTTGTATATCTCTTTCTCTTTGTTGACTTGTGTTCCCTGTCAACGCATTGATCATACGCCCCGTGGCTTGAAATAGTTGACCCACTAAGCAATTCAGCATTTTATTGTGCGATTTTGTCTTGGAATTTCATTTTCTTTTTTCTTTTATTTTATTTTATATTATAATGTATATAATGAAAAGATCTTGTTGAAATATTAGGCAGATACGCTCATTAATGATTGCAACTGGGAATTGGAAATTCAATGAAATCAAAGATAAACATACTTCAATTAATAATAAGATTCCAAATGTTTCTTGTTAAAAAAATTGTTTGTTATATAAGTATGTATGTATATGTTTGTGTATACGTTAATGCACATTTAGGTGCAATAAACAAACAATATTATTGTTAAATACAGAATTTAATTACAATTTCGAAATATGGTGTAATTTAATTAGATGACATCGTATAGTATTTCCCTTGATTTAAGTCTGTTATTGCAGTTTAAATTTTTGCGAATTTTTGATTTATTTTTGCAAGTTTTAAACCTGACTAACTTATGACTTATGTTTATATACAGAAACTCATATAAAAAGTAATTAAGTGATTATAAATAAAAAGAAATTAATTCACACCTAACTAGAAATTGGTTTCGATAATAAATGGTGTTACAGCTTTATAGATAGAGTCTTTAGTAGATCGAAACAACTGATCGTGATAAATTGAAAATTGTCTTTTTGGGGTTAACACCCAGTGGGGATTCTCTGTATAAACAGCAGTCATAACAATCAGTTAAAATATTTATGCTAAATTGTTTTTTAAACAATCGCAAAAAATAGAAGGAAAAAAAAAAACACATTCATTCGTCTCAACATTTTGCACATTTTATGTTTGTGTTGTGTTGTGTTGCGTTGTTTGTCGTAAATAAAGTGGCAATTAATCTAAAAACTGCAGCGAATCGGTCATGAACATAAAATGCTAATTACGTGCAACTTAAATACTCATTTCGACTTAGGTTATTAAATAGATACGAATACGATAGTTAAAGCGACGTATTAGAAAAGAATTTGTGAAGCAACTGCCGCACTTGCTGCAGTTTGCAACATGTCAAAGTTAGATTTATTTTTTCCGCAAAACACAGACAAAGTTTTTGTTTTTCACACAACTAAAATATATATATATTTATATATATATATATATACAATTGTGTATATAAATATATATATTGTTATATACTTATATATAGTATATATACAAAGTTGTAATCTATTTGATCTGCGCCGACTGTTGCTGAGTTTTGCATTTTTTCTAGTTAACTAGGCGGCTAATATGAAAAGATGTTTTTTAACGCTGTTTATAAAATTTATTTTGCACAAATTTAATGCGCTCATTGCCACCTTTTTAAATAGTTTTAATAGATAGGTACAGATAATGCTGAGAGATGACCGATTAACGATGACCGACGACTGTTGAGATATGAGACAGGATATGTTTTATATTGAAATGCGACGATGTGTCCCTTAGCAACATACAGTTGTAATGTTGCCACGTGTTGTTAAGCAGCTTTTGACCAATTGGCTATTAAATTGACCATTACCATTACCATGACAATCAATTTGGTTTTAGCATTTGTTTTCTTGCTTTTATATATATACATATATATATATATTTTATAATTTGGGTGCATTTTTCAATCTTATTTCATTTTTATTTTTCCTTTGTGAGATTTTAGTGCTTGTGTCTGCTTGCTGCCTGCCGGTTGCCTTATCAATTGTTTGTATATGTTCATCTGTATACATACTTATGTGTTGAGTGTGTGTGTGTGTGTGTGTGTGTGTATAAATATATATTGTCTGAGTGCGTTCTTATCGCCGGTCACAATCTTTCATATTAAGTAGCCCCAACATACACACACAGACGCACACCGTACACACGAACCCATTTATTCAACAGTCTTCACTTGGATTGCAGCTTCCGTTCTCTTACCTCGCCTTTTCTTTGTTAACAGCAAATTTTGCTCAAGTGCTACTGCTGCCTGTAAACAAGAAGTAACAACAGCAACAGCAACTACTGTTTATTTTTCAACGTTGCTGTTATTATTGGTGCTACTGTTGCGAAGTTTACTTTTTGTGGCACGCGCTCCACTTGAGCCGCATAATTGCTGCTGCAAGCCTGTCTGCTTATTGATTTCCAATAACCCTAAAAAAAAAAGAAACAAACCAAATTAACAGAAAGAAAACAGCAGAGAAATAATTTATAATTTATTTGACCATTCGTCTTTATTTGACCTTATCAAACATTTGCTTGAGCTCTCACATTCATTGTTTACCTCGCCCGATGGCCTTTTCATTCGTTAACATCTTAGTGCCACTTCAATTCAGTTATGTAAACGTTCTCAGATCTAGATTAGTTTCTTTTACGCTGTCTCTGTCTCTCTCTATCTCTTTTGCCAGTTTAAACTTATTAGTTTACTCTCTGCAGATGAGCAAGAAATACAAACATAAACCTAAAGCTGATTCTTGATACTTTGTTGCTTATATATATTTAGCCCACTTTTTATATACTATATAAAACTAGGAAGAAAAAAGTTTATATATATAGAGAAGTGCATTTGGGAATCTTTTAAATGATCTTATGCAAAAGTTTTAATTAAGTTTTGTAAGCTGTCATTAGTCAGCTAACTGTATATGTAATTAATCCCATATCTACATACGAATGCAACAGAAATAATGATGGAAATCGGAATAGAAAATGCGAGAGAAACAGAAATAAAAGCAAATTCAAATGCGAAATTAAGAGTGCTAGAGTAAAAGATATGCACTTGAAAGCAAGTTCTCAAATACTCTTTAAAAATAGTTGTTTAAACATTTGTACATATTTTAGTACATACATTAATCAATTCCCTAATCATTCCCTACTATAAACAAAGTCTATATATAATCAATAATAAACTGCTGAATACGTAATAATCTGCTATTATCGATGAGCAATTATCTGGTGTTATCGATGAGCAATAATATATAGTTATCGATGAGCAATAATCTGTGATCATAAGTAAACTTTATACTCGTAACAAATTGGCATTATATATAGCTTAAGTTAACAAAGTCTGACAACTTAAAAGTTGCATATATATATAACTGAGAGCCATAACTTGTCTGCTATAACTGTTTGTTCCAATTTTTATGGTTACAGGGTATAATAAGATAGAAGATACAGATACATTTTGACATTAAAAAACTATTGCTGCTGTGGTTGGTAGTGGCTGTTGTTGTTGTTCTCGTTGTTGTCTCACATCATTGTAACTACACAACAGATCACATCATCATTTCTGAATAGATATATATGTATATATATATATATATAGTTTTTCTATTCCATTGAAAAAGGTAGGAAGGGGTTGAAAAACAAAAGCTTAGCTTGCTATAGATATAGATATTTTGTGGGTGGCCGCCATCGGCTATTGTCGTACTAGTTTGCCCAGTCATTGATATTTATAAGTTCGGTTAAATTGTTTTGATATGGCTGGCTTTAAGGCTATGAGTGTATCTAATAAATCTTTAAATATAATCGTCCACTTTATGGGCAGCGAACTGTTGCTTAGGGGCGTGGCTAGTGTAATAGAATGAAACATATGATAATTGCCAGCCTCATCAATTAGGCAGCTGTTGTTGGCCCGCTTAATCATCATTTTGCAGCTACTATCAATGTGAGCCATTGTCTGCCGGTCTTGCTCCTCCTATACACCTTTCATTACCAACTCTATTGCTGCAAGTCTTTGCCTTTGACCATTGCCGACTTGCAGTTGCTGCTGTCGCTGTTGCTGCTGCTGCCGCTGCTGTCGCTGCTGCTGCTGCTGCTGCTGCTGCTGTTGGCTATCTGTTACGAGTATCTGGCTGATTGGTTTATCGTGCCAAATTCAGGCGTGTCGCCTTAGGTCATATCGTATTACGTATTTTAGTATTTTTTTTTTTTTTTAGTGTGTTTGTCCGGTTTGTTGTGCATTTGGTTTGATGTGGTGATTTTTATTTCGCGCTGTCTGTAACTGTCTGAGTTAATAATTTTGACTTTGAAAGAATGTTTTGTGTGCACTGAATGATTTTTGCTTATGAGTCAACCGTGTATTATATATATATTTATATATAAGTATAGTATTAATGCGTTTTAAATTTTTCATGAAATCAACTTTGCCATTAAGTTCAAAGTTAATTAGCTATGATACGTATTATACTATTATTTAATTGTTATTCATTTCCTGTCATTTTTCTTCATTTCAGTTCAATTTTGTTGGTCGCATTTTGGGGCCACGCGGCATGACAGCCAAACAATTAGAACAAGAGACTGGCTGTAAGATAATGGTACGCGGCAAGGGTTCAATGCGGGACAAGAAGAAGGTGAGCTATATATTTCTTTACTCGTATTACAAAATAATAATGACTAAATGAAAATCCAATATAAATTATATATAAATAGCCATATATATATGTACCCAATAAAGTTGTGCAGAATAATCAAAAATTTTATTAGAGAATCAAATTCCAAACGACAGACGTCATTTCAATAAGCTGCATATTTTGCAAACATTCCAAACTACAAGAAACCACACTGCAAACACAATTAAAGGCACACACACACACATACACATGCAAACTTACATATCAGACATAGTTTATAACCACAACAGATTTATATTAAATTTCCACATAAATTAATATAAAATATTCGTTTCACATTTGTCTTTAATCAACAAGAAATTATTAGAAATTTTAACTTAAATTAGCTTTATTTTGTGTATTATTATTATATAATATTTCTTCATAAATCATATTCTTAGTTTTTAAATATAAATCAGATAACGTTATACTTAGTATATATATATATATATATATATATCATTCCTAAGTCGTATGGGTTTGCAGCTGTCATTAAATTTGATTGACTGAAAGTGTGTTTAATCTTCGGTGTAGTATGGCAAAAAGTTTGCTTTTAATTTTTCTTAATTTTACTTTGGCAATGTGCTCCGGATTCCGACAAATTATGAATCAGTATATATACATATATATATTCCTATATATACATATAATTATTTTTAAGTATATGCAAATCTTGTCACTTTAAGAATTCTGATGATTTAATTTCCTTTTGGTGTTCGGCAAACAAAAACCAAAGTTGAGATGATTAAATATATTTTCGTATTGTTTAGTTTTTTTTTCCCCCTTTTTTTATTTTTTAAATTTAGCGCGCAATTTTAACTTTAGACAGACATATATACTTATATATTATAAGTATATATACATATATATATATGCATGTATATACATATATATATATAAATAAATATATAAATGTATACTATGTAGTGTTGACTTTTATAAAGCTGCAATATTTTGATAATTTAGTTGCTATACAAAGATCTGACACCCACTCAGGTATAACGGGATATAACGTCAGCCAAATTGTCTGAATCATTTTATAAGATTTTTCTTTTAAATGTTGTGCGATGTTGATTTGGTGTCTGTGTATGTGACACAGCTAAACCGATGAAAATGTTTACTTTCTTGCAGTAGAGATGAGATGGATATGCATATACGTCTTCTACATAGATGAAAATAGATTAGTCATTGCCTTTAGAGGAACCCTATAATAAATTCAGTCGTATGGCTAGGTGGAAATCAGGCAGTGGGTGAAACAGTGAAACAGT
Source organism: Zygothrica quintamaculata (assembly GCA_037044455.1). NCBI lineage: Eukaryota > Metazoa > Arthropoda > Insecta > Diptera > Drosophilidae > Zygothrica > Zygothrica quintamaculata. Next base: position 210,399 of record JBAMBS010001342.1, read on the forward strand.
TTGGACAGCCTGCCAGCTTGACAGTTCTTAATGTGACAAGTGTGGTGCGGAATTAGCTGGTTTGGTTGCCGCTAATGCTAATGCTAATGCTAATGCTAATGCTGCTGATGAGGGGGTGGTGTGGTGATTGTCTGGACTGAAATGACAAGTAGCCTGCGAAACAGGAGATGAAGACAACTTCAAAGTCAAATTAACTGACAGCTCTGAGGCCATTTTGAGCTTAATTGATTTGAAACATAACGACGAAATTATACTTAAGTATGACATATTTATATCGCATTTTGGGTCAAAAGTTAATGCTGTTGCCCCTTGGCCCCCTCCACCTTCAACTGGCCCCTGTTGCTGCCTGTCTATCTGCTTTTATGTAGCCTTGATTCATGTATAATAAAATATATATAATATAATATAAATATAAATTATTTACAAACACATTCCGAGCGTCTTAGCAAACAACATTTTTGTGGCATTTGGCGTGGCCAGAAAGTAACAACACCGAACCGTATGCTATTGCCACAGTGCAAATGCAAATTAAAATAAAAATATTCTTAAATTGTGAAATTACAAAAATGCATTTTCTGTTGCAGCACAGCGCCCACATTTATTTATTGTTTGTTGCAACCATTAGAAAAACACGCGCTACTTAATGTTGTCTTTCAACGTTCAAAATTCAATAGAATTTTTCTGGTTTCCTTTTAATATATTATAATATATAAATTTTATTATTGTTGCCTGATAATAATAGTAGGGGAAAGTAGTACTCTTTACGAGAAAAGAGTTGAAACGGCGCATAGGGGGGTGGCAGTTTTTATTAACATTCACATTTGGCGGCTTGTGTAGCCATTACATGCATCACCAATAAAATGTTGCAACTTGTAATTAAATTGCCAAGAAATTATGAACGGAACGATAGAAACAGCTTTGTGAATAATGTACGTCATTTTCTTAGTTTAGCTTTTTCTTCAAAACTTTTATGAATGATTATTTCCTCAAGGCATTTATAGTATATTTCCTACAGACTTCATGTTGTCATTAAAAGGTTTCTAAAACGAGCTCTAAAATTTTGTTTAAACTTGATTTTAGATCATGTTTGTTGATTTGCAACAAGTTTTTAGTTTAAGTGTTAGCTTTTTGCTAATTTGTTTTATTTACTAATTTCTGTTTTCATTTTGGTATCATTCACAGGAGGATGCCAATCGTGGTAAACCCAATTGGGAGCATTTGTCCGATGATCTACATGTCCTTATCACAGTCGAGGATACAGAGAATCGCGCCAAGGTTAAATTGGCTCAGGCTGTAGCAGAAGTGCAAAAGCTGCTTGTACCGGTAAGTGAATCATATAACCTATATATATATATATATATTTAAGAGTTTACCTAGAGCGTTTGTCTATCCCATCCAATTATCCTTAATAAAAAATATTAAAAAAAGAACACTTTAAAAACACATCATGCTTACACAGTGCGTATACGCAATGGCTAGTCAAAACGTTGAGAAAAAAAGTTGATCAAGTTTTGGGATAATGCATAAAGTGTCAAGTTAGTTCTGATTGCTATATCTATCTGTATCTTATCTGTATAATATGAATAAAACAATTAAATGCTAAAAATATTTAACAAAATAAACTTATTAATAATGATTTTTTTTATATATTATTTTCATTTCTCTTACCAAATCTAATATGCTTTAATGTATTTTGTTTAATACATTGAAAATATATCTACTACTACTACACGCAAATACAAAACAAAATCAAACACACATACACACACAAACAACAACATATGTGAACGCGTACTTGTACTAACAGCAAGCCGAAGGCGAAGATGAACTAAAGAAACGTCAACTTATGGAATTAGCCATTATTAACGGCACTTATAGAGATACAACAGCGAAATCCTTGGCAGGTACGTCAATCTCTCAAAGCTCTACTCCTAAATAGTATAATGAGAATTTCTTCTATTCACTTCAATTCAACTCAATTCAATTCAATTCAATTCAATTCAATTCAATTGAACTCACAATACAAGAATATTTGAGAAAAGTATATTATACTTTGCCTAATCCAAATACAGCTAATACCCAAGTACTGACCTAACACATCACCAACTGGCTGTGAGCAAACAATTAAAGCAATAAAACAGTTAAAATGTTGAAAGCTAAATAAAATATCGAGTTCTAATATCTCTAACCAATAATGATATATTATAACCGATGAGTTTTTTCCTTTAAATTCACATGAATTTTCTATACGGACAGCATTTTCATGCATAGGTTCACCTTCTGCTTCTGTTCTGTATCCCGCAGTGTGCGAAGAGGAATGGCGTCGCTTGGTTGCTGCACCGGATAATCGCCTACTGCCACAGACACTATCTGGACTGGCCACACAGATACGTACACCCGCTAATGCACCATTGGGAGCCCCCTTAATACTTAATCCACGCATGACAGTGCCCACCACAGCGGCCAGCATATTGTCCGCCCAGGCAGCGCCGACAGGTGCCTTTGATCAGACAGCAATGAATGGAATGATATATGCGCCGTATGGTGAATTTGCGAATTATGCAGCTCTAGCTGGTAATCCTCTGCTGACGGAATATGCAGATCATAGCGGTGGGTTGTTTGCTAGATAAACTAGCTAGTTACATTTAATAATCATTATATTAATAATCGTACACAAAAATCTATATAATCTATCTATAACTACAAATTGACAAATTGATTTTTCAAATGTTTTAATATTAATTCTATATATTTACATCTCTACACACACACACACACACATATATATATATATATATATATATATATATTTATATTTATTTATAAATATAAATATATATTTATATTGACTATATGCGCCATAATTGTTGACAAACATTATTACAAACACATACACACACGCAACACACACACACATCAATACACTCACTTAAAACAAAAAATTGAAGAAAACAACACAGCACAACATCTAATCAGTTAGTCTATAAAGCAAGATTTATCAATCAGTATATAGCTATTCCTGTCGTGCCAAAATGCAAGCAATAATACATATATTTACTTACTTATTATCTACATCTTATAATCACATACGTTAATTAGCAGTTAAATTTTTCTTTCGTTCTGCTATATAGAGAAGCTAACAGACCCAGTGGGTATTATCCAAATTAAATATTGAATTTAGACGTAGATATATTAATCAAGTGCAATATTTACAACGTATAGAGACTACACAGACTTTATAATTTTATTTTTTATAATTTTAACATATTATTTTATTATTTTATTCGTTGCTAATCAACTACAATAGATACAAACGCATTTACATTGTTAATCTTTTTGCAGTGGTAATGCACAGTTAATTAATTAATATTGTCCGTTTACTATAGAGCTCTAACTAAATAGTTGCATTATTTATTTACATATATAATTTTCATTTAACATTTGTCATTCTTATCTATGTAACATGTTACCAATCTGCAAAAGCTCTTTCATATATATTAGGCTGTTTGGTAATGACATACTGGTTTTTGCATTCAAATTTCGCGCTTCGCTTGTGAAGTCACATGGAATCGTATTTGGCAATTCTGCATATCGTTGGATCGGTCATAGACACCGGTATGTCATTACCAAACAACCTAATATTTTTCATTTAACATTTGTCATTCTTATGTATGTTACCAATTACATGTTACCAATCTGTTACCAATATTTTAGACTTTTAGATTTTGGCCGATTAGATTTTTCAACAGTGCCATAAAGTATGCTATACAAATTTATATATTTTAAATGGAGGCGTTGTTAACCCTTTGGCATTGCTTGGTTTTGCTTTCATTTGATTTTATGCTGTTTATATTATGCATGCCACTCCATCACATTCAGCTAACAATAGTAATAACAAAATGTTTAATTTGATAATTTCATAGAACTTGATTTTGATAAATTTGATTTTATTTTATATTTTTCTCTTTTGAAATCTGTTATAAACAAATATTTACAGTTGGTCGATATATGCATGCCGGCTCCGTCTTTTGAATTTATAATTATTATTATTATTATTAATTTTTTTTGAAAATTTTATAAATTTTGAGAGTGCATCAACAATTTATTGAACTTCGTAAAAAAATTGTTAGTTTTAGACTGCAGTTGGCAGCAGTGCGGAAAAAGAATACACAAATTGAATATATAATTATAGAAACATACTTATACATACATATTTACATATATACGAATATAAATATATGTAGACATGAATACATATATATATATATATATTTATTTAGCAACAATATAATGAAAGAATGGAAACGGCACAACAACAACAAAAACAAGAACAAATACAACAAATACTCAAAATATAAAACTGCAGCAAAAAAAAAAAAAATTAAAGAATGAAAAAAGAAACAAAATAAATACAACAATTATAAAAACTAACAACAAAAAAGAAAAAACAATCAAACATAGAAAAAGAAAAGGAAAATTATAAGTAAAAATGTTTATTGCTCGTCAACATTTTTTTTTTGTATGTTAGTTTATAGGTCGCAAACATTTCTACCAACTGACAATTGGCAACTGGGTAAACAGGGCGTATAAGTGATTTTTAGGCACTTAAATATAGAGATTTATATGTAAATATATATATAGTAACTCTGTTCTATATATTTCTTCTGATTCGATCTGAAATAAATAATATATATCCTCTTCATCTTATTTGAAGTACGTCTTAAAAGATGAGTATATTCTAGTTGGTAACAACAACAGGAGCAGCAACAGCAACAATAGAAAACGGATATATTATTGACATAGAAAACTTGTTGCTTTTTTCTAGTAGTTGTTGTAGTTGTTGTTTTGGAAACAATGAGTATTCTACATAATTAAACATACATACATACATATATACATACATATACCATATACAATGAGTCTATTCTAATTTATTTAGCTCTATGTTTTCTAGTTTTTTTCTTAGCTCTTAAACAACTTTTCTTATTATTACCTATGATGTTTCTTTTTTGTTTATTGCGGTGTAGGTTGAAGTTTATTTATTTCCCCTTTTTGTGTTTTTTTTTTTTTTTTTTATACTACATTTTTGTATTTAAGTGGAATTTCTAGCTTTAAGCTAATTAGTTTTTCGTGTGTTTTTTTATGTTGTAGTTATTAAGCGCAGTATTTATGCACAAATGTACCTTAAACGACAAGTTGAAGTTAGTTTTTCTTTTTTAGGCATTTGATTTTTTGAAACCGTTTGATTTTTTTCCAGCCAGTGCCATTTTTTTTTTCAATTTGTTCTTTTTATTAGCTAACAGCCACACAATTTTAAATATAAATGAAAGTTTTTTAGTTGCATTTTTATTAAAGAAAGTATAGTATTAGTATATAGTTTTTATATAATTATATATTATATATGGAGCCTTGAATCAATTTGGTGCTTAAATATTCGTAGAGAATATAATTTATATACAAATATATATATTATTTAGGTTCAGGCAGCCGTCCAACAAAATTGAATTGAAAAAATTCTTAAAAAAAGTGAACAATTATTTAAAAAAATCGTACTACTAGTCAGCAGATAGAAACGAGCATTAAATGTTTCACAGACAGCTGGAAGAATGCTAAAGAACTTACTTAAAGTTATTCAAACAGGCAATTAAATATATACATACAATATATATATGTAGTACTTATACAGAATTAGTTTATATTAAATAATTAGGTTAGTTGAAGTTGCTTAAAGATCACTTATATTGTCGAAAAAAAAAAAAATATTTTGAAAACGGAATAACCAGTGCCAAAACAATAGGCATAAAATATATACAAACATTATATATACGACTCATTCCAAAGAAACAGAATTTAAATCCATGAATCGAAACAAAATGAGAGCAGTTAAATAATTAATGCGTTTATTGTTTTTATTTTTTGTAAGTTAAAATTGGTAATTAGCAACAAATAGTATCATCCACTACAAGCAATAAGTATAAAAGAAAATTTAACTCGAAGCAGCAACAATAAAAACAAAAAAGGAAAGAATATAAAAAATGTTGAAAAAAACAAAAAAAAAAAACAATTATAAATCAATAAATTTGTGTCTCTTAGAAATTAAGTTACGTAAACAACTTTTATATATATATACAAAATATATATAACTATATATATTTATTGCCTTAACTATCCAATATATAATTATACATTTATATGCACATATCTATATGTATCGTATCGTATATTTTAGTAGGCGCCCTTAAGCAGCAACGTCGTTTGGCAGCTAACAGAGAACACCCATATCAGCGTACACCGGTCGGAGTGCCAGCCAAGCCGGCGGGTTTCATTGAGATACAGTAAACGCACAATAAGAACAACAACAACAGCAACAGAAAATAGTTAATATATATATATATATATAAATATATCTAAAAGCAGCACATAAAAATGCAGTCAAAATTTCTGCCTATTAATAAATGAACATTTTTTTTTCTTCTCATCTATTTATCCTAATTCAAAAAAGAAATATGGAAAAGCAAAAGAAATAATTAAAAAAAAAACTTAAATTAAATTTCATTATTTTTTTTTTATAAAATGCAGTGTTAATCGATACACAAACGACGATACTTATCGTTATCTTAATTGAATCTTAATTTTTTTTTTATATGAATTCTGATCAATCAATGGCCGCCATTACGTAAATGGGCTATGTTCAAATTTAGTTAAATTATGCTAATCATTTGATATTTATTTGAAAGAATAATTATAAACAATATATATATAATTATTATTACTTTTTTTTTCATAAAATTATGTATTTTTGCTGCTCTGTTTTTGTGTGTCTGTACAATGAAACCCAGCCGTTACAAGTTGGCCTGGCCGGAATGTGCAGCTCCGTTAATCAGTTAACTCAGTCCAATAATTAAAAACAAGCGCCTCACAGGTTAGTTGTGTTTCTACTCATCTACAAATCTTTTTTCGTTTATATATTAAAAACATTTATTTTGGTTTTTTTTTTGTGTGTTGTTGTTTATTCAACTTAAACTCTGCATTTGCTATACTCAAGTATAAGAACTTAAGAATAGCAAGTGTAATCTTACATTTCCCTTCCAAAAGAAAGAAAGAAAGAAAAAAAAAAACAAATATAAATGATAATTGGAGAATAATAAAAAAGAAAAAAAAAAACAGACACATATTGGAAATAAGTGCAATAGATAAATGAATTAAAAAAAAAAAGTCGAAGAAGTGAAATGCCGCTTAAAGCTGCTAAAGTTGTTTCCTTTTTAAAATATATTTGATGGAAAATATTTTTATTTTTTGTTAGTTTATTTTTATTTCTTTGTTGACGACGTTGACTTGTGCCTTTGATGTTTTACAAAAACAATAAGCAAACAGTAAACAAAAATATATATATAAAAAAAATCAAAAAAAATATATATATTAAAAAGAAAAATGAAAGAAATATGAAAATATATATATAAAGGGTAAGAAATTCGAATATCAATTTCTATATAGAAAACTCGAAAGCAATTTAGTAATTTTTGTATTACATTTTTTGTCTTAAGCCATATATAAATATTATTTTTTATCATTATTATTATTATTATTACTATTACTATTATTATTGTCTATGAATTTATAAATATGTACATCTAGTTTTAAGGCCCTGTTAGTGTGTAATGTTTACCTTGTATATCATTCAATTGTATGTTGCAAACCCGAACAGAATATGTTTACTATATAATAAAGATCAATGATTTTTGTTGAAGTGCAAACCAAACACAGAAAACAAACAAAACGAAGAAAAAAACAAAAAAAAAAAAAATTACAGTCTTATAATTTCTATATGTAATTGTACGTTTGCCCTGGGCATTCGTTTAACTTCAACTACTTTCTAACGCTTTTTGATCTCTACTACCAATATATCCATAACTCATTGATCACCTTAGAAACAAATATTCTATAAAATAAAAAACTTCGATAATAACTGCAACTTTAGTTAACCTAAGAACTTAACTTTAATCATAAGCACTGCGTATCCAGCGTTGGGCCTGATGTATTACTACTACTACTATTATTACCACCACCACCACCACCACCACTACTATTACTACTACTATTTTTACTACTATAACTACAATCAATACAATATGTATATCTACTACTATTAATACCACTCTACACATACTACTCTTCGGAGGCGTAACACTTTGCTTTACGTCTGTAACGTCTCACCTTCTTCCACTTTTTCTACTCGTACATAATAATATATATACACACACAACAACAACAACAACACGCATATACACACATAAACACTACAATTGTCCTGATAAATTAATGAATTTAAATTTAACTTAATTAATAAAAAGAAACTTGCAATGTCGCGTCCCAACTGTTGCACATACACGCTCTATGCAATATGCAACATGCAACATAACATTGAATAAAACCACAACAAAAACAAAACAAACAAAAAATGTATTTAACAGACTTACTCTATAAGCTTAATGGTTCTGGTATTCGTAAAACAAAAAAAAAATTATGTTTACTTTCTCTCTTTCTCTTTAGTTTAGTAAGATAAAATATTTGTATAACGTTCTATAAAATTGCGAATGCATTTGCTTTAAAACACAGTCATAAAACATAAACATAAAACAACATACACACAACATGCAACATGCAACATATATTTTTCAAAACAAATACTAAATCAATTCTAATGCCATGGCAAAGAATGTCTAAAAATGATATTAAAATAAAAGTAAATAATTCTATCCCTTGTTTGGCATAAAAAAAAATCAATAAAAAATATTTTGTAAATTCAAAAAAAAAAAAAGAAAAAATAATAATTATTATGTAAATAACGCTTTACCATTGAGCAGAAAGTTTTTTACATTCAAATAATAATAATAATCGTTTGCCAAATGCACTTGCAATTTTATTTAATATATATTTTTATATATATAATATTTTTTCTATCTAATCTTGATTTATTTATATACTTTATAGCATTTACTACATACTCGTATACATATGTATAAAAAACCATAAAAATTATTTAATGAGATGTGATGTAATATTATTGCTAATTATAACTAACCAAAGGCCAAGTTAACTAAACAAAGAAAATAAAAATATAAATAAAACAAAAAACAAAAAGAAAATCAAAAAAAATTATAAAAATTACAAGTAAATGAAAGCTGAAACAAATTTTTAAAATGTTTCCCCAAAAAAAAAAAAAAACGAAACTCTTAAATAACAAATATAAATGTTTCATTAATAACGTATTAAAAACTGTTTGACACTTGCAATAATTAATAATAATAATTAATTGATAATTATTATAATAATACAAAATAATAATATTATTTCTTGCACTATCTACAAAATTGTACAACGTATGTGTTTGTCCTTTTTTTATTTTGGTTTCCAAATGTTTTTTTTTTTTTTTTTTAATTATCCCAGTATTTTATTTAAGTTTTTCAATTTCTTGCTAAATTATATGAAAAGTTTCTAAATATGAAAACGGTACTAAATCCTGGCCTGGCCTGCATGTCGTGTCCTGCTCTTAACAACATAAACTTTTCATATATTGCATACATACGTTCAGACTATATACTTTAGACAAACATATATAAATGTATATATATATATATATGTATATATATTTATATATATCTTTTATATATGCTCGCTTTCATTTAGTTCTTTTCCCTAATAATTTTCATTTGATATACAAATTTGTTTGTTTAAGCTAGAAATTTGAAAACTAAAATAAACAAAAACCATTAAAAATAATAATAATAAATATTTACATATATCTATAAATATATACATATATATATATATAATATTAACCACCTGCTAACCATATTTCCATTTCTATAAATCTCTTTTTTTTACATGCTAACAAAATATCTAAAACAAAAACAATAATAATAATGAAAAATAAAAACAAAACAAATCTACCAAAAACATATAACTTAACCACACATATATATCTATAAATCAACCACAAACCAAACCACCAAATCGATTTCTTCATCAATTACCCTCCTGTCGTGCGCCATCTGTCGCCTGTTGTCTGCGGATTGGTAGATGAGCTCAAAATTGGAATACAGCCAGGAAGCAGCAGGAAACGATTTGCATATGACGAGCAATGTTACAGCAGCTACAATAGCAACAACATCAGCCATTATCAATACAACTAAAAACTTCAACAGCTGCACATCAGTTTGGTAGTTAATGCAGCCAAAGACGTAGCTGCATCAGAGAGCATCGTGTGGTGTAATTAATAGAATGTTAATTTCTAACAGCAAGTGCAACAACAATACAGTCACTGACCACTACTAAAACACACACACACCACACAAACACACACACACACCAAACCACACACACATACATACCTACAACGTTTGTGGCCTGTTGCTTGTGCCTGTTAAACTCTAGCATCACACAGAACAACAACAATAAGTACAGTAAAAAAAAAAATGAATTAAAAAAAATCAAATAATGTATTGAATTTTGTGGCCATTTATGTTGCGTTTTTTTTTTATAAATGTAAACAAAAGAAAAAACAAAACCAACAATCAAAACAACAAAAGAACATAAAATAAAACTTAGTTTTCTTTAGCTTAATTTAAAAATTTGAACACAGGCATAAAATTATTATCCCTTTAAGTAGTTGTTAGTACGAAGCAAAAAACAAAAAAATAGAAAACCTAAAAAAAAAACAAAGGATAAAAAGTTCAGCGAACAAAAATTTTTACTTAAACTTAATTAATACTTATGTCAAATGGGTAAGCCATTTTTTAGTTAAAGCCTATAACATTTAATACATTAACAAATCTTAAAAGCGAAACAAAAAAAGAAAAGCAAAAAATATTTTGAAATGAATATCAATATTTACAGATGAATCTCATCCAGTAATTGCAAATTGTTTTAATTAAATTATGGATAGATATACATATATATATATATATTTTTTTCCAAACGCGAAGAAGAATCTTTTTATAGTTAATAAGTTGAAAAAGTTGTTTTATTTGTGTAATAACTAAACACACACTCAAACACAAACATACACTAAGAAGCAGTTAATTGTGTCTGCTCTAAATACATACATATATATATATAAAAGTATATATACATCTATATTTATATATAACATATATCACATAATTTTGTTAAAGTTACTTATTATCTGATTATATTATATAATATATAAATATATATGTATATATACTAACACACGCGCACGTTATACATACAAGACGCAGGCGAGCGGAAAATTGAAAATGCGTTTTATAACCATGAACATTTTTATATAATACAAAACAAATAAATTTATATACATATATATGTACACGTAACAGCCATATTTAGTTAATGAAATGTAATAAATACATGATGCATTAATAATGTACAATTCATTAAATAATTTTAATTATAAATATTATTAATATTCAAGCTCAAGCACAATGTATTATATGCAAAATATAATAAAAACAAAAATTAACAAAAACTTACAAAAAAAAGAACAAAACAGAGAAAAGATTTTTAAAAATGAAAAAAAAAAAAATATTAAGAAAGCCTTTTTTTAAATAATTGTGAAAGGAAATGCAACGCCATGCGTACAAAGTTATATTATTTTATTGAAATTAAATAACAAACAGCTAACTGAAAAGTAAATGAAATAAATGCATAAAGTAAAAATTAAATAATTAAAATATAATTGCATTTAAATTATGGTACAAAAAATGAAAGGAAAATCCCAAAAGATTATTTTGAATTAAAGAATTTTCCTCAACCGCAGCTGAGCTTATTACAATAAAGCGAACAATGAATTAGATTTAAAATGATTTAAAAAATAAAAAGAAAAATGTATTGAATGAATGAAAATACATATATGTAACTAGTGTGTGCCTTTTATCATAACATAATAATAATAATAATATACTTTACAAGTAAGTTAATGTTAAATTTATTTTGTTATCACTTAAATGGCACCAATCAAAAGGATAAGGAATATGAAAATATGAAAATGAAAATGAAAGAGCAAGGCAGCATACATAATATTTTGAAATTATAATACACAATCAATCAATGTGAACATACTCATACTTAAAGCAATTAATTTAAAACTATATTAAAATTACTATATCTATCTTATATATATACATATATATCGTAACGGCAATCGTGCAATCGTAACAATGTGCACCGCCAAAATTGAATATCTTTTGGTGTGCTGCCTAATATATATACTTTATTTTCAATATATTCAATTTCGAAATTCAATTCAATTGATGATTGTGAGTAACTACATACAACCCTATATAAATATATCAATATATATATATATCATTATATTGATCATTATATATAATGCAGAGTTATTAGCTTAAGCACATGGAAAATAAAATTATGTTGTATGTTTTGTGTTTAATTTGAATTAATTAATTTCAATATAAATTTTCATATATATTTATATTAAAAAAAATGATCATCAAATGAAAATGGGGAAAATATAATGCACATATTATTTAATTTGTAAAGTTTTGTAAAATTTTACAAATCTATCCACATACTTTTAATATCATAATTAATGACGCAACTGTAACAAAATCAAACTAAATTATATAAAAGTTTTTGCATAAAAATAAATGTTTATATAAATTCAACTTCACTTTGTGTTTCTACTAACTTTAAGCTGAATAAATTAGATAAAATAAAACTGGAAAACTGATATGTTGAATGCATTTGTTAACCGAATCAGACTTCTATTTAAAGTGCGTTTCTGTTACAGCCAAGTTTAGTGCCAGTCGAATGATGTCCCATTGACAATAGACCCATCAGCAGTAGCTGGCAACTTCACAGCAATTGCAAACAACTGGAAAACAATAGCAGCTCGTGTGTACCAAAGGATTTTTCGATTTCAAAATCTATGATGGCTGCATTACGATTTCAAATCATGTTTCGCAGCATGCATCTATTTGAAGATCAACAAAGGAATACAATGTTACAAATCCTCTCTGTTAATTAGCTACTAGATTTTTGGATGCAGTACATTGCTGTGTGATTGATATTCAAAACAGGTAATAATTAACAATGGGCCGCTGGCATTGTATACAAGCTATGTTACAGTCAGAGTCTCGAATAGGTTTTACCCGTGGAAATTAAAAGCAATGCCATTAAAGGTTTGGCTTATATTGATTTTCATATGAGATTTAAATAGTTTTGATAAAAATATGAACTTCAATATCATAAAAAACATCAACAATTAAAGCTGAATATAGTTTTTCACTTTATTTATTATACAATAACATATACAGTACTGAGTGGAGCGTACTATGTCTTCAAGCACTTCCTGTTGTTACACTAAGGACATGGATACTTACATACGCGAACTTATACAAAAGAATATACCAATTATATACATTCATTGAAGTTGCAGACATTGCAGGAAATGAAACTGTTATCAGCACCCGTTTATGCAAGGAGCTGCTCACACTTATCAATGACGCCTACAGGTTATTTTTGTATTATATGTAAACAATCGTTGGAACACGTGCGACTGTCGTCAAGGCGCATGAGCTGTGACTAACAGTGACTTAACATATTTATGTTATCCAAGAATAAAATAGCAGTATAATGCACTTAAAAAGTTAGTTCAAAGGTAACAGGCGTATACAAAAGGACCAATTATCCTACGAGAATTTTATACGGCAACAATTTTTAATTCCGTTTCGTAGCAACAAGTGAATTAGAATAAAAGATAAGTGCAAATATTAAACAAAATGAACGCAAAGATATCATTTGTTTTAGCTACACTTTTTTGTGTACTACTCGTAGTTATGGCTGAACTAATAAATGGAACTAATCAGCAGTCAGCGCCTCCATTTGCTCGCTCAGATAAGTGCGGTGGCAGTGAAAAGCTAGTTGATGAATGCTTTAAGGACTTACCACCGCCCCTAATGGAGTTTCTGCAAAATACTAAAATCGTCATTAGCAAGCAAGAGATCATAGCCAAGTGCAAGTATGTCTCAAATGCATGTTCAAAGTGTTGCGAACCCTGCCATAAGTGTCCTTAAAAGCCTTTGTGCCTCTATATTGAAGCTAAGTGGACAATTATTTTCAAAGTCCAGAAATTATTTTATTATAAAAGCTTCATTAAACAGTTTAACTTTTATACAAAAACTTTAAGTTTAATTGGCCAGCAGATTAATATAAAAGAAATTCTTAATGAAATATATAAAGAAAGTAAACTGCGGAAAATTAAAGTTTACTTTATACTTTGTTTTGTGTACTGATTGATATATAGACGATATAAGAATCAGCTTTAAGTAATACAAACATTAAGTTTTCTACTACATACTACAAGTCCCTGAACTAATTGAATTGCTGAGTCAGTATTAGAGTCAGGGTAAAAGACATTTATAAATATTAAATGTTACTTTATACATTAAGTTATAAGTTGGATGATATTTCATAATTATTTTTCCTTGTCTTCATGATAATTCATACTGCTTAGAGCTTAACTCAAATTTCTGAGTATAAAATAATTGAAATTCTATTGAAATCAAAAGGAGAATCCCAACAAGTAAGAAGTCTGTAGTTGAGTGTACCCGACTACGAGAGCCCCTTTGCCTACATATACATCCATACACTCACATACTTATACATACACACAGTTCTGCACGTACTTAGCCATTGCGCGCACCTTTTAGCCCCCCACGCTCTATAGCGCGGTAATTAATGTTGTATAACTTCCGTGTTTATAGTTCAATTTTAACGAAATTCTCAACGTAGATGAAGAATGATCTACTTAATATATGTGCGAAAAAGAAATTTGATTGGTTAAAAATTGTACCTTATAATCGATTTTTTCAAATTGCGGGGGTCAGGGGAGGAAATTCAAAAATCTAAAATAAACTCGTATAGCTTAGGAACATAACAAATCTAGATGCCAAATTTCGTTGCTCTAGCTCTTATTTTGCGCGCACTACTATACCCCCCCGGGGCCCATAACGCCACTTTTGATGATGTATAACTTCCGAGTTTTTAGATCAATCTTACCCAGAATCACATCATCGATCAAGTATGGCCTAATTATGATGTGTGCCAAAAATAAATTTGATCGGTTGAAAATTGTGCTTAATAATCGAATTTTTTTCGAATTGCGGGGGTCAGGGGAGGAAATTTAAAAATCAAAAACAAGCTTGTACAGCGTACGAAAATGATAAATCTAGGTTTAAATTTTGGTTGTTCTACCTCTTATAGTCTCTGAGAAACATGCGTTCATACGGACGGACACGGACGCGACAGGGCTAGATCGATTCAGCTAGTCGTCCTGATCAAGAATATATATACTTTATAAGGTCTCCGATGATTATTTCTATGTGTTACATACTTTTGGATTTTGCACATTTCCAATAGCTCCGCTTTGCTTCTTTTTTACAAAAAGGCAAAGGGGCTAAAAAGAAGTTTAAGTACATTTATAGGTTGATATCATCTCCAACAATTATATTCAGCATAATTGGCAATGTTTGTATTGAGTGCTTTTTTGACATCCTTTGAATCCTGTTGATGGAAACTTGTAATGCATATCACAATTTATTCAAATTTCTATTTTTTTTAGTGTTTTCAATCGCGGTATGAAGTGCTTTGATGATTATTCCTCGCGTTGCCTGCAGAATCATAAGCTTAACTTATATAAGTATAATGTTCATGGAGCACGCATATTTTTTAATAAATTTTGCTCAGACGAAGATTTTCAGAGAGGTAAAATATGCAAATTAATATTCAAATTCAACTTTTGATTTAAATTCCATTAACGCATATGTGAAAACCGCTTTGATGGTTGATCATTGATTCCCAGCTATATATATACAGTTTTCTTATTTAATTATAATTTGTAACTCAATATATATGCCACACACTTATACACATGTAAAAGATACACCAAATCATACAAGTTATAGGACTTTACCACAATATCTAAATATTTGTTATTTCACCAGCCTAATCCTATAGGATTTCTGTTTATTTTGATTATTTTTGTTTGGATTTGCTACTGCTTTGGTTGCAGAGCATTAATAATACTGTTGCATATCCTTTGTAGATTATCTGCGGCATAAAGAGTGCTTTAAATACATAAAGGATGATTGGATATCTTGCACAGCCGAATTTGAGAATATATTGTCTGAAGATTTACATGACACTGCTCGAAATATTAGTGATAAATTTATGGAATTTTGTTGGTAAGTAGCTACAGCTACAGTATATGCATTTTCAGAGAAAATCAGTTTACTCATGCAGAATGAACTAATTTTTGATTCCTATTTGTTATTGCAGTGCACGTTACGCATATGAGAATTGCATTTACAATAGTGCCAGATATAAGTGTTATAAGCATTCGGCAGAGTTTGCACGTGAAACTGCCAAAATGTTGTCGGATGAGAAACACTTCACCAACTGTCGCCACCTTGAGGATATTTGTGCTCACTCCGTGCGTGCTGCCTGGTCTTGGAGTTCCTTTTATCCTTTGGCTTTGATGCTGGTTTTACGTTTCTGGCTCTATGTCGATATACCATAATTTGAGAACTATCTTCTAGGTTGTGGTCGTGTGTGTACTGTTGTGCTGTGCTGTGTACATGTGGTATAAGTTGCATAGATTGAATGTGGTATATAATTGGAAATGCAAAGCATTCGGTGTTTGGGCTTCTGTGTGTGATTCTCTAGGATAGGTACTGGGTCGGAAAGCGGCACTTGTTACATTTTAGTTTTAGTTCATATCTTCTATATACACATGTATACATATCATATATATATGAATATGTGTATATGATATATCTATATGTATATTAGTGAGCATGTGTGTGTGTGTTTAAGTATACGTATTCAATAAAATGTATTTCAACTGTGTAACATCTGAAGAGTTGTTTTTTCTTCCCATTCTGCTGATATCATGTTTAACTTTTGTACATAAATCATGCATATCCTCATAAAAGGAAGGTTAAAAGGAATATAAGTGGCAGCAAAAAGCAGCTTCAACCACATAAAGTCTTTCACTTTTTGGCATCAATAATGTTGAACATAAAAACAACTTAATCATATAAGAGCTAATGGCAACTGCAGTTAAAGTTAATTTAATATTTTATAATATTATGCAAAAAGTTGAAAATCTTTTTAAACAACTTATTACAGATTGAATTAAGTTATAGATTATGGCCAAATAAAATAATAAATATAAAATAATAAATATTTTAGGTATATGTAAAAAATAAATCTTAAATCTCTCACGCAGAGAAACCGCCACAAACTTTGAATTTGTAAGTCTGTCAGGTATTCAGTTTTCTCTTATGTTAGCTAGAGTATATACATTCCTTTGACGGGCTACCTACCTAGACAGGCGGGAAAGTTTTGAAAATATAATTTTCCTTTTAGTAGAAAAATTAGTGGAGAGGGAAAGAATGTTTGTTGCATGGAAAAAAGTTTATTGAGCTGTTGCAAGATATGAAAAAAACTGTTATTTAATAGCATAATTTTATAAGGAAAACGTATATATACTTTATTGTTGTTATACGACAATATATTTTGTCACTAAACGTTATGTTACACTCTATATAGATCGATATTAATTTTGCTGTTCTGCATTTAATGAAATTCGACACTAATAGTTGCAAGTTTCTTGCACTTATACAGGATTACGTTAGCAAAGGTTACCTTTGTGGCCGTATAGTTGATGCAACTAGAGCTGTGCTTCAATGGAAAACTTATTTACAGAGTAGAGGCTTAAAGGGTTGTTGGTTGGCTATACAAAAAGCATATGGAGAAAATTTACTGAAATTTAATTTTATTAGTTAAATGTTAATTAATTTCAAGTAAAATTATTTAATAATTTAGCAAATATATCATTTAAAATCAGAAATATATGAAGAAGTTCAATTCAAATTGAATGCCACAAGCTGCTCCGTAACAGCACGAAGTTCCGATGCGCACGGGAATAAAATCAAATTACGCCTACTTTGACGAGCTGTCATTTGCATGTTGTACGCAGAAAGGAATAAGGCCGAAACAACACTAGTGGGTAAACCGGATGTCAACACTTGTTCTTGTGCAACAAATGATGGAATGAGAAGGCAAATAAACGTATAACTAAAAGCTATTAAGATATCACACATGTATTATTTGTTTACTTTAAAATGGTTTGCTATATTAATATATACTTAAATATAAATATATATAACTGTTTTGCTATATTAATATATACCTAAATATAAATATATATGTTCGCATGATTAACAAGTGGATAATAAATAACTTCAACAAAACTCAAATTGGCATCAACAACTTAAAAGTCAACGATGAAGGATACTCAAGTCAATTGTGTCTGACTGCGAAGTCAAACACAGAAAGAATTGAAAGATTTCCTTAGTTATCATTTGAGCCATCAAAGAAACAGTTCCATAACTTATGGTCTATAAGTTCCAAATATCAGAGGTAACAGCTCAAAATTGTAAATATAGATATATATAATTCGCCTAAATAGCTTAAATTATTATTTCGTATAGTATTACTAGTATACAAAAAATTTAATTTGCTGCACTTAAGTCTGTTGCACTTAGACACCTGCTATCGATTCTTCTAACTTAGCTACACGCCATCTATGAATGAAAGTTGTAGGCAAGAAATTCATGTGTTGTCATTCAACGAATAAACAAATCTATTTTTGTATACACTGAATATATGTCTCTCTGTAATGTATGATACTTGAAGACTCTTTAACAGTAAATAGCTTTAAACGTTGTACAATGTCGAATTTTAATGTCTAATTTTCATTTATTTTCGTCCTACCCAAAAAAGATAAAAAGGCGCGTAAATGTATTTTGTTTTGTTCTAGTACGTTAGAAGTTGTCATTGTACACATATTGTAATTAAACAAGTAAAGAAATAGTTTTGTAGACAATCTTAACAGTGGTTATTTACATGGGTGTGCTGCAAGCTATTAAAAGAGGTTTTATAAAAAAAACCTATGAAAAGCAAATCAACAACAGTTATAGCTCTTTTGAGCCTGTTTATAGTCCATGAGCCATGTGTTTGCATGCCTTCGTAGCCTTTCATTATATTGATTTTACTTCCATCTCCAGCTTAAGATGAAGATGAATAGACATACCAAGTATATACTATTTGTACCCTATCATTTTAAAGCCTTGTACGTCTCTAATGTTTGCTGTTGAAACCATTTTGAAGATTTCAATACCATATATTTAGTTATCCTTCTGCTCAGTCGAGTTTATCAACATGGCAGTTGAATTTTTAAAGTAAGTAAAAACTAACTAAAACTTATAAATGCGAATAAAATTCTACATATCTTTATTTTAATATATGTTTATAATTTAAATATTTCATAATTTAATTAAAGATTAGCGTAACAGCAATTCCACATTAGATCTTAATAACTCCTAGTTATTAGCTTTGTGGCGTTTGTTGTGTATTTTTTTCAATTATGCAATTATCCTCTTTAAATAGAATTCATTTTAACTTTTTAAATATTCTCCGCCCATTTCGATTTGATTGAATCAATATTTCTAATTTTATTTTCAATTTAAAAAGGATTATACACACATACAAACATATACTTTAACTTTTAAGTCTTAAGACCCAAACGTGTTGTTGCCATGTTCACTTCTAAGGTATTAGTTATTATAATTACTTAGGCTTATAATAATAAT
This sequence comes from Zygothrica quintamaculata, assembly GCA_037044455.1. Taxonomy (NCBI): domain Eukaryota; kingdom Metazoa; phylum Arthropoda; class Insecta; order Diptera; family Drosophilidae; genus Zygothrica; species Zygothrica quintamaculata. Next base: position 230,117 of record JBAMBS010001342.1, read on the forward strand.
AGTAATACATATATATATATTTGTATATATATATATATATATATATATATATGTAGATATATATATACATATATAGATATATACATTGTTTCTTTTTAACATGTTTTTCCTTTAATTTTAATAGGCTGCCTAATTCTCACATTTTGATTTATGAATATTGACGTACAATGTTGTAGCTTTAATTGTGAGCTTAAAATTGTTAACTTGGCTCATATTACAGACGTTTGAACATCATTAGGGGTTGGTTATTGGTTTCACCCTAGGGCCGTGAACTTACGGTAAGTCAATATGTAAATAGACTTAAATATAATTAACACAGATATATATTTGTAGTAGAATAATAAAGTGACTGCTAAATACCCTGTATATACTTGGTTAATAAATAAATCATAAATATTTATAATGAAGGAAAAGAGTTGAAGAATAAGGCAGGCATCAGCGGATTACATTTGCTATAAATAAATCGAATTATCAAAGCCTTTCTTCCAAGTCAACTGTAAGCACTTTTACCTTCGTAGGCTTTTAATCAGCATATTTGCACTTTGCTAGCCACTAGCAAGGGGTAAAGGTTAAACTAAGGCTGCTGAGTAATGCGAATAAACTGAAAGGACTTTGTTAACCTGCATTACAGTTGAACTTATGAGATGCTGCTCTGACTTCCTAGTTAGTTCTTACCATTATGTGATGCATTAACATATTATAATATTACACTGGCACTTTCAGCCCAGAGAATCTATTTTATGCTCTGTATATGAATAATTTAATTTTATGATTTGTTTACTCTTAGAAAATATTCTTTACATTACAGTAAACTGATTTATATGCAAAATATTATTATGCAGCTTGTAATGTTAGTAGCAATATTTTATGTTAGTAATAAGTAAAAATATAATAATAAAATATAACATTGAAATTTCCCATAAGCAAAACAACAAATCCAAAATTGCAATAAACATTTTTACTTTGTAAACATTTTTTGTGTCTTTCAAAGGCCACAAAATGAAATATATATATATATTTATATTAATATATATAATATAATTTTTGTTGTAGTATTGACTATGTTTCATTGAGTATATATATACTGCATTTGTATACCAAAGTATAACTATAATATGCTTACAATCAACAACTGATAATCACAACAAATATACTCAAAGCATTCGTATTTTCAACTGAAAAGGCATTTCCTCAGATTAAAATATTTAAACCTTTTCTTTATTTGTTAATATATTTTTTCTGTTCCCAGCATGTTGTGAGCTGCGTTGTAGCTTACGTAACTGTTCAACTTCTCAGTAGTTCATAGTGCACATTTTGCTGACTTTTAATGCATAATAGATTGTGTAAGGAAACTGAAGTTGAGAGGGGATGCTTAGGGTTATGTAAAATGATACAATAGAATATAAAAAATAAAGCAGAAACTAACAGAATATAACAGAACAGTACAGAAATAAAACTTAATGTTCAATTACCGTTCATTCTAGGAAGCCACAATATTTGTTTTTGATAGTTTATTCAACAAGGCCGACTGTGAGTCCATCAGGTTCATAGGACCGTATTAAAATTTCAGTTGGTATAAGGTCAAGTGGGTTTTAAGCCCAATGTGTGTCTGTGTGTGTGTGTGTTTCTTGTATAAACAGTGTTTTCTGTTTTAGTTAAAAACAATAAAAATATATAAGCTCGAATTTATAGTATTTACGTATATTTAACCACTTATTATTTGCGTCAGACCATCATCATAACCGCCGCCTCCGCCTCCGCCACCTCTACCACCACCATAGCCGCCACCGCCATAGCCACCATAGCCACCATTACCACCACCACCACCACCACCACCGCTACCTGGGCCAAAGTTGCCAGTATATGTTGGACGTCCACCATAACCTGGATTATAATTGTTACCGCCACCTCCTCCCCTACCGCCGCCACCACCACCACCACCATTATTTCCCGTATATACTCCTGGCCCTTGACCAGCAGGCGGATTACCTGCAAAAAACAAAAAGTTTTGGATTTTATTAATTAAATTTTAGTTACAGAAAATAAATGTGAATGACTTACAGTCGTAACATCCGCCCCCGATGTATACAGCTGCCTGAGCCACTGCCAATGCACTTAATATAACAACCACAATAACCGCTGAATGTTTTTGCATTTTGATGCTGTTGTTCTGCTGTTGCAGCTATTGCTGTTATTGATGATGATATTGTTGCTGTGATGAGGTGCAAAACAAGTCTGATCAGCTGCCACAGCTAGCAGTCTTTTTTATACGTCTCTATTTGAGTTCAGTGTGATTTTTACAATTTACTACGATCAGCTTATCGCTCCAAGTATATTATATACCTACCTATATACTTACTTTGTATATAGTATAAGGTTAGCTGTAAATAGAATATAGCAGCATTAATCAAGCAGCTAGTGGGGAAATGCCCAGTTCCCAGTTCTAATCGTGCTTACAACTACAACTACAATTATAAACAAAATATTACTATACACTAACTCTTGATTTGATGAGCTTTCCGAATAGCTTCGAGCGTCACGACTTTTGACTTTAACATATTTATAGGTAGTGTTCAGTTCCCTAGAACAAATATCAATTATGTTTAATAACAATTAGTATAAAACAGTTTTAGAAGAATTCAATTTATGCATATGTGGGAGTGTCTTCGTTATTCTCATGCATCCAATTCTAACGCTCATTTGGGTATTTCAGTTTTTCTATCGATTTCTGTTATTATCAATGTGGGTTTTTCCCACAATGCCTTTTACCTAATTACACAAAAATAAGGGAGGGCCAAAGGGAAACAATTTGCACACTACTTGGCTAATAGTTATTAAGCAGTTTTAAGATAAATATCTTTGTTCTAGGAATTTGTTAGTTTTATTGCATATCAAAATACAACTAATGAAAGCTAAGCTTATATTAAGCACAGTTTAAGTAGCGCAACTATCTGCCATTGCTGTTATACTAAGAATTGAATATAGCTTATTGAACCGTTAGCGATAACACTCAGTACACTTAGTACAGAGATTATGCAAATTGTTGTTGTTGATGTAGTTTGCATATAAAAACTATATAGTGGCATTAATAACTGACCAGTTGGTTGCAGCTAAGATGAAGTACTTGACGTGTGTTTTACTATGGCTAGTCGCTATTTTACCAGCTTTGATCAGTGGTAAGCGATTAGAACAATTTAAATTTAATTAATGTTAATTGCTACTATGGCGTATACTTACTATTTTAAAGCATATCCCAGTACTGTGGTTGTGAATGGCGTTTGCTTGACTTGTAAGTTTCAGTTACATTCCTAAGCTCTAGCTTAAAGTACTTAACCTAATACCTTAAAAGGCCCAAATCCCAATGGAGACCCAGTGTACATTGATGGCCAACAGTATCGCAGCTTCTCAACGCCTAACAGTAATGTGATTGTCAGCCGGCCAGGCTATAATAACAATGGGCGAAGTACGGTCATAAGGCGTGGCGGCTCAACTATAGTCAATGGCAACTGTGAGATATGTAATGTGGATGTTTAACAAGATGTAAAATGTTCAACAAAGTGCTACTTAAGCTTAGTGCTTGTGTATATCATTGTGCAGGCGATAAGTGTATTTGCATATTGGAAAATTTTGAACTGAAAGCATTGCCAATTTCTTACATATATATAGATACATATATATATATATAAATTCTATATCCAACGGTTACTTAACTCGATCATCAACATAAAAACAAACCCTTATACCAAACAATACTATATAAATCCATTATTTTTCTCATGCTACAGGCATATAAATTACAATTTTTATTGATAAAAAAAATATATATAAAAAATAAACTTAAGGAAACCCAACGAGTTTGATTTCTTGACACAAGCACAATCTGTTGCTACTTTGAATGTGAGTTACTCCATGTGTGTATGTCTGTCTGTGTGAGTGTGTGAATACGGAAGTTTTTGTAGACAGTTTTAAATAAGGCTATAAGCAAACAGCCAGCAGCCAGCAGCCAGCAGCCAAATAAGTGATATAACACAAAATATCAATATGATAATACAAGTAGCATAAAATCAACAATAAGTAGCCACTCGACATATATTTTGTGTTGTGTAACAAAATGTCTATTGTGTTGAATGAAATGTTACAAAGTGAATGAAGACAAATACAGAAAATAAAGCAAATAAACTTGTTGTTTTATAAATAAATAATTATTGTTGATAGATTTGCTCTTGTTATTAAAATTCAGCAACATATATTCCAAGAAATAAATTAATGAATATAATAAAGATATTTGCATATTTTAAACAGAAATATCAAATAAATTTGCTGACTGAAGGCAATGCTTCAGCTTTAACAAAAACTTTAGCATAATTTTACAATTTATATTGTAATATAATAACGTTCAACAACTACCGTAATGAACAACAAAAATACAATTCAGATAAATTAAAGATTTCCTTGTTAATTTCTGTTATTCCTGCTCTGATGCAATTTACATTATAGTATTTACCGTATGTATACTCTTTATCTTTACATATTATATATTTACATGTATATGTTTAAGGTAGCACTTTGTTAAATTTGTAAAGAGCTTAAGTTACACCGCGTAGCATTGAAGTATAACTTAACATTTAATATACTGAAAACTGGTAGAGCTTGGGCCCCCATTGCGTATACTTAACAATATTGCACATGAAGATAACAATCCATTGAAGCAGCTAACAGATGCATACTTCAAACAAGGACCACCTGTTGATTTTTTACCTATAAATTAAGCTCTCAAATTGTACATATATATATATATATATATATATATATATATGATGTTGCCGTTGTAAATATAATTACACATTTTTATTTTATTATTGGCGTACAAAAATAAAAAAATTAATAATGTGAGCATTGATACAGTCTGTAATTTGATTTTCAATTTATATATATATGTATGTATGTATATATATTTTTTTGTTCCATATAGTCGGACTTTAATTTCATTCCTTTTGTTAGGCCTAATTTGTCTGGCCGTTTAAAGTGCGACAAGGTAAGAATTGCTTTGGCTTTTGACATTTCTTTGAATTTCAGTTTCTTTTCATGAAATGTACTGAAAGCCTTCATTGATTGCCACAGTTGCTACATTTTTATGTATATTGAATGTATATTTACTGGATTTCAACAAGAGAACTTCCACCATTTGGTTAATACAGTCATGTCCTGTGTCCTGCTGCGAACGCAATTTAATTCAATATAAATATAAAAACAATTCAGAACGTGTTGGCCAAGTCACAACTGCAATATACCCATTAGCTGGATATCAACTAATATATATACATACATTTGATATAATATCTGTTCAGAGGTAATGCTATATGTATATATGTTAATCGTAATACTATGAATGCATAAGCAAAGTAAATTTTTTCATTGGAATAATTATAGGCACTGCTTGAAGAGAGTTAAGGTTAATTTCCTTAAACGATTTTTAAGATTCAATTTGTATGGAGCTGAGTTGTAACCAATGAGAGTATAAATTGGATTTAGCTGTGATTTTCATTGAAGTTCTCTGTGATTTATAGATATATGGCAATCACTGTGTGTGTGTGTGCATATGTGTGTGTGTGTGTGTGTGGGTGCAATTAAATTGCTTATTCAGTATTAAAATATACAAGCAGTTGGCAAGCATTTGGGCCAAGAGTTAAGCATTTGGCAAAATGTTTCCAATATAGTAAAAAATAATCAAGTCGAAGACGAAAGCAAAAAGAGTTCAGGTATGAGAAATTTCGTAGTATCTCGTTTTTATTTAAATTAAATTTATTTAGTGAGAATTCAAATAAATCGAACTGGCTGGCAAATGGCTTTTCTTTTTACTTTCAAAAGGCCTAAACCACAAACATTGAGGTAACTATTTCTCAAATCAAGCAATTATATTAGTTCAGTTAAAATTTTGAAGCATCCTTTAAAAATGATTTTAATTCCTTTTTTTGTCTTAAATAATTTATCGTGTATATAATAAATTTCACCTAAAGCAATGTGAATTGATGCAGTTCATTTGATACTCTAGTTGCGAAAAAGAAAATTATATTAAAGGGAATGCAGGACAAATTATCTTTATTTTATAACCTTTGTTATCGGAGCTGCAAAAGGAATGCAAATAGCAGCAGAAACAAGCTGCGCTGCTATAGTAGAGCATAGTCAATTCTGTTCGGACCTTTTGACACATTTAAATCTCAGATAAAACAGTTGTAAATATAATTATATTTAAGAAGTTACAGTTTGAAAATTATAGATCTAAGTTCAGCATCATATTCAAGATCTGCTTAAGCATTGCCTTACTTATTGGTAGTAGAAGTTAAGGCCCATTCATTAGTTGCCCAAATATATCTGCTTTTAGCCACTTAGATGTATTATCCCCAGAGGTTGCATCCTTAGTAAATTAGTTGGTTATATTTTATGTATTTTATCTAACTGAAATTCCCCATAAAATTAACTTGCAAAATGTAAGAATTTCCAAAAATAAACAATTCGCATCAATTCTTTTGATTCTGCGTTGGTGTTGAAAGAGTAGCGTTTAGTTTACCATAACTACCATGGCTTTTATTTATATATATTTGGCTAAAATACCCTTAAAATTCGCTTATTTTTGAAATATTATTTGTGGCATTGAAGTAGTTTTTCTATAGAAAACATATATACAATATAAGGACAGGTCTTCCAGCACATTTTATACATAGTTCACATAAATGTTATTTTCCCTTTTGCTCATAAAAATGCCTTCAAATGAATTTTCAATGAAAATTGATTTATATTTTTGCTTGAGTAAGGTGACAATCGTCCTGACCCGAAACCATTTTCCTTTGCTTGTGGCCAAAAATAAATATTTTCCCTGTAGCTTTAATACAACAATCTATGGCACTGACTCTGGCCTTTGGAGGGTAAAAGCCATGGCTGAAATTCTTTTTATATTGATAAATATTTCTCTTATATTTGCTTCAGTTGTGTGTCATTTTATATTTTTTTTTTATTCTATTTGTTTACCTTTTTTATTTTCGTTTATCGTTGGAATTGTTGTTTGTTTCGTTTGTGTGCTGAACCGTAGCATAGCTTAATTAAAAACATTTTTAATAGCCTTAAAATGTTGTTTACGATATACATTTTTTCCACTGAAGTTAATGCAATAATTAATTTAATTTGTAATGAATTAATTATAAATGAAATGATTCATTTTACTTAAATGTAGCGGTCAGCATATACAATTGCTCAAAGGATATAAATAACCATTGGTACTTTCCTTCACTTGTCCAATTATATAACAAAAGGAATAAGAAGGAACCTTTTTGGTTAAGAAAATAATTAACAACAATTGTACGCTTCAGTTGCTGCCCACCTGCTATCCTTTCAGGACATTTAAAGGATTAAATAGCCGTTTTAAAAGTAACAGAAAGTACCACAAAAATATACTTTTGTACGTTTTGAATGTCTTGAGGCAAATTTATATTTCTTGGAAATGTTTTATGCAAAATGTTTTATGGTCCATTAAAGCTAAATACTGAAATGGGTTACATCAGTTTCTTTATATTGTAATCAGCTTTCGAATTTTCTTTTATCCAGCTTATGTCTTTATTGCCATAAGTTTTGGCTTAAACGGAAGCTACTTTTGCATACAATATGGCGTATACGTTATGTTTCATATGTAATTTATTGGCATAAATATTAATTTAAGTTTATTTTAGTTGAAATAACTTAAAGTTCAGTTTTTGGCATACATCCTGTCTAATTATTAATGCATAATTAATCCTTTTCAGCTTAAATTTGTATTAAATCCATCAAATGAACCTCCTCCTTGACCTCCTTATTCTTAATAGTTAATTTCCAGTGTTACTTATGTAAAAAATATTGCTCTTTGTCAGTTGTTGATTTCGCTGTCTTTTATGTTGCTGTTGTTACTACTGATGCTGCTGTTGCTGTTGTGACTGCTGATGCTGCTGTTGCTACTGTTCCTGTTGTTCTCTCACATCTCTTGTTTTCTGTGTCTTGTCTCTGGTCCGCCTGTAAATTAATGCGATTATGTATGCGATGTATCTGTTTGTTTCAATGGGACATATTGTATTTGCATACTCGTACACACACACACTCACATACATACAGTGTTCAGCTCTATGTAGGATTCTTCGTTTAAACATTAAACTTACATTTCATTTCATTAAAGTTAACTAATAAAAACCAGTGTATATGTGTGTGTGTGTGTGTGTTCTTAGTCGCTGAGCTATATTATTCATCGAGCAGTGACCTTCTGTTGCCTACTACAGCTGCTCCTGCACACAGCAGGTCCTTTTATGAGGACTGCTTTTGCTAGAAATACATAAATCAATTTTACAGACTTCTAGTGGCAGCCTCATTTGTATTATAATTAAAAGCTTAAGAAAGCCAACACACACAATACACACACAGACAGATAGACAAACAAACAGAGCAACATTTATTTTGACTTCTTTATTGTACATTTCATTAAGCATTATATATTTCCATTTCAAAGCCAATGATGCGTATGGAAATCAATTTATTCAGATGACCAACGCACACATTGACAAATCTAAAGTCAATTTCCATACACTTCCATGCATGTGTGTGCAGTGAACAGTAACTGATAGTAACAGATCAACAACAACAAAGGAGAGAACAAAAAATAGAACACCTGTGTCATTGCTCCAAAATTTAATTTATTTAGTGTCTGCGTGTGTTTCCATAAAAAGGACACTTGGAACAAAGCCTTCACACAGGATCAACAGGGGCGATGTCTGCGCATGTTTTACATAAAATTTTATATAAAAATATTCTCATAAGAGCAAGAAGCTGTAAAACGTTAGTTGTGGTTGACTGTGAGATAAGTACAGTGAAACAATTGTTTGCATAAGATGCTTTCCTTTAACTTAGATCTTGAACTCAGTCAACAGCTTGCACGACGTTAGTGCTAATATTAACTCTTGGCCATAAACTCTTAGCTTTTTTAAGTAGAGAGCAGAAAATGAGGTAAAATATTCAGTTTGTGGTTGGCTTAAAGCATCTTTCATGTGGTATATAAGTATATATGTAAACATAACTGTTAAGAGTAAGATAGTAAGTGTTTTGTTGCTACCAATTTGTTATAATATATGGCCAGAAGCAACACTTAATAGACTAGCTGTGTTAATTAAACAACTGCCACAAAGAGAGAACAAACATTTTATACACTAAATGCGTGACATTTTCCTACCAGACTTTGCAATTAAAGTGCCAACTTGCAATACATTTGATGTTACCCCAATCGCTAATCACGTAAATGTGATATATATATATATTGTAAGCTGGCTAATAATGAACTGTATTTTCATTTAACCACAGTCAAGTGGCATATAAACTCACACCACTCCATGTAATGTACACCGTGCCACAAGTATACATCGTTTGAGTCTATAGTTTCATGGGAGCTGTAAGTTTTATAGTCTTTGGCCAGCAGGTATGCAAGAGCTGCTTTGATATACGAGTATGTATGAATGTGTGTACATACATATAAAACATTTTTACTGCTATTAAACAAACCTACAAACAAACAAACATAGAGACAAAGAGACAGTTCCATTTTGTCATATGTTTATTAGGTTTAGAATACATTGCAAATTTATTTAGCATATGTGCAAAGACATAAAACTAATGGAGAATGGAATCTCATCAGGTTGAAACTGCTCTCTAGCATAAGTAATAGAATATAATAGTTTATAATAGTATAGAGTAGTAAATTATAAAGGTGAAAGCACACAAGATACAGCAGTGTTACTCCAACTGTTGCATACTTGTGGAAAGTTTCAGACAACACTAATGAAATTTCCTCAATTCTGCGTTATTCTAATTAATATGGCAAACATGACCATAATATACCAGTGAATATGTACATACTTATACACGCACATATATATATATATATATATATATATATATATACTTCTATATATATATATATGAAATTAAATTAAGTTAAAGTCTCTTTGGTGAATACAATTTTAATTTTAATGTTATATTTTACCGCAGTTGTTTTCAACTTTGACTAATGAACACACTGCCATAATAAATTCTAAACTTTCAACATTAAACTTATTAGCAACAAATATCTAACTGTACACATGTCATGTTGCATGCACCAAAGCAAAATATGATTACTAACTAATTTGTAATTTGATTGCTTTGCATTGACTTGGTCAGATCGAATTCATGTATAGTAATGATTGCCAGGATATGAGTTTATAGTTTAAAAGCAAAAGGACAAAAGCAAACTAAATTATTTTGTCTGAGTTTTTGGCTTAATTAAAGTAGTTTAATTAAATCAACTTGTCGTACATGAAAATCAAATATTTTCACTCATAATATCAATGGAGGAATTATCCTCCATTTGTTTACTTCTTCTAAGTTTGAGCACACTCTGCCACAAGTGTCAGGACACTTATGGAACAAGAGAAAGTGATAAAGTTAACAGCTGCAAGGACCATCAAACTCAACTTTCATTGGTCAACTGGCTGTCATAGGCGATAGAAGTTAGGTATTGGCAACTATGCAAACAATCAAGATTGTTAACGGTTTCTTTGAAAGGACTTCAAGTGGAAATCGTTTGAAGCAACAACAACAATAACAATATCAAACCAGCCAAGGACCTTGAGCGAATAATGTTTAATGCTTAGCTCTTTATGTACCCTTGAGCCACATTCATATGCATAACGCGTTGACCATAACTAATGACGTTTATGTTTATGTCCTGCTCCCTCTGGCCTATCAAATCCAATCCAAGCAGCTACTCAACAGAGTACACACGCTGCTTGGTAGGTTCAACATGCAACGTTTAAGATTTAATTATGCGTAACCAGATAATTGTGTGCATAAAGCAGATACATATTTAAGATTCGATTCGGCTATCAAGGTCAGTAATTAACGCTATAAGTCTGTCTAGTATTTATGTTAATCCACAAGCATCCTTAGCAGCCCACAATCCTTTTACAATAAAATACGCTTGGTTACGCTTAAATATATATATATATATATATATATATATATATATATATATGATGAGCATAAAATTTGAACCATTGTCACATCATCACAATTCATTGGATGAACTTCTGTCTGTGTTGTATGTTAGCTGTCCTTCGGCAGGTTAATCAATTTGGGGGATGTGACAAATTGGGTTTCAATGGGCATTCAGAAGTATTTCAAGCTTTGCCTTGTTTTGACAGCAGGCAATGGTCAGCCAAGTTCATCCGCATCAAAATTTACTTATGCTTACAAACAAATACATATATATATATATATTAAAAGAATTATTGTCAATATTAATAAAATGCCTGTTGATAAGTAATTTCAATTGACATTTGTCTGTCTTCTGCTTAGAATGTGTAACCTTTCATTCAAAGTTGAGAAGGAAGAAGTAAGAAGATATATATAATAAAATCTTTTTTTAAAATATATTATTATTATTTCCTGGAAGAAAAAGAAATTATAATAAATAAATTTACATTTTATACATTATTCGTCAGAAATAATAATTTTAAATACAACTTAACGAAACTAAAATTTTATCAAAAAAAAAACTTCATTATGATTCGTTTATTTAGTGAATACAAACATTCGTTAAGTGGTGGAGTATATTTAGTTTAGCACACATTAGCCTAGACATCAACCATATAACCAAGCATCCAAAACTGTAATAGACGCCATTTGCGCATTCATAGTACTCAACATAAACGCCATCTGTTGTTCATTTTATAAATTATATTGCTTTCATATAAAGATGGGGGTTTGTTAGAAAAATGCATTAGGGATTATGCGAACCATCCCCATCTTCACCTGCTAAACACTCAATGAACTGACCAACCTATAAAGTTAGCTCACATTTCGAGTTGGGCTTGTTGCGACGGCGAGCGAGTTCGCGCTTTTGTGTGACACTACAAAGGATGCTAAACTGCATTTGTCGGCAGTCAATGCCTGCTGACAAGGGGCTGCTGCGGATGGGCGTGTAGGTGGTCATATGTATGCAGGCAGCTATGCAGCGCCTTTGATTTGATTAATTGATGCATTAAGCTCATTTACGCATAATTAATGCTACTTCAATGTGTGAGTTTTGAATGTGTTTTTTTCCTTTCTTTTTCATTTATTTATTTACACATTATTTACTTTTTATTTTTGAATGAATTTTTTTCTATTTTTTTTTTTTAATTTCTACTGCTATACTTGTTCATGGCCCGTTGGCTACATAATCATGAATTCAAGTCGTGCGACAAATCAGCAGCGAGACAAAAAACTGATTTTTTTGGCCTCGGGGCTATTCATGAAGCGGAAGTACAAATTCTACTCCTTATGTTTGTATACGTGTGACTGACATGGGTATGTGTGTGTTTGTTTGTGTGTGTGCGTGAGTGCTGGAGTCAGATATGTTTGCAGATAAAACGTATAAGAAAAATATGCTGCACTTATACATGCACTCATACGCACACAAACACACACACATACACAAACACCTGAAAGCGTGGGTGTGGCTGGGCGTAAGTACGTGATCCCTAGATTTGCACTAAAGTAAATGTCGATTTCTTGAAGTTTTGCACAAAACTAAAGACACATCTCTAGCATTCGACACGCCACATGCAGCACGCTGTATAACGAATACCGCAAACCGCTTGCTGCATGCTAATGCACAAAGTTTTGACTAGAGCCTAATTTGGGTCATTTCCTTAAAGTGCATCACAAGCAGCACCAACAGCAGCAGCAGCAGCAGCAGCAGCAGCAGCATCAAGCCAAAAGATGACATCCTTCTTGAGATTGGAGGATTTGTCGCCTTTGCGTTAGTACTTGGAAAAAGCAATTACAGATAAGATCGACTCATTTCACTGGACAGCAGCATGTTTGCCGAGTGTTGCAAGAATTTGGTTGTAGAATTTCGCTTTTCACACTTTCCAGCTTAGAGATAAACATCATAGGTTTGCATTGAGTTTCGCTTTCCGTTTGTTTGCCACATAACTTATACTTATACTGTTGCACAGTGACACAGTTAGATGTATATAGATAAAGATATGCCACAAATTTGCGTCATAATTTCAATGAGTTGTAGTAAGACATAGTTGCAAACAGGCTTAGACTGGTTATCTGTCTAATCCTTTGGGATATTTCATACAGGAAGTGCAAGGCTCAAGGTGCAGTCGTTGAACTGTCTACAGGATGCAGTAGAGTATCCTTTCCATGTATAGTTTTTAAATGCAATTATCATAAAATAAACAAGCTGCTCACAAATTCATACCACATTCTCTGCAGTAGCAACAACTTTTTGTGCACAAAATTTCTCTTATTCTCTGAGTATGTATGTGTGTGTGTGTGTGCGGCGACCACAAAGCGTATTCCCAGATACTCAAACCCCCTTCCCCCTTACTCTGTCATCACCTCCTTCAGCATACTACTGCAGCTCTCGAGTGAACATTGCATTTTGCTGATGAGGGTAATTAAAAAGTTTTAGACCCCGCCAGTATTCTCTATCCCAATCCTCTCAGTAGCAGCAGCAGCAAGAGCACTGGAAGAAGGTTTTAACCAAAAAGTGCAACCGAATTGGCAATAGGTTTGAGGGACTTCAAAAGAGGCGGAAGCCACCCAAGCTGAGGGTGGATGGGTGGTGCAGTAATAAATGCATAAGTCTCAAATCTGAAAACTGAAAATCTGAAGAGCAAAGAAAATCGACATGCATCATGCCAAGCATAAATAAGACACATTAAGTTTGGTTTGTTTGCATCAAGTTGCCAGCCAGCTGGCTATATTCTTGATTTTTGACTAATTTTGCATAGTTTTTACCAGCAACAACAACAACAGCAACAACAATAAGAACAACAACTGCTCAAGCAACTTTTTTGTCTGTCAAAAGTTGTATGACAAATTTTGTGATTATGCATCCCAGTGGTTGGAGAAGGATTGGGAAATTGGATGCTCCATGGAAAGTGCGGAAATGCGCAGCGGTAAAGTTGAAATGCAAATTAGATTTTAAATAGTTTTTGGTCTGATTGCGTGGGCTGCATAGGATCAAAAGCCTAATACAAATACATTTCAATTTGGATAATTTGAAAGTGGTTGATTTTGCCCCTTGGCTTTAAGCTGCAGTTGCAGTTGCGGCTGAAACTGGAGCTGGAGCTGCAACCCTTATGGCCACAGCATAAAGCCTCCTGCTAAAGCTTCTTCAATGCTGCCACAAAGGCGACTAATTAAGAAATTAAAATATATAAAAAAAAAGAACGAAAACAAAATAAAATATGCCAAAAAAAAAAAAAATAAAAAATGATAAAAGAGAAAGGAAAGCGGCAGCTACAAAATGGGGGAAAAACGAAAGGAAATGCACTTTTCATGGCAAAATTTTTTTATATAAAAAATTAAACAACAACAAACAACACGAAGCAAAACGCAGCGGCCGCTAAAAAGTGCAACTCTTGCAACTCCAGCGCCCAAAAAGCGGCCAACGTGCAACATGCAACTCTCAACGCGCAACGCGCAGCGCGCAACGAGCAGATTGCAGACTGACCCCACCAACAAAACGATGACAATGATGAAATGATGAAAAATAAAAAACAAGCAACAAAAAAAACAAAAACACAAAAAACACAGAAAACAAACAACTGAAAGAAAACAACAAAAACAAGAAAATAAAATTGCATAGGTACAAATATCCTTTAAGCAGTTGGGGTAGATTTGCCAAACAAAGCGCTGCCCCAGTCCCCCTCTGGTATGCCCTATGGAAAGACTCACTCCAGAGACGCGACAAATCCAGAGGCTCAGCTCTGGCTGCGGCTGCGGCTACGGCTACGGCTACGACGACGGCGACGGCTTGCTGCAGTGCAATGCAACGGAAATGTGAATGCACCGTAAAGTGAAGTGAAAAATGCACTTGAATTTTTCTATTTTTTCCTAACTGTTTTAATCGGTTTTCTCTCTCTCTGTTGTGGCTGCCATGCTCTCTTCTCTTCTACTCCCTTGCTTGTTTATTTTTTTTTTGGTTGTTGTTGTTTATTTTGTTGTAATTTTCGAAGGCCAAAAAAGGACTCAAAAAAATATACCTAAATGGAAATTAAAATGAGCGCATGAGTCAGTAAACGTGGTACAACTCAAACATACAAACATCATAATTTGTAGCTGCCAGGACGTGGAGCGGAGTGTGGCATGTGCATCCGAAACAACAACAACAACAGCAGCAGCAGCAGCAACAAAAAGAAGATGACGTACAACAACAACAACAACAACAATGTAAACGCTGACGTACCAACGCCAGCGTTGAAAGCTGCGCATTGCAGGAGGAGCAGCTGGTGGAGACTTGTTAGCGTGCCGCTTGTTCATGTTGCACAACAATGCGCCACTGTCGTCGTCTTGGTAGGAAAATTTCATTTGCACCGAGGGTTGCGCAAATATACAAACAGCAGCAGCAGCAGCAGCAGCAGCAGCAGTAGCTGTTGCAGCAGCTAGCAGCTATCAACTGCTCTTTCAACCAAAACTCCTGAAATTTTTCTTTAATTTTTTCCTTTTTTTGCTACCAAAAAAAAAAACACAAAAAATAATGAAAAAGAAGCTCAAAAAATTAAAAGAATTTTTGTTAAAAAGCGTTTCAAGTGGGTACTATGATGTCGTCGACGTCCTCTCTCTGGTTGTGCCTGTATCTGTGTGTGTGTGTGTGTGTGTGTGTGTTTGTGTGTGTGTACGTGTATTTGTGTCTCTGGCGCAAAACACCTCATGTGTGCCACCACACACCCGCACACATCACCTCACTTTGGGTGCAGTGACACGACGACAACGACAGCAACGACAGCAACGACAGCAACGACAACGTCGCGCTTTTTGGCTTTTGACGCTGATGTCGACTTTGGGACTTCATTTCATTTTTTCTTTACTTTTTTTTTTAGCAGCAGCTTTTAATTTTTATTTTAATTTTTTACGACTTTACACACACACACACACACACACACATAAATAAATATATTTATATATATGTATTACGTACATATATCTTTGGTATATAAGTAATATCTGATGAGTGCTAGATTTGGTGAGAATATGTTAATTCCATTGGTGTGTTTGTGACAGGTGAAGCAGCAGGCATCAGCATTAAAGCTGCTTTGATTTATTTAATGCCAAAGCATTTTCTAATATAATCTATAAAAAATATAAATTAAATAACTTAACATATATATTTTTACATTTAAATTCAAATACATTATAAACTTGCATTGAATTTTCTTAAATATTTTTATTATTGCAAGCTGCAAATTAATTTTGTTCAAGGAGTAAATCCTCTAGGAGTCGCTGCTAAGATGCCCAAGGTACAGTAAAGATTCGCCTAAGAAATCGTTTATTTTAAACTTTTTAAGTTATAGTTAATACTTTTCATTAATTTTACAAATAAACATACAAAATATGTTTTCAAATTAACAACAAATTGTAACTTATTTTTGTTTAAAAGATTTTCTTTTTTATTTGTAATAAATATCATAATTATAATTCATACAATTAAAAGTATATAAATTTATATTTAATAAATTTTATTTGTTTTAATTAGTATAATAAATATTAATTATAGTTAAACTCTCTACCTTAAAGGACAAATTCTAACTGAGTTTTCTATTGAAAATATTTGTAAATTATAAAGAACTAATAAACTGATCTTTCAAGGATAATAAAGTCAGCATGAAGGGTATTCAAATTTAATAGCTATTAATTTTAATAATTAATATTAAATGCAGCGTATGTTTGTTTCGGTGTTTCGTTTGTTATAATATTTATTTGGCTTTATTTTATTTTATTGTATTTTATTTTGTTTTATTGCATTTTATTTTGCTTTTCATGTGGCTTGTACTTGGCTCTTATATGCAGAGACATCAACACTCACCCGCTGCATATGTGTTTGATTGTGTGTGTGTGTTTATGTGTGGATTCGTGTGTCCTTTTTTTGATGCTTGATGCTGCTGCTGGTGCTGCTGCTGATGTGGACTATGGGGTGTAGCTAGTACCTGGCTTAGCATTATGCGATGCATAATTAATCTGTGTGGCCGGGATGCGAACGCCTCCCGTTTGGAGCTGCCATCGGCACTCAGTCCCCAAGTCTTGAATGTTTACCCGAAAAAAAAAAACATCAAACCTACTCCATATGCTGGCCTCGTTGAGCATATAGCGAAGCCACCTTGGCACTTCAATAAAATGTTCTTTATTTTATTTTTTAGTGGGGCTTTTGAAAAAAATGTTTTCATGTATCTGATGTAACTTTTGGACTTTGCCAACGGGCGCACTGGTTGCTGCTGCTACATGGGGTACGTATTCAAGTAAAAGTGCAAAAATGTGACGTGTACGCTTGAGTGCTGCCCAACTGTGTTGCCACGCCCCCCACCTCTGCACCGTTCCACTTATGCCAGTAGATGTACGCTGCTGTTTGGGGTATTGTTTGTCAAACAACTTGACGCAAAAGCCGCTGCAGCAACTTGCACGCCGCTTGCCTGCAGGCATTTCTACAGGAGTAATGACTTATGGCTACCTCTTCGAAGGAAGCATGGGATGTGGAGTATGCATATTGGAGTAGGAGTATATTTGAGTATATAGGTATGGAGGTATGGAAGTATGAGGCAGGTGGCACATAGCGTTACAGTTGACTGAACACTCAAGAGTCTAACGCTTAAATTTTGGCTGCGCTGCCAGAGCATCCTTGACACAGCGATCCTGTCCAAAGAACTTAACAGATGCAGCTCATTATGAACCCTTTCATTTTGTTTATTTTGATTTTTTTTTTTCGTTTTTTTTTTTTGTGGCTCAGTCGCTTAATCGCTGAGCACGAGATGATAAGCTATGCATGGACGCTCG
This sequence comes from Zygothrica quintamaculata, assembly GCA_037044455.1. Taxonomy (NCBI): domain Eukaryota; kingdom Metazoa; phylum Arthropoda; class Insecta; order Diptera; family Drosophilidae; genus Zygothrica; species Zygothrica quintamaculata. The sequence goes on from JBAMBS010001342.1 coordinate 247,991, forward strand.
TCTTGGCCATTGTTGCGTGGCCTTTTTAATTGGCCAGCTACCAGCTACCAGCTAGCAGCTAGCAGCTACCAACAAATTCGCATTTAATTATGTGCAAAAACACATTACATTTTTAATTTTAGCAGCTTGCTGTGAGCACCAAACAAGGAAAAAAACCAACAAAATAACACAAAACAAAGGGTCACAAAAAATTGCTTAATTTTCAAGAGTGTTTGCTTAGATTATTTCATTAAATTGAGCGGGCGACAAAAGGCGGATCCGGCTTGGCCTTTGTGTGAAACAAAATCCAAAAGCAAAGGCAAAGCTAAAGTATAAGCAGAAGTAGAAGCAGAAGTAGAAGCAAAAGCAACTTAAAGGAATAAGAAATAAGGAAAAGCGAAAGCAAATAAAAGTGTTGAGTTAACTTAAAGAGTGAGAGCGAGCGGAAAAGAAAGAGAGAGAGAGAGAGAGTAAGACTTGACTACCAGTAGTATTTGTAGTCATAGCAGTGTTAGTTGTAGTTGTAGCTGTAGCTGTAGTTGTCTTCTATCCAAAGCACTCTGTACACTGGACTGCCATAAACGCGAAGCAGCTCCTTTGCAAGCTTGCGTAGCGGGAACGTGCACTTAATTAAAGATAAGAATTAACTGCTGATTAGTAGTTCTTCTTTACACTTGACACTCTGTAGTGGCCTTTGGGCAGAATCGCTGCTAGCCAACCAGTTGGCCAACTTGGCCAAGTTGTCCAGAGTCCAAGCACGTAGCCAACTCAAGTCAAAGGCAACAGCAGCAGCAGCAGCAGCAGCAGCAGCAACAGAAGCACGACTTGGACACACGCGACCGTACGCCTTATGTGTGTATGTGTATGTGTGTGTTGTGTTAACGAGTTTTTATTTTTGTTTCAATGTTGGCCCAAAACTTTGCTTTTTGTATATATGAGGCCAACTCCTACACTGCCAAATGATTTATGCGCCCAACCCCCCCCCCCCCACTATGCTGCTCATCCGGCCCCACCAAGCATACACACACATACCAACACGCCCACATAAAGGCACACGGCTCTGCTAATGAGTGCAAGAGTTGCCTGAAAGTATGCTGCAATTTTTAAGTCAAACATTCAACCACTTCCCAATAACGATAATTGATGTGGCCAATGCGAGTCGAGGCCTGTACGGCTACCACTACAAGTATAATTTAATGCGTATACGTGTTAATCACAGCATTTAATGTACGACCCAACAATCCGCCACGTTCCTTGCCACAGATACAATCGTAGACAACCATAAATATCCAAATGCTGTCTAGGCACGTTCATCTTGTAGGCTTCTTATTCTTTTTCTGTGTTTTTTTATTTATTTTTATTTTTGGCTAAAGTTTGTGGCACTTGGCTTAAATGCCTCATTTTCCAGTCATTAAATTTGTTTGGCGCTGACCAATTTGAGGGCGCCATAAAAGCTTATAAAAATGTATAGAGAGCCAAACTACAATATGTAGTCGGCATTCACAGCTTATTATTGAGTCTAAGGCGGCTTGAAATATGTTGACAATGGCGCCAACAACAAAGCGTCCACTAGCTCAACAATTTTCCAACGAAAAACCTACCCCTACCTCACACTCATACCCTTATCCCTTATTTCCTTTACCCATACTTTTACTGTCTTGTGCTTTACTTCAGTCTGTTATTTTTTTTGCTTTCTTTCTTTCTTGCAACCCCTCGCGGCATTTGACTTTTTGATTTGCTCTAGCGTTACTTTTTTTTCTTTTCGTTTTTTGCTTATTTTTGAGCACATCAGCAAAAGTTCCGCTTTTTGGTTATAGTTTTCTTTTCCTAACCCAACATAGGGTATCATAGTTATTCTATGAGATATATAACGCTTGACAGGTAATCTTGAGACAAACTTAAAGATATATAACCAAATCTGAATAGCATTTAAAAAACTAAATATATAAAGCTATTTCTTAGTGTATTATAAAACTCTTCTTTACCCTTAATGCAGATTAAGTTGCAAAATATAATTTATATTGTTTGTTATGAAAGAAAGTTGCCTTAGATTTACGTTCTTCTATTTAAGCCTTAAGGGTATGGAGATATATATTGTGCTTCAAGTTGAACCATTTATATTTATATATTTAGCATTTAGTATTTGAAAGTATTTAAAAATATTTAAAGGGTATATAATAGTCAACATAAAGTGATAGATTTTCTATTGGCATGCTGTCATTTCCTACGGGGGCGAAAGGAACAACAAATCAAAGCGTAACAAAGCAGGGAAAAGCGAGCAATGCGAAGGAAAGTTGCAACGCAGAATTTGACAATTTATTATGTACTTTTGACTTGCCTTCAGCTGTTGCTGTTGTTGTTGTTGCTGCTGCTACTGTTGCTGCGGAAATGTTAAATATTTGTTATTGCAGTCTAATGTTTTCCTGTTGATGTAAGACAAAAATGCTTGTTGGCAGTGAAAACTATTAGCCGGGGCCATAAATCTTGATGCAATATGAAATCTTTCTCTTTATATCTTTCACTCTCTCTTTCTGTCGGCCTCTTTCTCTCTCTCTCTCTCTCTCTCTGTCTTTATCTGTGCACATGTGCAACCACAATCATTCCACAAGAGTTTCCATTTTGTAAATTTGCACCCACACCCAAAGCACCCCACCATAACGCCCAGCACTTTCTCATTGGAACCGCAACATGAGCCGCACGCACGCCCAGACATGTCACAATTATGACAATATCTGATGCATAACGTTGCATAGCGCTTTTAATGCAATAAACCAGCGACTGCAGCAACGTCATTAACACTGACAGCTAGGCGAATAAAGGGGGCTGCAGAGCAGGGTGTGGAGTATGGGGTATGCGTTGCTGGCAAGCAGAGGAGTCCATTGGATGGCAGTCTTTGTCGTGCACTAATTGTCTGGTTGTGGCCAAAATGTGCATCGCATGCAATGCTCCAATTCAGGTGTATGTCAGTTGGTCGCCCAACACCGCAAAACACTTTGCAGGCAATTGTCAGTTTGTAAGTGTTAAGGATGTTCTGGTTATGGCAGCACGAGAAGGAGAAGGAGGAGGTTGTAGGCAAAGAAGAGTAAGAAGGTGGGAAATGAAATGGGGGACAGTGGGCCAGATCTCACTTAACAGCTGACAGTGACAAGTGGCGTGGCGGAGGTAAGCGGATAAAACAGGTAATGTTGTTGCCACCAGAAACTGAAGTAAGTGAAGTAACTGGCGTTTGCAGCGTTTGCAGTTGCCTAAGCAACTTGTTCACTTGCGGTTGGGCTACGGTTGCAGCTGCCAGTTGGGCTTACCTCCAAAATTCATGGCACTTGAGCGGACACAAGGGAATGGCAAAGGATTCTAATTGCAACAAGCAGAAATCGCGACAAAGTTCCAAGTTGCAAGTTGCCAGTTGTGCAAGTGAAAATCAATTAGCAATAGAATTGTAAATCAAACGTCAAACGTCTGTTAGAAATATGCAACATCAGCAACTTCAACAGCTCCCACAACATCAACAACAACAACAATATGAACAGCTACAACAGAGCCAACAACAACATCCGCTGCTGGCACCCATTTCCGGTATTAATTATGGGTAAGCAAAACAACTACAAGAATTATGCTACTCGACTTTGTGGCACAACAAATGAAGCCGCCACTGGAAAATGTTGCTGCCGCAAAGTAGTTACCTGCAGGCAGGATCTTTCTTTTTTTGTTGTTAATTTTCACTGGGCAAGGACTCTTAATTTGTTGCACTTACTCATCCTTAACTTGGGATTGAAATTCTTGCAGTCAAACGCAGCGAGCGCATTATCCATGGCATCAACATTATCATCACCAGCAGCAACATCAGCAGCAGCAACAGCAACAGCTTTACCCTCACCCTTATATGCAATATGGAGGACCATTGCTGGCCGCTGCAAGTAACCACAACGGTGATTATGCCAGCGCACCAAGCGGCCACTCGGGCTATGGGTAAGTTCGCTCCCTCTCTCCCTCTCTCTCTCTCTCCTTTTTAGTAGACCGCTACTAATGCAGCTTTAAATGAACAGAGTGGAGCCATCGGTTGAGTATGAGGTGCCACCGTCTGGCGGATATTCCTCCCATCAGCCAAGCGGCGGCAGTGGGCCCGCATATCCGGTGCATTCGCATCACCCGCCACATCCACCGCATCCGCCACAACATCATGCACCGAAATCCGCACCAAAGTCTAGCAGTAAAAAGAAGAAAAGTGCCGGTTCGGTGATGTCAGCGATGACGCTGCTCGCGTTCTTCTTTTTCCTCAACATTCTGCAAAACTGCATTAAGGAGCACATCGCTGATATAAACCCCACAATGATGGTGCTCACGGCGAGCGGCAGTCGCAATCGTTTCAATAAATTAGCTGAAATGAACTCACGCGAACAAACCTCATCGCCAGCATCAACCACAGCATCAGAGTCAGCAGCGGCATCTTGGCAGCACGAGGCAGTAGAACTAGCTCCTGCCACACCCACTGGCAGTGTGGTACCGATCATTGTTACGCCTGCTGTAACTCTCACTCATACACCATATAGCATTGGCTCGGTGACTAATAAGCCGCCTGCTTTACATAGCCATACGTATCAGCAGTCACTGCCCCATCATGATGATTACGATGATTATAATCATCGCCGGCCCTCATCGGTGGCTGATTTCTATCCTAATCGCACACACATTGACCACTCTTACCAGCCTGACTCGGACTATAATCAGCATCACTACTACCCTGAACGAGTACGGCATCACCAACACTATATGAACAGCGGCTCTCCTTGGTCTTATGGCGTCAATGGTAACTCTCACTCGTATAGAACTGGTAACAAACGTTACTCATCTTCAGCTTCGTTGGGTGCTCATTCTGGCGTGAGCTCTTACTCGGATAAAGCATGGTACAGGCATGCTGTTGATGAATATGATGATGATGTTGATGATTATTACCATCCCTATACTAATCATCGTCAATATTATGAATCTGACCATAGACGACATGGCTTACACGATGCTTTCTACACACGCAATAATTGAATGCAAGAATCAACATTTCTATGTAATAAGTATTTTTTCTGCATTTCTTTAAAGTATAAATTACTCTATTGGTGGTCTCTATGGCAACTTAAGTTACTAATTAACTGTATAAGATGATAACTTTAACTTTGTATAGAACAATTATATTTCACTTTCTGCCTGAAAGTATGCAATAGAAAGTGATTGTTCTTGATTTTTCTGCAAAGTCGCAAAGCAAAAAGCGTCTCTGTTAACCATTTGATTTGCATCATAAATAGTTTTGTTAGATCTTATATTTCAGTTTTACTATATATATGCATTACATATATATTAAATATAAGTTAGATCTCGTCGCTTGTTAAGGTTTGATTATGCTGTTATGTCGTATAACTTACTTGAACTATTTCATTGAGCTGAATCCTAGCTTGCACATAGTTGTAGTGAAAGATGTTACTCATTTCTTCTATCTTAATAGACTGCTTAATACCCTTTTGTGATAGTTTTTTGAAGTAACAACTGCTTTGCGAAAATGTAAATACATATTTGTTGTTATAATTAAAAGCAAACAATTTACAAAGTCAGACAAAATGCATTGGAATCAAAAGGTTGAGTGTGCACAACAATGGAATACCCTTAAGAATATATAGTACAACTATCTGCTACATTTGTGTTACTTTCTCGCATCTTAATTATACCCATTTGAATTGGTTTAAGGGGTATTAAAACAAAAATACAACTTAAAGTCCTAATGAGAATAAATGCTAATTTGTTGCACAACAAATTAAATGTGTCGGGCTGTGCGAACTGGGGAGCTAAGACTTTATTTTATTGCCTGCCACAACTAAGTTGCAGTGTGCTGTGTGCTTATATGTATGTATTAATGTGTGTGTGTGTGTGTGTGTGTGTGTATGTGTTTGGCAGGCAAAGCTATGAGTACAACTACCACAACGTTTACCTTTTGCTTTTTACATTTTGCTTTCATGTTGCAAAACGAATAACTTGCAACTTGCTCCACACTTGTTACGGATTTTCTAATGCAAAGCTGTTGCATTTGCAGCGCGAGTCTTCCTTATTTATGTATTTATGGCTTTACTATGGCGGAATGGTAAAATAATTATTTCTAATGAGATTAGGACTCTCATTCCCGTGAGAGAACTCGAAAAAGAAGCAGCGATTTGCGACTTACAGCTGTAGTTTCCGGCTTTAATTAACACATTTAACGCACTTTAAAATGCATCACGCAATTTATGCGGCACAAACAATGCTATCAATTTCAACAACTTTGATTAAACGTCATTTACAGTTGCCACAAGCTGCAGCTGAGATTTGGAGTTGGCGTTGGAGCTGTAGTTTGGGATGAGTTGGAGTGATTGTGTTGCAAGTGCGGCAGTTTGCAATTGCAGAGTTGTCAGTAAAAAGTTTTTGTTGTTGTTGCCACTACTGTTGCTGCTGCTACTACTACTACTGTTGCTGCTGCTCCTGCTTCATTTGCAATTAAATGCATGATAAAAAGCCAACATGCGACTACTGCAACTGCGTGTGGAACTACGAATACAACTCGAATCGCTGCAAGTGCATTGCATTGGCTGTTGCATTTTGGTATCGCCTCCATTCGCATTGCCACTCAAAAGCGTAATTTAAAATTCTCTTGGCTGCCATTTGGACCGTGGATCACCCCGTCCATCCTACTGCCCATCCATTGGTAGCACCTTTCTTTGCCTAGCATCACACAGTGATATGCCTGAAGGAGAGCTTGGTGATGCCGACACGCGTCGAGACTCCTGGTTGTGAGACCCTGCCACTGTGGTTGCACACGGTGCGTATGAGTTATGCAACGACTGCGTGGCATTCAGCACAAAATGAAGTTAATATAAATTTTACTTTAAAGCTCCGCCCATACGCCCATACACCCATACATCCATACACCCATACGTTCATACATTCATACGTTTTTACGTGTGGGTCTTAGTCCTATAGAGTACCAACTTGCACTCATATATTTGAATAAATTTATGACTTTAAGTGCAAACTGGCAGCTAATGCGTGATTTTTGGAGTTGTAACGAGGCAACGCCTAAGGCGATGTGCCACTAAGCACGTAACTTGTGGCCTGCACCCAGTTGAGTTGCATTCAATGGCACTCGAAATTCAATGGTAAGTGTAGAGTAGTTGCAACTGCCACATACAATCTGACCTATGCTCTTACTCTACTTAAGATGCACATAATGCAGACATACAATTTTGATAGAGAACAACAATTGGTCCCAGGTAAATATTGACAGCTGTTCCATACTTATAGTAGATATCTTTATTATAGACTTCCAACTTGTCTTTCAGAATTTTTTTTGATTAAGCCAATAGGTAAAGAGACCCTTGATTAGATAATAGACTCATCTGAAAAGTGGTGTAAAACCTGACAAATTGGCAGATTAAAGAAATTCTCTATATACCCAAGTAATAAGCTATTTTGAATAAACTTTTGTTCGGGTATTAAAATCTTCCTTCCAGCAAACTAAAACCAGAAATCTACATTCAATATATTACCAATGGATAGTTTTAGAGTTATTTGTCTAATGCTTTTTATCAAATCTCTATATACTTCGTATAGTGTCGAAGTGGCTTATTTCTACCTGTTACAGACTTTGCTTCCTTGCACTAATCCATCAGTTCCCTCCATCTGTTATTTAAAATAGCATAGGGACTGTAAATATATATGCTTTTGTTTTAAATTTATTGATTTAATTTGCATACCAAAACTATTAGATAAACAGAGTTTTCATCAAAATCTCTTTCCTAAAAAAATAAAATTTTATACAAATTTTTATGCAAATTTTTCAAAGCTTTTCCAACAGCTGTTGAACATTAGTTTTAGATTTTTCTGTATAATTATGCTCATTAACTTAACTAAACTATACAGTTAAACGATTCTGAAAGTTGCATGTATAAACATATGTATGTAGATATATATATATATATATATATACTTGTTATATGAACAGATATGTCCTCGGGCTAACCACATGAAATATTCTGAGCTGTTCCCTGGCATATGATAATGCATATTACACATGCAATTAATTCACTTGAAACATGCATAAATTTATAGTGAAAGACACTTTTCAATTTTTTGTTTTTAATTTGTTGTATTTTATTTTATTTTTTTTATTTTATTTTAACGCTTGTACTTCATTAAAAAATAATTAAAAATTGTAATCGACATTAAAAAATTTTGCCTGCCTTTGCGCAATTATTTCCTCTTTTTGTTGCCAACATAAAGCACAAAATTAAACGGCAATAATTTGCTCGTGTCAACTATAAGTGCTCAGTAGATAAATTAAAAACAAACAAGTAAATAAATTTAACCAAAAATAAAATGAAAAAATACGAAAAAAAAACAAAAACAAAAGCAATATATTTTGTATTTTTAAAGTAAACTTTAAAGTTTCACTTTTGCAAACGAAACGTTTAAGAGTAACAAAGAGGAAAATATATATACAGAGAGAGAGAGAAATAAATAAAAATGTTAAATCCTTTTTTATACAATGACAGCTGGCACAACCGAAATTACTCAAAATGCTATAAGAACTACACAAAACTAAAACAACAGCAGGCAAAATAAGTCTAGCTGTAAACAGACTCTGCTCGAATAACCAAATACCCTATAAATTAAAATAAAACGAAGCCAAAGGACCCCGCAGCCAGTCGTTTATATTTTTAATTATTAAGCATAGTATTTACTACTAGACCTAATATATTAAATAAAACCAACAAATCCTTCGGCTTTTTCTTTGAGTTTCAAACAAAGTTCTGTCTGCTTTCCTTTCCTTATATAGCTGTAGCTGCAGCTGAGCTTAAAGACTATTTCTTTGATGTACTAAGAAGTAGCGTAAAACATATATCTCATTAATAGTATTTTCATAAATGATAGTACATATATATACAGACTGATCGCATGAGACCACCCTTTAAATTAGATCATTTCAAATCGCTCTCTCAATCAATTGCTTTTTGATACTCTCTACATATGTAAGTCTCCTATTGCTTTGTTTAAGTTTAGGTTATAGGATATGGGATATGGGATATGGAATATAGAATATAGGGTATAATGAGTGCACATAAGTAGAACTGTCTCAATTTACGCTCAACGCCTTTGCTACAGTTTTATGTGGCAAACAATTACGGTAAGTAATTTATTTCTGCTCAACTGAATTAGAAATCTCTTAGCACTAAGCCAATGCCAAAGCAGTTACAGAGGGTTGTCTCATCTAAGCTGTGTGTGTGTGTGTGTGTGTGTTTGTTTGTATGTCTGTTTATGAAGATACAATAAGATATGCAAGAAAATTAATAGTACTACATTTTTTACAACACTTTTGTCTCGTCTACGGGCACTGCCAGTGTGATAATTCATTGCCTTCAACTGTATTTCTGCCTGCCACGCATTTCCTGCCAGCCAGTCAGCCAGTCAGCCAGTCAGGCAGTTTGCCATCCTGACCAACTCTCTTGACTATTATACTCCAAACAGCTACACCACTACAGTTAACCTTCTTCTTCATACTCACTTGCCTCCTGCCAACATTAACTTTCGTTACATTCCTGTGATAATCGGCTTAGTCTACGCTTACGGTTTGCTTTTTGCATTGCTTGTGCTTTTCTATGGACGACTATGTACATAGTTCTTCTTTATGGTCTCAGTTTCTACATTTTCCCTTTTTCTCCATATCCGTTACTCTTTCCTTTCATTTCTCCTGTGCTCTGCATCTACCAAACAGCCTCCCTCTTCTTTTTGTTTATTTGCACCAAAGGTGTTAAGTTGTTATTTTATTGCATTTTATTTCATTTTACTGTACTTTGAGCCCTTTATACACTTACTAAGAACAGTAAATGGTATTATGACTTTTTGCTTGTTACCAATTTTCCAAGGTACTGCAAGAAATCTGATATTGATTAACAATATATTGGGTAAAAACATTAGACGTTTTCCATATATTTTTAGTAAACAAATAAAGGCTTAGCCTACTTTGACTTTACCAAAATTGTAATAAATGAAATGTTTACTTCTTTATGTTCTTAGTAAGGGTTACAATGTTTGCTCTTTAAGTGCTAATGTTTTAGTTAATTATTAGTATAATAATTAAGGAAAGGTACAAATTTAAATATTTAAAACATAAGTAATCCCAACTATTGTCATAATTCTTCCTGCTTCTTGCTAGCATCAAATTCTTTAATTGCTTTTAAATGATTACAAATAAAATATAAAAGATATCAAAAGTCAGTACTTTATACTATATAGTAATTGTACAACTCCATCGAATTATATATCATTATATTTCAGCATAATCTACTACTTTTATTTATTTATTTATTTATTTAATGTCAACTATGAGCAGTGAACCAATAATATTGGTACAAAATTGAAATAAAATTAAAATTAAGATTAAAAATATATAATTATATTTAAATTTAAATTTTAAATTTTTAATTTAAGTTTTAAGCTTTAAGCTGGGAGAATTAAAATTGAGTTGAAAATGATTTCGAAGGCAATCCCGTTAACAAGGATTATAAATGGAAAGGATAAGATTCATTTCATGTTGAAGATATTTTAATTTAAATAAAATTAAAGTTTGTAAATTACAGGATCTTTTTTAATATATAGTAAATCAATCTTTATGTAATGTAAATTTACTTTTAAATCCAGAAAATAATCATTCGGAGACTTTGAATGTCAAATTAAGTCTTTACTTTTAAGGTAGAAGCATCGAAGAGATTATAACATGGAGAGTTCTGTTGATTAACTTGGAATTACCTTTATAAAGGTAAAAGCATTTTAAGACTGCAATCTGACACTTAATGCAACCGCACAGCTGTCCTTTCTTGGGTAGCTTCATTTGTCACATACAATCATATAGAAGGATTTAAATGTGTCAAAGTTGCATGCAATGCGGTTGCTTCTGCTTCTGGTTGTTGCTGCTGTGGCTGCTGCTTGAAATGCCATAACTCATAGACAAGAGAGTCAAGTGTTGACCATTGCAACACGTACGAGGCCCATAAATGTCAGTGTATGTGGCATGAAATGTGTAGCAATTGAGTTGCATAACGTATAGCAAATACCTATAGCACAAGCTTTAATCATAGGCGTCCAGCAACTATGCAACATTCACGATTCAATTACAATGCGCTCCTCAAAGGATACAAGAGTAGAAGGAACGTACACAAAATATCTATTAATGCCCATATATTGCATGGGTCTTAAGTTTGCTACAAATTCAATGTGTGCACACAATTCAGTGCCAAATGGGATTTTGGGCTAACAGCAGTATCAACAACAACAACAACAACAACAGCAACAATAGCAAGAACAACAAATACAAGCAACAAGAAGTGCAGAAAATCGACTAAAGTTTATGTGCATGTTAGGAAAAGTGCTGGAAAACAGGAGCAAACCAACAGAAACGAAGAAGCAACAGCAGCAAAGGAGTAACAGCAGCCATTGCCAACACACGGAAGTGAAAACGTTTCACACTCCAATTGCTTGATCTCCACCGCTGCCCCCAGTGCCTCATGCAACTTGCCTCTATCCACTGCAATTTCTATAAAAGTTTACGTTGGGACAGCGGCACATAAAATAGTTTTAAATAAGAAAGGCGAAGCCAAATAAACAATTCTATTTTTCTTTTTGGCCAGCTCAAGGAAAGACTCTAAGAGGGGGTGGTGGGAGAAGAGGGAGGAGGACGGGTCAGTTTTGTACAACTATGGGCAGGCGTGGCAAGGACAGTGCGCAAAAAATGTAAAGCTGCTGGGCGCATGAAACTGAAAATTTCCTGTAGCATACTTTGCGGCAACAGCCGCTTGCATTTGGCATACTAACACACAGAGCATGTACGTGCGTGTGTATGTGTGTGTGTGTGTGTGTGTAACGCGGTTTCCGTTTAGTTTGTCGGTTCAACTGTACATATATACACACATACACACCCATACATAGACAAACAAAGCCACACTTTAAAGTCGTTTAAGCCCATTTAAAGCATTTACTATGCATATAACGAACACAGCTGCTGACATTGTAAATCACAATAACACACACACACACACACACACATAATACATATGTATAAATATAATATATATACAATATGAGCTGTTGATTTAAATTTAAAAGCGCGTGTTGTAATTAAATTGATTTTCCTCTTGTGTGGCCTTTGTTTTTCACAACGGAAAACCAAAGGCCAAAAATTATGCAACACATGTGAATGCGTGAGAAGCAGCTGTTGACATATCCCGCCAGCGGCAGCCATTTTGTAGCCAGCATACTGACTAAATGCGCCACATATATATATACATATATATAAATTGTATGACAGAATCAGAATACGATATATATCTATATATATAGATAGAGAGAGAGAGAGAGAGAGAGAGACCGAAATCAGATTAAACTCCATTGAGAACTGAATATTTAACGCCTCAAAGCACACAAATGTGAAACTGCAAATAGTTGTAACATTTTCCCCAATATTCTGCACTCGACCAGTTTATGACTCAATATTAATGTGATTTCTCGTATAATGTCAAACATGGATTGTGCTATATGAAAGTATTTCATTTTGAATTTAATAATGAATACTTTATATTGCACAAGGAATTTCTACTATCATACTATGTAATATATATATATATCTATATATGTATATTTATATATGTATGTGTGTTAGTATTTTGGCCATTTTGGAAGCCACAAAATGGTTTATTATAACGCCAATGCCAACGCCAAAGCCAAAGTCAAAGCCAAAGCCAAACCCATTCCCATTGCTGCCGTTGAATCCTGCGGTTGCTCTGGATTCCACTAGCTTTATATGATACAGAGGCCTGCGACGGGCTGCCATTTGCATTGCTCCATAAAACTGTTCTCGGCTCTAGGCATAAATTCTATTATAAATAACATTTAGCGTGCGCGACTTTTGCAACTGTCAGCAATGAAAATTGGAAAAGAAAAAACAAAAAACAAAAAATTTGAAAAATATATAAAAAAAAATCGAACAAAAAATAGGAAAATGCCCATAACATGTTTTGGGGTTTTTGTGTTCGTTTATTTTATTTTTTCCTCCTGATATATATATATATATTTTTTTTTTGGACGGAAAAGCTACTCGCAAAATACAAATTGCGGTTTTTAGATTGAAAATAGTGCATATATATCCAATCTGTATTTCTATACATATACATATTTATATATTTATGTATTTGTATGTGTGTGTGTGTGTGTGTGTGTGTCTTCTTGTGTGCACTTGACGCATAATCAGATTTCATTATTAACATTCTCTCTTTTTCTCTCTATTTGCCTTGCTGCGGTTTGGGGCTACCAATTCTAGTAGAAATTTATTAAATGCTTCTGACATGAACACCCAGCGGTGGGTCAACTGTGCCGAATATGATTATCGCGATAATTACCAACGATACTTGGTGATTCCTTTAAATTTAACAAAAATATTATAAAATGAATAAAAGAATCCCTATTCAAAAATATTGAATAAATAAAGAAGCAATAAATTTCAGCTTAAGATTTGTATAAAGTATAGAATAAAGTTCTATATGGTAACTTGTTCTCGTAAAGGTTAAATATATATATATTTCTCTTTGGAGTTATAGACAGCATATAGTATATTGATTTGTTTAGTCAATGTGCATCAATTTAGAGTGATAGATAAACAGATGTTGCTGATTGATTATATACTATTAAAGGCTTTCAGCTGCCTCATTCTATCTATTTGCTGCATTTGCAATTCTTTCTAGATATTTAGTATTATTTTTATTATTCTGGTCGATCAACAACAATGTAACAATAAGCAAGAATGTATAAGAAGTAAATGCAAAAATCATTGCCAAAGTTAAAGTCAAATTTGTATGTAAACAAATCAATATACATTCATCATTTACTATATTTAACCTAAATATTTTTTAAGTAGGTATATTTCATTAAGTAACATTTGTGCAGTTGGATACAATATAATCAGTTTATATAAATGTATGGGTTATGTCTGATGCTTTCAATTTGCCACATTTAACAAGTTGAAAGTCATGACATTTGCCTACGGAGAGCAACCGCACTTAATCAGCATAATGAAAAGGACGTGTCCGTTCAATTAACTTGAGTTTGTGGCAATAACAAGCGATAATTAAGGTTTAATAAACTGTTTGAGACCGCATAATGTACATTACACATCCGACACGTGTGACAAGGCAAAGCAAGGCAAGGCAGGGCCAAGCAACTGTGAGGCATTGCAAATTAATCAAATTAACATCGTTTAGACTTGGTATGTGTCTTTTAATTGACATTAGGTAAAGATAATAAACGCAATACACATTTATTTATCTACAACAGTTTTTCTTTTACTTCTCCAACACATTTTTCTTGGAATAATATGTCTAATATGTTAGCAATAATATGGTCCATATGTGTTTGCAGCAAGTGCCAGTACAGCTGCTCACATTAAGCATCAATTCCACGAATTACTTTGTTTCTTAGCTCTCCATAAGAATTACTAACACTGCCATGTGTTTCGTGATCGGCGAGAGATCTACATACAATATATTCTATATAATTATTGCATCCAGCATAGATTTATATCCATCAACAACTTAAATTGCCGCAATAAATAAATTTATAATTACTCTCTAAGAAATATTTCATCACAAACTGGCAGAGTAATAACTATGGATACAAGAATACTAACAATTAAATATATAAACTAAATTTTTAAATTCTATGGAATACCTAGTCTAAGCCCAACCCCACACCCTATACTTTCTCCTAAACTATATCTATATAGAATTCTTGCATAAACAGTAAGTTGAGGTCACATATCAGCAATAAGTCTGCAAATATTTACCAAGACTTGAGGGGTTTATTTTTTATCTTAAGTTCATATTCAAATGCTTGGATAAAGGCTGACAAATGAGATATAGATTAGACAATTAAAAAAATTAACAAATTGCTATAAAAAAATTTAGTTTATAGACAAGTCTAGGTTCCTTATGTTGACCCGACTATATTTAATAATTCTCTAGTTTATCATACAAATTTAAAGCATAGCAAATCGATTTCTAATGACAATCAGAAAATATTTAGGTAACTCATTAAAAAATTGCCCCAAAATTACTTTATGTGGTAAACTCATAGCTAACAGCTGATGAAAGATTTAGTCAATCGGATTACCTAAACTGATCACAGAATCTAAAGAGTTAATATGCCTAATCAGATTCTTATTTCATATTCATATTCAAAACAAAGCCAAAATCTATATAGCGACATTTTATAACAGTTTCCATTAGCTACAACATATTGTCAGACGTGTTAAAAATGGATAATCCATGGGGCTATTGTGCTATGGCTTATATCGATAGGCATTTATTTTGCCATCGGAAAATTCGCCTGCACGACAATTTTCACGGCGATCATGTCGACAAGACAGCAGCTGCTTCTACTCTTTTAGTCGTGAAAAGTCTGTTGCGCTGCACAGTACGTGCGCCTTCTTATTTAGAGTGAGACAACAACAAGAGGAACAAGAGGAACAAAACGTACAAATAGAATGTTTTTCCAGTAATCATTTGTTGCGCATACGCCGCGTCTGCCATTAGTTGTGTCAGCGTTTAACAAGTGTTTTCGTGTCGTTGCGTTGACAAATAGAAATGTTTGTATTGAAGAAGAAGGAAAACTGAAACGTGGGCGAAACTGCAATCGCTAGTGGAAAATAAATTACAAAATAAAATAAAATATAAAAGAAAATTGTGTTTTTCATGCAATTCTGTGTGTGTGCTGTAAATAATAGAAAAGGAAATGAAAAATATGTGTAAATATATTTAATATATGTAACTAAACGTATGTACCCAATGGTGTAGCTTGAACATTGTATATAATTAATGCATTTCATTAATTATTCATTTAAATTTTGCATTGTTTGTCATCAAATCCAATCATCAAGCATTCAGCTAACACAGTTCCATATTAATTTAATCAACACCTTAACGAATGTCGCAATAATTTATTTGCTTGTCCAACGAATCTAATAGTCTTAAATATTTTCACTAATTTTACCCCAAATTTATGCTTCAAACGGTTACACAAATCTGTTTTATTGGAAACACAATTTAGCCAAGTAATTTTTATCACCTTTGCGTGGCCCTCTTCGGTTTATTTGACTACAAATGATATAGAAAATTGTTTATAAAATCACAAAAAGCTTAAGCAAAAGTCAAAAACAAAACATTAACCCACACACGCCGACAATGAGAATGGACAGAGGGCTCCCATGGAGTAAGATGCTAGCTGTTTGCTTGGCTGGTTGGCTTGTTGGATTGTTGGCTAGCAGCTTGGCTCGGTTGGGTCTGGCATCAGTCAATGTCAGTTGGCTCAGTGCCAGATCAGCGGGGGCGTAGACAAACAAAAGGGAAAGTGTGCAAAGACGACTACGAACACTATGACGGCGACGAGGACTTGACTTGATTGCAACTAATAGAGAAAGAGCAAGATAAAGATAGTGTGAAAAAGAGAGAGAAAGAGAGAGAAAGAGCGCAAAATTGGAATCTTTAATATGCTACAGGGTACCAGATAAAGTTGCTCAACTCTTCTCTAGGCCAAATAGCTGCCGTTGTCATAATGAAAATTCAAAAAATTTCAAAGTAAATTTCAATTGTTTTTCAACCGTCAAAGTATCAAGTGGCAGCCCACAACTCGCACACATATATATATATATATATATATATATATATATATTCATTCTGCATTGATATCTATTCAGAACATATGGAAACGACAACAAAACAATTATATATTATATATTATAATTATACCCTATGAATTTTTGACTTGTTCAGTGAGGTATATAGAAGAGTTATGAATTCAATGAGGTAGGTAATCAATTAAAGCGAATGATGAATGTTAAGATATATAATTATATATACCTCAGCTAGCTTAATATAAATTCGTCAACTATTGTTAAAAATATCAGTTAAATACTTTTATTATGTTTATTCAAAGTTTTGTCAAGTGTTTGTTAAATATGTTTGAAGGCTTCACTCTTTAGCTTAGGGTATCTGTTAGTCGAGCATACTTCTGTATAGATATTTTACTTGTTTTTATTTATTATATTTTATATTATTAAAAATGTGTATGTTTTTTTGTCTGTTTTCATAAATAGCACATTTTTTAAGTAAATTCTTTCAATGCCTACAGTTTTGACTGGTCAAGTGCAAAATTTATTGCTTCATTTAAATTGAGTTTTTTTTTCTGTTATTTGTTATTTATTTTGTTTTTTATTTTTTGAATATCGTTTCTGTTTTTATTTGTTAATTCGTAAATCTTTTGATATAATTCAAAAATTAATTTCGAATTGTGTAATATTTGGCTTAAATACAATGTAAACAGAAGTTTTATGATGGCACTCGTCGAAGGTTGTAAACTTGAACGACTTTTAAATTGGGCCAATGCCTGTTACGTTTATAATGGCCAATTAATATAATATATATATATATTATATAAACATATATAATATTCTATAATTAGTTATTACTTCGATTAGGTATTAAAGTATTATTAATTACTTTTGTTTTTTTGCCGCATCATTTCCGTTTTAATATTTCAATTTCTTGCCAGAAAATTGTTTGCAGAGGAAACTTAAAATTTTCAATTTCTGCAGCGTATTTACTTTAAAACCAGACGATTGACGTTTTCCAAAATTTTAGCAGATATTTGCGGAAAATTTCATTGCTCTAAATTATATATTTAGCATTTGTCTATTTTGAATATAAATTAAATTCAATGAAGCCCAAATGTGCACAAAATTGCGCCGCAAATGTTCATGAAAATCTTGAGAACAACAACCACAAATTTTCCGTGCCTCATCAATTAGTGGAACAATCAAATGCAAGGGGCACGTTTGGGTTTTGTGTGTTGCTGCTACACTACTTCTACTAATACCAAGTACCGCCGTTTCGCATCATTTATGGTGACGTCAATGTATTTCCCCTTGAATGATACGTGCCCTGCCTGCCCTAGCATATCTTATGGGGTCTCTAATTTTAGCGATCTTTCAGCTCATTTCAGGAACTTGCCACTTTTATTGCTGCCTATAATTGGTCTCTTTAACTGTAAAGCAACGAGAAGTGCCCTGAACTTGAAAGTAAACGTATTCCATCATACAGCATATAGTAGCATCTATGTCTAGAGGTATTCGAGGTATCCATTGGGTTAGTTGTTTGGGGCTGTACTTGTTTGGTTTTGCCGTACTCGACATTTTACATACATACATTTACATACGTGTCCCTTTGGATTATGATGTTGTTGCACAGGGCTGTGATTAGTTTATTTTTGTCACGTTGCAGCAATTTGAACTTTGTCGGAGTGACGAACTGGTCGGTGAATCAGAGCAAGTGCAAAGTACACTGAGAAAAACTTAGGTATCACATATTCTTTATACTACTATATAAATACAATTAATATATATTCTATATATAATATGCTGAAGTTATTTATTATACTACGATAATTATGTATGTGATATTGGAGTATAGAAATTCATATTTAGTTTCTTCTGTATGTATTGCATATTAGCACTTTCATCAGGCGAAGCAGATTGAATATAACCTCATTATATTAACAGTTTATTCAGCTATCTGTGAAGTCATATTAAGTATTTCTTTTGTTAATTGAAAACACTTAAAATCGTATATTTATTAATGTACAGAACGAGTATAGCCCGTGCAGTTGTTGAAGCCGATGACACATAATGATAGAGCTTAACTCTCCACACATCAATTAATATTCATAAGCAAACACAATCACAAATCGTACAAGCCGCTCTGTAGCTTAGTCTTAACACAATGTGGTCAATTATATATATATGAGTATCTGTACAATAGAATCGCAATTGATGTTAATTATGTCATATATGTTTTTGTCAAGTGTATTCAAGAGTGCCGCTCACATTTGTCCAGTGTTTGTCATCTTGCTTGAAGCAATCGCAGTTCCAGTTCCAGTTCAGCCGTCAGCCAGTTCGAAGCAAGTTGCGAGCTCGTGCAATTGTACGGTAAGTAACTATTGATTAATATTAATGAGCTTAATTATGACTGATTATGTTTTTTTAAACAACTTTATAAAATATAAATGTATATATATGTTTATGTATCAACAGGTAGAACACAGAACAAAAGGAAAATCGATGATTTGTTTATAAACGAAACGAAGCAAACAAAGAAAAAATTTGTAGAAATATCAAGAAACAACAGCGAAAACAGAGCAGAAGATATGCGACAAGACGATAGACGATGCAATTAGAAAATACTAAAAACAGACACATGTACATACACACTCACATCCACACTAACACATGTGCGCAATAGTATAAAGAGTGACAAAACAAATTGACAAAAATAATAATAAAAAATGTTTAATTTGCTGCGACGCACGCGTCAAAGGAAGGCGCATAAAAACAAAGTCTTCGATGCAAGTGACGATGAGGAAGCAACAACACCAACAACAACAGTTGTAGCAGGGAGTGCTGAGTATAGGAAAAGTAATGAAAATGAGCACCGTTGCCTATTCAGCGCCTCAAAGAGTAATGCAGAGAGCGAAAGAGTAGCGTTAAGTGAGAACGGTAGAGGTTTGCCGCCAGCGCGACGAGCTGTGATCGAAGAGTTAGAGGATTTTGGCAGCGACGGAGAAGAGGAAGACGACGAAGAGTGGAAATGTGTAAATTTAGCAAAAACAGCTGCTGCAGCAGCAAATAGCCATTCAGCGGCCTCTTGGCGCTCCGACAATTTGTATATAAATAACATGGGTAAAGGCAATGGGGCGACAACGGCGAGGACAACGAATTTTGTTGATGAACATAAAGATCTAAATGCTGCCACTGCTGGGCATGGTACGAGCAGTCAAAACGAGGCAAACAACGAAGGCGGTCAGCTAATTGGCAGCAGTAGCAGTAGCAGCAGCAGCAGCAATAGTAGCATCAGCATCAGCAGCAACATAAGTCAAACAGTCTGCGACAATATCGGCCCAATAATCGATGGCAATGCGAAAGAAATACAAATATCTGGCACGGTAATTGATGCTGCCCAGGCAGAGACGAAGTTAAATACGAATAATATAACGGAAAGGGAGTGGGACGCGGACAGGGAAACAGAGAGGGAGAGGGAGAGGGATACACTTAAAGATAAAGTAATATATCGTCAATCGCAATCGAACGAACAGAAACGACAATCGCGTCTATCGCTAGGCAACTTTGGTTTGCATTTAGGCACCAGCAGCAGGGACTGTGTTAGTGCATCGGAAAAGTCAGTGCCAAAGAAACGCAAAACACTGCAAAAGAGTCGCGAGTTTCTCAGTGATATTTTCATGGCGCGTGGACGTAATCATCAGCGACAACAGCGAAATCAGCAGCAACAGCAACAGCAGCAGCACAATCAACACCAATCGAATACAAATCAACCTCCAACAATTTTGGCCAAATCCAAAAACGTCAGTGACGACGTAATCGCCATTGGCCAGGCCGTGGCAACGCGTACAGCGACGGCGCTGGCATCAGCACACCTTGAAACGAACTCCGACCCCGCGACCGTGTCCACAAATAGTTATCAAATGACTATGTCTAATAATAGTACACAAAATCGACACAACGCCGCGGTGCTGCAGAGCGACAGTAAAGAGCGTGGACGCGAACGCGAACGTGAACGTGAACGTGAACGAGAACAAGAGAGAGTGTTAGAGAGAAGCAGGAGTAACAGTAATTCAGCTGGAGCAATAACACAGGAACACCAACAGAAACAGCAACAGCTGCCAGAGCATCCAAAAGAGTACCACCAAATGTCGAGAGATGTGCCACGAGATGCGAATAGATCGGCGAGTAGCGATTTTATTCAAGCGGCAAACGTCGAAGTGTACACTGCCGCGGAAGATCAGCGATCATCTGGCGATGCAACACTGCATTGCAGTAGCAGCAGCATCAACAGCACCAACAACAACACCAACAGCAATAATATCAATACCAATACCAATACAATCAATATCAACAGCAGAAACAGTATAAATAATAACAGCCACATCTACACCAACAGCAACAACACAAGTGACATAACTGTAACCATCATGGGCCAGACTAGTGCCAAGCCAAACGAATCTCAGCAGCATTCAGCAAACAGCTCACGAGCTAGCACGCCACGTGAGTTTCGTGAGTCGTTCGTGGGCGAGGCAGAGTCTATGCCTGTAGCGCCACCGCGCCATCAAAAGCAACAACAAGAACTGCCCAAGATAAGGGTAGTGGACTGCAGTTTTGAGCATAGTCCAAGCCAAAGTCCAAGCACAACAGATGCTGTCGAAGAGATATTCTATGAGTTTGAGAATCAGCATACCAATGGCCTGCACATTGAGGAGCTGAAGGAGGCACACGTAGAAACTCTGGAGGATGAGGTATTCACCACAGATATACCAACAACTGTTTATCAGCAGGTAAATGGCATAGGTAGACCGTGGACACGCTTGACCAATGTCAAGTTGGAGAATGTTCAGGAGGAAGCTGAGGATGAGGATGATGCAGAAGCAGAGCCGGATCCCGAAGACGATGAGCTCGATGAGGCGGTCGAGCTGGATTCCGATGAACATGGACGTGCCACACCCAACGGCTCGCGGCAATCAGCTAGCAGCGAGCGCAGTGCTCTCAAAAGCGATTCCAATTTAAGCAGCAGCTATGCAGATTCGGGCATAGGTATTGGCACTATACACAACGACTCGCAGCACTCTGAGCGGCAAGAGACAATGCAACAACAGCCGCCCGTGCCACCGCCACGTAGCTCATCAACTAGTGCAGCAACAATGCCGCTGCGCACGCCCTTCGTACGCGATGGCAACTCAACGTCAACGGATTGCGACTGCGAGGAGCTGCTGCTGCAGTGCGACGAACTTGATGATGAGCAGAATTTTAGCAGTGAGCGTTTGGTGTGCATTGAGAGCATTAGCCTGCCCGACGTTGTCGTTGAGTCAACGACCGCCACAACATGTTCAACATCGTCCACAAATGCCAGTGGCAGCAGCGGTGGCAGCAATACATGTGGTGCCAGCAGCAACAGCAACAACAACAGCTCATCTGTCAGTGGCAATGATGGTCAGATGAATATCAATATTACCAATGGAGCCGGTGGCAATAGCCTCGGCAATGTGCATTTCATACCCATACATATTGAGGGTAGTGCAAGTGGTGCCTCCGCCCGCAGTCGTAGCAACAGTCCCAAGATGCGTAGTCTGGACGATAGTTGTCTGGGGCGTAATGTTGAGATCGTCGAGGATAGCAGTATATTAAACACAACGGCAGCACAGGAAAACCAACGTGAGACGCAGGAGCTCAAGTAACGTATACGCCATGTACAACCATCTCTAACCATCTCTAACAAACTCAGCGATGATCTAATGCTTCTTGTATATATAATTATTTGTATTTGTGTGTGCCAGTGTGTGTGTTTGGGTTTGTGTTCGTATGTGATTCAACAAGCTTTAGCCACAGCATCCGCTTCAACTTTAGCCATTTGTTTATTGTTTTGTGCAGCGCGTCGTATGCTTAATATTTGTATTACGCCTAACAATATGCGTGTAAATGAGCTGCTGTTGTTCTTAGTGCAGCTGCAGCTGCATTTAAAGTTCCTTTTGTGGCATCAACTGTCACATGTTAATTAATCAGTTGACAGCTAAATTTACCCCTCCCCCATCCAATTGCGTATTTGTATCTTTGTTGCCATTCATCTTGATCAGAAGATCAACTACGTCTTTTCTTATGTATCTTTAGATATTTTATGGGGATGTTTCTACGTATTTTTCCAGTCAAGGTGCCTATTTTTAAAACAGTCTCTTGATTGCTAATTTCCTTTTTTCTTTTATTTTTTGGCACATATACTCATATATACAGAAAATTCTATATATTTTTTTGCTTTTGTTTCTGCTTTTCTTTATTCAAATTTTGCCATATGCCAATTATTTTATATGCTTCATTTTCTAATTAAATTGACAGAAAAAAAATAACAAAATCAAAGCAACATATTAAATTATTATTTGCTTTAAATCTAATAATAATAATCGAAACTAAAATGAAGCTGCATAAAATAATATTAATTAATATTTTTAATTTACTTTTTAATAATTTTACTTTTAATAGAAAGTGTCCTTTTGCTAAAAAAAAGTATAAAATATAAAGTTATGATATTAGTATTATATATTTTAATTTTAATCGAATACGTCATAAGTTGAAGTCATTTAAAGTTACAGTCTGATAATCAAAAAGGAGATGTTATCCTTCAAAAAAATTCTTGGAAACTTTGAATAACAATAAGAAAATATTTCACATCAGCCTTAGCACATTCCAAAAGTTTCAAATTTAAATAATGTTGCCCAGATGAAATCTTTATTTATGTAGACACGTCTAAAAGATGTATTTATATATATTTATATATATTGCTATGTTTCTCTATGGATTCGTTTCATTAATGAAGAGACCTTGAAATTGAGTGTACATTGTTTTTATGTGTATTATAACTTATCTGCTACTATAAATATCATATATTATTTTCTATTTACCTCTCTTTGATATCTTGAAGACCCTGAAAAGGTCGATGTTTTAAGGTCTGTTTATGTTTACTCCTCTCTCTCTCTCTCTCTCTGTCTTTCCTCTCTGTCTATATTTATTTTTAATTATTAATTGCATACAAATTGTTTTAAATGTTATTTCTATACATTACGTATACGTAATGTATAACTATTAATATATATATATAAGATAAATATATATAAATAATATGTAAATACCAGTGTCTAACCATTGTTTGGCCTTCAAAATTATGACGGATTGTGACAGCCGGTCGGCAAGTGTCCCTCGCCTATATATCAGAACATCTATTTGGCATTTTATCTAATTGTTCACAAAAGTATTTATATTAATTATTTAACATTTAACAGATAATCCGAGTGAAAGGCAACTACAACATTTTATTTTTGTTTGTTTCTATTTTCTCAGAATAAATTCCCTTCGTCATTTGTTGGCAGCTCGTTGCAATGAAAATTCGCACATACGTGTTTCCCCGTGCCAGAATTTCAATAAATTTGATTTTCATATTTGCTTGCGACTACGTCAAAATGTGCATAGAGAACACACGAGTTGCCTGCTCTAGTTTTTCCGGTGTATTTTCGGTGTATTTTTTTCCGCAAACGTTTCTTTGCCCCCCTCAATCTAACGTATACCGGACGCAATAACACAGTGCAAAAATGTTGAAAAACTTTTTAAAGAAAATTTTCAGTATTTCAGAATTTCAAATTAGCTTAAAATATATTGAGAGCTGTACTTGATTTACCAGCTGGCCTCCTCATTGAAGCAGAAGTGGCTAAATAAACAATGTTAGAACATCAATTAGCTAGCATTGGCATAGAATGTTTACTCCAAACAGATACACACACACACACACACTCCCACACAGAGAACTCAACAGCTCAAAGGGGCGTATGTGTAATTTCTTTTATGTGCATATAACTTATGGGCCTTACGCTGGGCTACTACTGTTCAATGTTTAGTGTTGTTTAGTGTTTAGCTTTAGCAATTTCATGAACAACTTTGGCATAAACACAAGCAGCAGCAACAACAGCAACAGCAGCCACATCAACATTTCTCTTTTAGCTTCACAGATGGGCAATAGACTTTAGCCAAAAATAATTGAAATAACTAAGATACAATTTTGTTATATCTTACAAAAATTGTTGATTGTACCTTGGTTGTATATCTGTTGTGTGTGTGTGTGCTTGTGTGTGTGTTATGTATCTTGTATCATTTAGCATACATATTTCTATTGGAGACGCTCTCAGAACGCAATGTACAATCGCGTGTCACAATTGTCTCTAAGGAAACCCAAAACACTTGCCAAATTGTACGGCAAATCTTTAAAAATAGCTTTGCGTATTTCTACTCACCAATACACACACACACAGAGAAGCAGAAACTAAACAAATTTTTAAATGAAAAAAATATATTTTAATTAAACGACGTAAATTTAGTAACAAAACAAAACAAAACAAATATTATATAAGCTGCGCATGTACCCTAACAAATTATGATGCTAAATTTGAGCAAATGATTTCCATATTTATTTTTTTACACCTCATTTTTATAGCGATTCAATTGCGTCAAA
This sequence comes from Zygothrica quintamaculata, assembly GCA_037044455.1. NCBI lineage: Eukaryota > Metazoa > Arthropoda > Insecta > Diptera > Drosophilidae > Zygothrica > Zygothrica quintamaculata. The sequence continues at coordinate 273,190 of JBAMBS010001342.1, forward strand.
AACATCTATAAAGATGTATATATATTTACAGCTATATACAGCTATTATTATTATTATTATTATTAATACTTTTAATCAAGTATATGTTCTCTTATTTATATCTTTTAAGTACTAATGAGCTGTGGTGCGTGCGCGTAGTGCTTATAGCTCTGAGTCATTTTGTTTTCTTTTGTGTTTGTTTTAGGGATCCGTTGACTAATATATATATATATATGTATATATACTATATATGTATATGAATATATCTAATATTTTTGTCTGGTTCTTAAGCCGTTAAGACTTATAGCTGTCACATATATTTATATTTTACTTTTGTTATTATATATTTTATTTTTTGATACAGAAAAGAACTAAAGATACAGAAGGCGCGCTTCAATACACAACTGGAGGATGCACATGTGAATGTATTGAATCTGGAGGGGAAAGTTAGTGATATGCAAGTTAAGATACAAAATTTAGAGAAGGATTTATCGCAGAAGCAATGGCATGTGGATAGTAAGTATAAATTTATTAGACAATAGTCAATTTATTTATATTTGTGTGGTATATTTGCAGGACTTCAAGGGGAACTTATGGCGGCATTGAAGGAAGATGAATATGTGCGTAAAAAGCTGAAAGTTCTTGAGGATGAGAAAATACATCTGCGACACAAATACAGCGATGATGAGGATGAATTCCGACGCAAATATAGTAAATATTTAATACTCAAAATAAAATTTGAAATAATTATAATAATTAATAACTTTTTATAGACGGACTGGAGGCACAATACAACGAACTTAGCGAAAAGTACAAAGAGACACAGAGCCTGGCGAATAGTCTACAAAAGCAACTGACAAGTGCACAGGAGGAAATAGAAAAGTATCGCAATGAGGTGACTAAGATACGTGTTGAGCTGGAAGATCAGATACGCATACTGAAGAATGCATTGGAGTACTCAGAGGCAGAGCGTAAAATATGCGAGGATAAATGGCAAAAGGAATTCGAAATGCTTCGTACACACAACAGAGGTTAGTTATTATCCTTGAAAGTGCTCAGAATGAAATTAAATTCTCGCATTCTGCTTTGGTTAATAGAACGCGAGGACACACTGATGTCAGACTGTGAATGGCAGCTACGACAGATGCAGCGACAGTGCAAGGATAAAATTGACAAATCCAATTACGAACGCAAACAGGCAGCAGCCAAGGCTGAGGAGTTGGAGCAGGAGCTACAATCACGCCACAAAGAGGCTGAACATCTACGCATTTGCCAGGCACAGGTCAAATCTCTTAGTGGTGTGGTCAGTGAACAGGAACGCTCCATACAGACGCTTATGGAACGCATTGACAATCTCAAAGGTGAACTGGAAACAACCAATGAGAGTCTGGAGACACAGATAGAAGCTGTGCACAAAATCAAATATCAATGTGAAAAGTATGTATAATCCCACATAACAATTATCCTTAAGGATTCACTCATAGTTAATTTAAATTTTAGTGCCCTTTATGACAAGGAGCGTCAAATGATCTACCGCATCGATGAGGTGCGCAATGAAGCTGCCGCCTTTTGGGAAAATAAACTTTAGTAAGTATATTCTACTTATATATGGGTAAAGGAACTAATCCTATACCCAATCAATAATTATAGCACAGAGATGACAAGACTGACTAATGAGCTGGAATCCGTTTATGTGGATGAGCGTCGTGATGCTTTAGATAAGCTACAGGCCGAGCATATAGAGGAGTTACGCGCTTTAACCAATCGCTATACAGCTAACGAGGAGGAACTTCGTGCAGAGGTATCCAGCCATAGGTTTAACTTCTATAGCCATATTTGACCCTATTAATATATTGTTTACAGATCGTTGATCTGCATGAGAATCTCGAGCTAAAGAAACAGGATTTCCTAACGCTTCGCGAACGCTCCGACAATGCGCTGCTGCAGACGCGAATGCACTTGGATCGTGCGGATCGAGAATTCCAAAATGCCATGTGCCGGGAGGAGGATCGTCGTGTGGAGCTTGAGGAGAAACTCAAGAAGGAATTTGAGACCGAAAAGGAGGAAATGGAAGAAAAGTTTCTTGAACGTTTGGGTCAGGTTAAGGATGAATTTGCTAAGGAGCTACAATTATCCTCACAGGATATGGTGGAAACGCATCGCAAGGAGCTGGGTAAGTTCATAGTTATCCAAAAATAATCCATGTTCAACTACATAAAAAAACTCTAAACACTTACAGCTGCGCAAAAAGCCAAACTGCAGGCCGAAAAGGACGAAGCCCTACAGGAACTTTTGGAGCGACATCGCGCCAAAATGGCAGCTGCCGATGAACGAATCAAGTGAGTGACTTGGACAGTTTGATCCTTAAATAGAGTCCTATCTTTAATATATTGTAACTGTTATTCTCGTAAGCTTCTAAAATCAGTTCACTGCCTTTGTTTTAGTTCTCTCATTTGAATGTCGCATTTAACATTCATTATTCATTCATTATTCATAAGCATTAGCATTATTGAATTTGTTATCTTTGTTTCTTCTATATATGATCAGTACATCAACACATCCAATACATCCAGTTGCAACCGCATTATGTGTGCTTGCCAAGGGGGCGTGTCCCTATATACCCACACTCTATGTGCTATATCTTACCATGTCACCATTGATAGCCCTCGCATGCTTAGTGTTTAATATAATCGCTGTGCTTTATATAAAATATTACCATCTCTTACAAAATTAGTGTCCAAGTCTAACAAATCACAGCTACGAGTTAATCAGTCAATCAATCAGTCAATCAATCAATCAATCCATTATTAAATTACTATAAATTTAAACCTGCTTTAGTGCCTGCTTTGCTCCTGTTAAACTAAAACAAAAATAATAAAAATTTATATATATATTTTACTTTCTCTTTTTCGCTATATACCTGTCTACCACTACCACGCTCTCTAAATGCTTGTGTCTACCTCAATCCAATCTAACACTCAATCTACACAACAACAACAACTATGAAAACAACAAAAACACATACAGCGATGTAGAGCTTCGGCATCAGCGCAATCTAAAGGATCTGAAGGCAGCCTACGATGCGGAGAAAGCAGCCCTGGATAAGCGGGACATAAGCAACGCCAATGAGATCGAGCAACTGCATCGTAAATGTCGCTGCCTGACAAACTTGTAAGTGCATCAATTACCACTCAATTGGTTTGAGGCAGTGGCATACGTGATGAAGGGGGGATTCGAAATTATAAGACCTTCTTCGCATATGCCACTGATTGGAATTAAATTCTTCTACGCATAATCCTTTACTTGTTGCTTAGCCATGTCGTGGTTGTTGTCCGTTTTGATACCTTAGTCTCCTCAATTTTTAATATATTCTCTTAAATCATTTTTAATTAATTATAGATTTGAGGAAATGCGTATGCGTTATGAGCGGCGTGATCCACGTCCTGAGGATTTGACTGAAATCTCCGAGCTGCGCACACGCTGTGATAGTCAGGAACGGGATCTTTTTGTGCTCACCGATAGGCTGCGGGAAATGCAAATACAAATGTCCGAGCTGCAGCAAAATGGTGAGGTAATGCAACGTGGCAAGACCCTAAAGAAACCGCCATCCAAAGCAATAAACAGCAGCTGTGATGTTATCTATGAGGAGAATGAAGAGCGTGAGTCACCCGAACAGGAGGATGGCTCAATCGAGCTGGATGACGCTGAGGAGGAGCAGGGTGAACAGGAACCCAGCGATACCGAATCGAATCATACAATTGAGGTTAATGGCAAATGCAGTGATCACATTAATGAGGATGATGCTCATATGATCTCAGCTGTGTGATCAATTACTCTTTACTACTCTTCTTCTTAGTCTTCCTCTTCAGAGTATGTGGCTGTTCTACAGAGAATTTCTTAATTAAATACTCGCGAGACTCTAAGCACCAAAGGCGCAGTAGAGCTAAAATGCCAGTCAATAAGTTTGATACTAACAATCGAGCTGATCCATCGAACATTATATCGAAGGACTACCCCTAACTGCACAGATACAGAGTTTTCAGAAAAGCACCAAAAATCTAAAAATAAAAAATTGTAAAACAAAACTAAAAAAAAAAAAAAAAAAATGGATAAAATTGGTTTATGAAACCACAAAACAAAACGAAATAAATGTAAATATTTTTAACTAAAATTTAATATTAAATAGTTTGTTATAAATATCAATCAGGAATTAAGTTGGGTCAGAGCTATAAAGGTTAAGGTATACGTCTGGGTTTGATTCTATTATATATATATATTTAATTCTTTTAAGATTCAATTCAATTATATAGTTTATTTATAATTTAGATATCGGTACAATAACAAAGTATTTATTCCTTATTTAAATGAAACTTTTATTTACTTCCTTCGTATTCTTCGGGTAATCATTGTCTAATTGCAATAGCCCATTCACAACTGTCCTTTTCAGCAAAAAGCCTACCAGAACTTCCCCAATGAAAACCATAGCTGCCATTGTATAACATATCCTCAACAAAACCCATAACCATTCCAAATCATCTGGTTGCAAAGGAATAAATATAAAATTGTCGCAACTATTTTTAGTATCCTCGGAGGTAAGTGAATTGATGACAGAGACCATCCTGTGGTTACTTCCTAGAGCCCAGTGGTTTGTAAGGCCAAGTGCATGACACCACAGCCTAAAGTTTTCCAGGGGTTTCTTATATATGGAATTAGTTGGTAGAATGCTACTTAGAGGCAGATCATTGGCAATAACTAAACCTTTGGAGCTACATAAACGATGTTGTTTATAAAACTTTTGATATTCATTTAACATTATCCAAATGGCGGAGAATACTTCGTAGGCATAAGTCGAGTTCATAGTCATAAAGAAATTCTTTCGTTGTCCATAGGACTGTACCTCCATGCTCGTTAGTACATTGTTAAAAAACTGACTATCTATATGGTTTTTAATATATTCTGGTACGGTATTGTCAAAGGAAACAGTTAACCCGCTTTCCCGCAGTTCCCTGAAGTTCTCGATCTGTTTATGATGAGGATGCTTAGTTAGCAGCGTACTCAGTTGAGCATTGAAGAAACATGTGAAGACCAAGCTGAAGATACTCATCATCATAATTATCTGCTTTAAGGATATTGTATTGTAGGTTTTAAATCTGCGCAGTGGTATGGGCAGTCCCAGGACTCCACCGAATGTATGTAGATTCATCAGAAGATTTAAATAGGAAAAATTGGTGGTTTCGCTTAGCATCCATTGGGCTATCGCTGTAATCAGGGTTTCTAGTATTGAAAACATTAAATAGGTACCCAGAATTGTTATAGAGTATGCCTTTAGTCCTCGGAAAACATCACCAACATTCATTTCCTGGCCGCAAGGAACTATAATGATAATGTTAGTTAGTTCATAGCAATTTGTGAATTCAATTTCTGATGGTGGTTCCGCTATTTGACTGTGTATAAAGACTCGGATCGGAAGCTCAATTTGACCCTTTGCAGTGAGATCAACAATTTCCGAAGAGGTTATGTTTTCTAATTCAGTCAAAGGTCGCAGCAAATTTAATGTTATATTATATTTCCTTGCAAACTCCATAACGAATCTATCAGAGGAGCCAAATAGCTAAGGTTCTCCCGTGCGTATATTCTTTATCAAAAGGCTGCGTGGTGGCAAAAGATCTGGTAATATGCTCGCTGTTTTTCCCCTATAGTTTCTTATTTTGGGAAAAATCGGTCCAGTATACCCATCGGGAATATGTTCGAAGATGGCATTTGGAAATGGTTGCATATGGTACAATCTAATTTCTTCATTCATCCTCGTAGTAGTTGCGTGTAGAACCAAAATATGAACAAACTGGTGCTTAGTTGCTTGCTCAGAGATTGCATTCAGAAAGTAACAACTAAAGTAATCGGTGTCCGAGCTTTGAAGCACCACTATGACACGTGTATCTCTCATTCGATGAAGATTCCAGGCCAGCGATGTCAACAGTTTTAAATCATCCGCTTTCGATATGCAAATAAGAGCAAGGACCTCAGCATTGTAACGCTTTTTCATCCTGATTCGTATATTTTCATTGACTCGTATGGAGGGAAGCATTAATGAATTGTAATCCCTTAGCACACATTTACCATCCTGTTCACGTATCATAAGCAAAAGCGTCTCAACTGGCCTATCTCTGTGCACCCTTCTAACGAGATCCTGAATGAAGTTGATCCTAAACGATCCAGGCTCTAATATGCCCGAATGGTTCAATTGATGACCAAATGGTACAAGTAGTAATAGTATAACTAAAACGAACATTTTGCGTCAACTATCTTTGATACACTAAACTCTGTTACTTAATTTTACACTTAAATTGACTGTAATAGAGTAAATAAGAAACTTTTATCGTGGTTTGTAATCCCTGAAAGATGATATCCTTTTGTAGCTGTCTAAAATTGATGTGTTGATAAAATAATAATAATACCGTATGACAGCATATTGAGACACTTTTGCTTAATTCAATTACAATATTCACTAACTTTGATGATTTCTCAATACTAATTCTTCCTTGCGCTACTTGCAAGTTGCAACATTTGTTGTTTGTACTGTGGAGAAACACAGTTCCGAAAATTGTTCCGAATCAAGTGATTGAATTAAGGATAATATTTTCATCTGCTAAAAAAATGTCAGTTTCTTGTTTTGGGTACATAAGTTTTTATGGAGGGAGTAGCTTTATGTTAAAAGAGATAAGAATTATATATGTCTTTGATCTATAAGATTAGGCAATATAGAATCCGTCTATTTAATTTCACTTTTCAGTCTGACAGAACTTGGTTCTTGTACATTGTTGAGAAACAAGTAGATAATCTGTGAACTTGCAGTATTTAGAGTAAGACTAGAATAAGTAACGTTTCTTTATTAAAGCTTTTAATTTTAATCTAAATAATAATTATTTTCTACCATTTTTCGGAAGTACATAAAAATTTGAGTTTTTTCTTTAACCCGTTGAAATTAACTTCCTTATGCGTACGTTATGTTTGATTGTTTCGTTGGATTTTCTCTTAGATGTGTTTCGTTTAGTTTGGCTGCCGCTTAATGTTACTCTTAACTATGCAAGCACTCTTTGTACCACTTCCATTTTGTTTCGCTTAGCATTATTTTTTTGGTATTGTTTCGTTTCGTATCCTATGTTTCGTTTCGTTTCGTTTAGTTTCGTTTAGTTTATCCGCTTGTGGTTCGTGTCGTTTCATATTGTTGTTTCGTTTGCTGTTGCCGAGCAACTCTTGAAGAGAGTGGACGTGTTAGTGAACGCAGCGGCAAATAGACTGCGAACGCAACGAAAGAATAGACAGCGACACATACAAAACTCGGTAAACTCGCAAAGATAAATATAAGTGCAAGGACCTTAAATGCGCCATAGTATCAATTCAATACTTTTACTGAACGGACGTGTCCCGACGTGCATAATAACGTTTAACAAGTACAGTGAATAGTTTGATAAATCGCATTGCTCTTTCTTAATTCTTATTCTTATTTTTCGAATTTCAATTCAGTTTTATTGCGCGCGTTTTTCAATCGTACAAAATGCAATTAAATATGAATACAAATGTTCATTAATATATAATTTAACGGTCGCGCGTGTGCGTTAAATAAAATGCAGTAAAATAAAAGAAAAGTAATTGTACTAATAATAATAATAAAAATAATATAAAAAAAAAAGACAATCAAAAAAATTAAAATACTAGCATAACAGGCTTGAGAGCTTCACGTGCAATATAAGAAATCGTGATAACACACAGACGGTAGACAGGCAGACAGGCAGAAAGATAGACAGAGAGACAGACGAGGATACAACAGCAGCATCAGTATTTTGCTGTTGTTGTTATTGTAGTTGTTCTTGTCTTGTGCACGCTCACTCAATCGCCGTTAACATCGTGTGTGTTCCCAGCAGCATCAGTAGAAGCAGAAGCAGAAGCACAAGCACAAGCACAAACACAACCAAAAGCAAAAGCAGAAGCAGTAACAAAAACAAACGAGCAATTTTCGTGCGTCGCTGATGCTGCCGGCTGCTGCAATTATGTGTAGCAGCAGCGATGTTTTAAATAAAAGGTAGACAGTAACAACAACAACAAGCAAGCAAAACGGGCAGAAGCTCTGCACCATAGCTATAGTCTCATCTCCAGCTTTAGCTACTACTACTGCCATTGCCACTGCCGCTTCCACTGCCACTGCCACTGCCACTGCCGCTGCTACGGTCTCTGTCACTTGGCTGCAATTAATGTACACAGTTTTTTTTGCATACATAAATAACAACAAAAAGAAGAGAAATAATAACAGCAACATCAGCGTATACAATTTTTGTGTTTGCCGGCAGAAGCAGACGAGGCCGCCGCCCCAAAGGTCGTTGGTGCTAAGGTCACAGTCGGAGAGTGTACAAATTTACGAATTTTGTGGTGCAAGTGTGACAAAAAGAAGGGAAAAACATAACAGCAACAACAACAACAAGAACATTTCAAACGCCATCAAACGGTAAATCTTTAATACGCGAGTGTTTTCAATTCCTACTCTACGCTATTCGTAATAACAACAGCAACATCAGTAACAACAGCACAAGTAGAAGTAGAGGCAGAAGCTTGGGCAGCAGCCGCTGCCAACTTGAACGCAGCTTCAAAATCAAATGTAAGTGCCGCATTTTTATTTCTCATTTCCTCTTTGAGTCACATCGCATCGTATGCGTTGTTATTATAAAAGATTTGCAGTCACCTTCGTCTCAGCCTATGTTACTTTAATACGCTCTCTCTCTCTCTCTACCTACCTATTCTATACACACTCTCTTCATTTGACGCCAGTACTGCTTTTTCGCTCTTCGCTATTTCTGTCCCTGCCTACGTCTCTTAACCTAAGCCTTCTCTAAGCGAGTTCCGCATTTAAGGATATTCCTAATCCGTTTTATTGATTGCAGGCAGCACAGCTGGAGTGCTCTGCCGACATCTCTCTGTCGCAACTTTATATTTCTATATGTATTTGTGCATGTGTATATGTTTGTGTACACATGTATACGTATGTAAGTACGTATGTGTTGTTGTTGGCATTGCTAGCAATCTGTGTTGCTTTTTTATGTTCTTACTTATTCTTCTTCAATGGCCACTACTCATTTGGGGTTGTTGTTGTTTTTGTTCATTTTTTTTCTCTCTTCTCAACTGTGACTATAAAATCTCTGCCTGCTGCTGGGTTTGTCCCTGACTTTGCTTTTCCTACTTTTGCCATTCCATGTTCTTTTTATCAGCTGTCGCTCGCTCACTCGCTCACTCGGTCTCTTTCGTGGGTGAATTTGCCGGCAAATACAACTGTAAAAAACTGCCTCGTTCTGTCTAATGTTGTTATTCTTTCGTTGATTTATGCCTTTGCTCTTAACATTTTATTTTCTGTTCTATTCGTTAACGGCGCTCTATGGCTTTTCTATTCCTTTTGCCATAAGAACGGATATTTCAATTTGGATTCTCTCAAGATTGTCTTCTATTGTTTTATGCTGCTCTTCCCTTGGCAGCAATATTGTTCATTTTTATTAATATCTGTTGCAACATTGTATTGTGGTGTTAAAGATAAGAATTGAAAAATTCACAAAAATAACACAAAAAGAATCTCTCATAATTCTCAGTTGGTGCTCCGAAAATAACTTCATCAAAAAATTAAGAGAAATATGCCAAGCAGCTGCCCCCGTTGGGCATAACTCAATAATCACATCAAATGTCTCACTAACCACAGCAACAGCAATAAGACCAGCAAAAGCAACAGCAGCAGCAGTAACACCTTTTTGGTAACTGCTGGTAGAGGCAGAGGTGTGTCCGTCCTGGACGTGAATGCGATGCGGCTCCTTCTTGGCCAACTAATGCCGCACAGCTGCGCGCCATTTAAGTCGCTGACAAGTGTTTTGCCGGCATGTCCGGAATGCGTCCGAGCCAACAGCAACAGCAGCAGCAACGCAAAAAGTGGCAGCCAACATTGCTACCAATTATGCGATAAGCAGTCACTGCCTTTTGGCCAACACTGGGGCGCACTTTAAGCCATGCCAGCAAATGCAGAAAGTCAAAACTTAAAGCCTCAACAAATACACTCGTAAGCCAGCGAGCATAAAATTCTGAGTGCAATGAATAAAAATAGTACACTCAAAAACTCATACCCCAAGAAGCTTATATACAAAATGAAAAGGGAAAGCATTAGCTGAATATTGTATACTCTTTTCAATTGAATTTTCAATCTATTTTAAACTTATTTTCAACTAAATATATCTCTTAATCTATTAAACTATTATTTCTTCTACAAGCTGGTAATATTTTATATTTAAAGCTTTAAATTGTAGTGAAAGTGAATATTCATATTAAATATTTTATTCAATTTAGGTTAAATTAGTTATCCGATAGGCATAGATTGGCGTTAAGTGTGAAATTGCTTAACTGGCAAGTGTTATAGTAAAGTAATTGGGCCATGTTTGTATAGGGTATATGTACATACCAATAATAATGAAAATGCGCCTGGAAAAACTAACAAAAGGCCGCGTGCGCGCGGCCATCAAACGAAACGAAAAGCGTGCAGGCGCGGCATCAACAACAGTAACAACAACAACAAAAGCAACAGCATACAATAACAACAATAACACAAGCAAAGGGAATGACCTTATACATTGCAAACTGCAAGGCAAACAAAGAGCCGCTAATGGGGCACAAAGGGGGAAAGGGATGGAAGGACGTTGAAATGTTTGGGGCAGTTGGTGGGCAGTCACAGAGTTTTGCCTGATGCGATGCTGTTGACGCAGAGATCAACGCTGGTAAACCGGTCGTTTGGTTAGTTGGGGTTCCTGAGTTCCAAGGGCCAGTGCCTGCCTGGGCTACTGCGGGGCAATTGGGCCAAAAGCATAAAAATCAGTCAAGAGTCGCCTCCGCGTAGAAACGTTGCGAACATTAAAAGCGACAAACAAACAAACGTACAGGACCTGCAACCCGAAACTGGGAGGGGCTTGGGAATGACTCTTGTACCCAAAAGGCCGCCCCGACCCATGTCCAAGCTCCAGCCTCAGCTCCAGCCCATGTCCAAGCCCAAGCGCAAGTCCATGCCATGTCCAGGCCCAAACGTTGCACCAGAAATCGATTTTCTCGCAAACTTGGCCAGCCAGGCAGCCGCAGGGCTTAAACGCGCGCATTTTCGGCCTCCTCTACACGTCCGCCACCCGATCTGCAATTGTGTTGCCATCTCCAAAGTGCAAGCTTCAAGCTTCAAGCTGAGCGGCTCCTGCTCCCAGTGCAATGAATACTATGGAATATGGGGCGGAGAATTCAGTCGCGCGCGCGTTCGCGCTCCTCTTCAATGTAGCTTTGCTTTGCGATGATGATGATAATGATGATAATAATGATAATGATGATACTGATGATGATGCGACCGCCACTAGGTCCGCAGCAAAATTGCAAGTCAAACTGTCGTCGCTCTGCGTTGTTTAGTTGTTTTATACGTTGCGCCAGCCATTGGTAATTGCAATTGCAATTTGGCCTAAGCCACGGCATCAGGCAACAGCCACCAGCCACCAGCCACCAGCCACCAGCCACTAGCCACTAGTCAGACCAAAACAGATAGTCAGACAGTTAAACAGACAGACAGTCAGACAGACAGACAGACAGACAGACAGTCAGCCATTCAGCCAGTTGCCAGATGAGTTTTGTGGGGTTAGTAAATCTGCAAATTGCATTTACAGGCGAATTTAGTAGCCTCAAACTGTGCTCCGACTGGATTATTTAATTTGTGTTATAAATAAATTTATTGACCTCCCCGCGAACTGGATTTCCTTTTTTCTTTTTTTCATCTTTTATTTATTTAGTTAATGGCAGTTAAACGTAATCAATCAAATCGAAGTTTACTGATGATTATGAACGAACAAATAAATTTTCATTATCGATTCATTTAATTATGTTGTTTGGCTTTAAAAATTGTCATAAAATTGTTGGATCTATGTAAAATCAATGTACAGAGTTTATTAAATATTATAACTATAACTCAAGATACACTTTGACATAATGTATTAACTTTAATCTTAATCTTCAGATATAATCTTTATATATATTCCTTAATCATATAATTATTTTAATAGACCAATCCCGTTGCTGTTACTTGGCTTTGTGACTCCTCCAAGACTCGCTGATTTATCACTAATTGAAATCATAGTAACAAGGGACCAGGCCCAACTCACACACACACACACACACACACACACACACACACACACACACACAAACTCGCACATACACTCAGTCATAATATACACACAAAAAACACAACAAGCCAACTAAATTCTTAAAAAAATAATAAAAAAATTTTATATATATATGCAGCAACAACATAATTTGAAGCAGCAACAGAGTGAGGCTGAGCTGCTGCATGTTGTGGTGCAGTGTGGTGCTGTGCGGTGCGGTTCGGTTCGGTTAGTGGTGCAACGATAACCCAGCCGAGACACGCAAATGCAAAATTTGCATGGAACAGAGACCGTTCAGCAATTACCGCTGCTACTTGGGGGCATATCAACTGATGTTGTTTTAGTTGTTGTTGCTCTTGCTCTTGCAACAGTTGTTGTTGTTGTGGTGTTTGCTTGAAGGCTTTGCCACCTGCTTGTCTGGGAAATCTGTTGGCTGGGCTGCGTGTGTGTTCCGCTGGCTAAAATGACATGACTGTCAATTGAGGGGCGGTTAACTGAAATGGCTGAGATTTTAACCAGAAGGCTGCTGCAATTTTTGTTCCGCTATCTATGCATCTGTCTGTCTCTGTGTCTCTCTGTCTGTCTGTCTGTCTGTCTGTCTGTTTTTCAAGTTGTCTGCAACGACACCCAACCAAATGACGATGACTTCTTTGCCTTGTTGCTGCACCTATCCTCTTCTCATTGCATTATCGTGCCTTGGTTTAGCTTGCACTCTAACTTTTGCAATGATTTTTTGCCTTGGCTCATCAGCAAAAACAACAAATCAACAACGGCATCAATGACAACCAAAACAGAATAAAAACAACAAGCAACAATAATTTTTGGGCAACGGGTTGGGGGGAAGGCAGCAGCAACGAGGAGGCGTGCGCATCATTCATGCAAAGTTTGAGGAGTTGCAATGATTTCCTTCTGCTTTGTGTCCTTGTGCTCTTCCTCTTCAATTTGTTTTACTCTTTTTTCTTGTTTTTCTTTTTGTTGTAAACTTTGCTTTAATTATTGTTCCGTTTCGTCTGCCATTTGCCTTTTGCCATTCTCCGTTTTATTTTGCTCTTTCAATTCGTTTTATTTTCAAATGTGCCAAACAAAACTTGGAATAGGCTTGCCAAATCATTGATATCATTTACAGTATAATATATAAAAATTCTTAAAAATATAAATAATATTTAAGAAAATTTTTAATACTATTATTAATCCTTTTATTACTATAAATAGTTCTTGGAATAATTGTATCTTTGGCTTAGTTAAATGTAACTTAAAGTTGCATTTACACAGTTGTTGCACATTTTTGAATCCTTGTAAATGATTTTCCCTTTTATGTAATTCCTTTTAAAACCGTTTTTCTTCTTCTTTTTTTTATTTTTATTTCTAATTCGTTTTCTTCTTTCTACTGATTGCAATTTCTCAACCCTTGAACTGTGCTTGGGTAGCTGCACCCAACCCGAAGGGTTCCATTTTTGCATTTCACTTTCCTTTGTGCAGAAAGTTCGAAGCCCTAAAAAAACGCCCTATCCCTCCCTCCCTATAGCTTGTACATTAACTGCCTATGCGAATGTAAAGAAAAGAGAGTAAAATATAAGAGTAAAATATGCAAACAAAAAAGTGAAAGAAAATGCAAAGAAAAACCAAAAAAATATTTGCAGCTTGCAGCCTAAACAGTTACGTTGCAATGTTCTAGATTCCCCCTTCTATATATATAAGTATATAATATACAAAGTATATATGCATATGTATATATATATATTTTTTATAGATATATATTAAATTTTGTTTCTTTTTTTTTGTTGTTTTTTTTAGCCATTTTTTGTATAACTTAAATTGCATTTTATTTCTGCAACGTTGCAAAACATTTATTTACTTTCATGGTTTGTTGAGTATTTGCCAAGCCACAAGGAACTGGCAACAGGAACGAGCCATGAAATTCGCTAAGGATGTTCTTCTTCTTCTTCTTCTTCTTCTTCTACATGATGATGCTGTTGTTTCTGTTGTTGTTGTTGTTGTTGTTGTTCAGTGTACGTTGCCAGTGAGAGTGAGTAGAACATAGTTTGAGGCAGTGTTGCCAACAGAAACTGTTGACTGCTTTTGAACCTGTGTCTATGTCTGTATAGGTATGTGTGTGTGTGTGTGTGTGTGTTGCACATCCTCAGACAAAATACAAGAAAAATATATAAATATATATATATATATCTATATTTATATGTATGTAGAATGGTGTAACTTGGTAGATTTTGTAGCTGGTTGGGTGTGTGGCAAGTAGTTGTTGTTGTAGTAGCAACATTTTGACATGCGACATTTGTGTGGCTGCTTTCTCCGCGGGATTAAGCTCAAAACATAAAGATAGAGCAAGAGCTTTGTCTGTCAGAGATGCCGCCACATCCACTGCGGCTAACGAGTAAGCTGAGGTCTGCTGCAATTATGCGCTAATTAAATGCTACATAATTTTTCGAATACCGAAGACAGCTAAAAAATGCATAACATATGTTGCACAGTCCCAGGGACTCAGAGTTTTCAACAATGTAAAAGAATCAAAAGCAGAGCACATCTTACCCCATACCCATACCCCATACCCCATATCCCATACCACTAGCTATATAGCCATACTTCAGATCCAAACCGAAAAAAAAGAACCCAGAGACCGCTTTCTGTAAGCGGGATACGAGTACTCAAATGCCGCAGGCGCGGGGCATAAGAAACAATTTTCAGAGACGACAGCAGCAGCAGCAGCAGCAGCAGCAGCAGCCATAACCATAACATGTTTTGTTATTAATTATAGTTTACGCAATGCAGGGGACAGGCCGAAGACAACAATAACAACAAACAGTCACTCAGTCAGTCTCTCAGTCAGTCAGTCAAGCGGTTGCTCAGTCAGTCTGTCTTTTAGTCTCTTTGAGACAGGCAGGAAGCCAAGTTATTGTTGACCATGTGCCACTAACTCGGCTGCTGCTGCTGCTTGCCTCTGTCTTGCCCCTTCCTTAGTTGCAACAACAACAATAGCAGAAAGAGCAGCAACATAGAGGTAACACAAAAGAAAGAGTTCACTTAATTTGACGCACAAATGTCAGCCACAAGATGTTGCTTGGTGGTTCACTGAGGCGCGTCAGTTGGTGGTACGTTGCTTTTAGTTTAGAATAACTCAATAACTAATCCATTCGGATGGCTAAAAGGACTAAGCGTTGCTCCTTCTGCTCTGCTTCTGCTTCTGCTTCTACTATACAAAAGGGTTGCTGCTGTTGCTGCTGTTGTTGCTGTTGTTGTTTCTTTTGTTCGCCCAAAGTGCCAAAGGCAACTTCAACATGTGGCAATCTTCTCTTTGACTTGACAATAAAAATTATCATAATTATATTTAAATTAATATGCACAAGCACACATAAAAAAAAAAACAAAAAAAAAGAGTTAAAACAACATAGTGTCTTCTTGTGCTTCTTCTTGTTCTGGCCAACTAGCTAGCAATTTCGCTGCTCAACAACAAATTACAGGAAATGCCAAACACCCAACAACAACAAATCAACCATACCCTACTGTTGTAGCCTATCCCCTACCCCCTGCCCTTCCCTACAAATGGCCATGACACAGTTCAACGACTTTCAAATTAATTAGAAAATAATACAGGATAAATAAAGTCACTTTTCACACTCGATGCGCCTACACTTAATGGGTTTCTAAGTAAACCTTATTTGCCTAACCCTTTTTTATTTTCGTAGCTACCAATTTGTATGTTCTCACATTCTGTAGACAGTTAGTTATTATCCTTTAAAAAAGATATTTGCCACAACTTTAATTTTCTTCTCTTTCTTGTCATTTCAAATATTTCCCATAGTAATACTTATATATATATATACCTATATATATATATATATATATATATATATAAATAAGTATATATATATATCTGTGTGCTTTATGTGTCTATATTTATCATAGTTTCTTTTATGATTTTATACTTTTATGTGAAGATAGGCCAAAAAGTATTTACATAAATTATAAGATTTAGCGCTAATAAAACGAAGCTCTGAGCAACTTCTCGTTAAAAAAGGAAACTTATAATTATGAGTGTTGGCTTATAGTTGTTAAAAAAGTGTATTTAAAGTTCGTTGAGTTGCAGGGGGAAAAGTTTTTAATGCTGTTTCTTAACTGCATTTGACATTTAATCGTCAGTTTGCAGTTAGTTGCTTTGCGCTTGGTTGCCTTATGAATATTTTAATTAATTTCCATTGTTTGTTTGAATTTTCCTCAATTATATTTCCTTTTACATTTCTCATACACACACAAATATATATATATATATATATATATATATGTATGTATTTTAGGCATGTAAAATTTAATTTATGCAAAATATTTGCATTATAGTTTCTATTTTTTTTTTTGTCACAGGCGTACACGCATTTATTTATAATTTATATTGCAATTAAAATCTAATATTGTCGACGGATGTCGCTTGTTTTACCCTACATCAATTAAGACCCATGTAAAGTGGATATTATGAAATTATGTAAATTTATGTAACATGTTTAGAATGTGCCATATCATACCTTATATATCCATCAATCAATGCTATATAGTTTATATATATGTAAAATTAGAATTGCCTACATGGAATTATTCACAAATAATTTTGTTAATTCCGTTCATATTCTTCTCAGCTTATAAGACATATATACCCTACATTTGTCACTGAAGTCGAGCCGGTTGATAATTCTAATTTAATAAATATATAATATAGATTAATTGCAGGGTATCTGTTGAGTCATTTTCTCCTATAATCAGCGTAATTTTTACTTGTTGTTCAATTGTAATTTATGCGCATTTTTAATTTGCAACTTGGAAATTTGGTGCACACAACCAAAATTTGAAGTTGGCTTTGTAGTTTTTTTTTTTTTTATTTTTTTTTTGTTTTTTTTGAACACATAAATTATATAATTAAGTTAATTTTGCATGAGCACGGCCCAATGCATAGGGCAATAGGATTTTATTATTATTTAATTATAGCCTTTGCATAATTTATGCTAAATTTTATTTCATTTTATTTTATTTAATTTATTATCTAAAACTATTCGGCATTTCTCATCTGTTTTTAGTTTTTTTTGTTGTTTATTTTGTTTTTGTTTATTGTTTATTTTGTTTTTGTTTTTCTTTTTTGTATTTTGTGTATCGTTTTGTTGTCTTGTCGCTCTGCTAATCAGTCTCGATGATAAATAGCCTTTAAAATGTTTTACCTAAATTTTAACTGAATGATTTAGTCTATTATTTGTTGTTGTTGTTGTTGTTGTTGCTGTTTGTTGTCTTACTTGGCCATAATTAATGTTGTTCACATTTATTATGTATTTTGGTAGGGATTTGATTCTTTGCATACTCAGGCCTAAACTTTGGGCTAAGGGAATTCCATTTGTTTGGCATACAAATTAATTTGGCCTAATCTAATTTAGTTATTGTGTTCATCTGATTAACTGAAACTTCAAGCTCTATATATATAAAATACATGAGCAGTTAGGTAAAAGCCTAAACCAGGCTTATAATATATAGAGCTAAGATTGAGCGCTCTTTGATGTAGCTTCAGGTTTCCCAGATCCAAATTAATGACAATATTTAATGACTTGTCGCTCAGGCTTAAGTTTAGACTTAAAATCAAGGTAAAAACCATGAAATTTATATATCCCTAAACAATCGAATATAAATGTACAGTAACTTGTTGATAGGGGCCAAAGAAGTAACAGTTCTTTTTGAAAGCGAAAACTATACTGCAGTATATATATAACTGAAAGATATTAGTCATAGTACAGACTAGATTTGTATAGTTTAGATTAGAGTATATAATATGGAATTAAATTAGATCTAAAATTATTTATAAACATTTTCTACTCTCATTAGACACTTGATTAACAACAATTACATTAAGCAAATATGAATTAAATAATTTAATTTAATTATTTACTTTTTTATATAATAAAATTTACTATTTGATTTTGTCTCTGATTTAATATAAATTTATTTGTTTAAGTTTTGTTATTGTTTTTCGATCGAAATAAACCAAAATAAACCAAAATAGACTAAATTAAAGCGAAATTAAACAAAGCCAAACAAAGGCTATAACATGGCTAACAAATAATCCATAATAAAAGCCATTTTTTATAGCTTCATTTAGTAGTTTTAGCTTAATTTTGATTAGATACATAATGAGTTCAATTGTGCTATGGATACTTAATTGAATGGATTTATAAATAGTATTGTACATTCATATGAAAACAGATTTGTGTTTTGTTTGTTGGCCTAAAGAGGGGAAGAGAGAGATAGAGTGGAAGAAGCAAGAAAGAGATCGTTATGGTCGACATATGTAGATTAGAGTATGCATGGCTGACATTTAGGCCCGTTTTCAAGTCAAATTAAAAGCAAATAAAAGCCAGAGCCAAGTTAACACAAGACACAAGACACAAGACAAGCTGGTGGCATACGTAAATGGACGGTCAGCGATTTAGATAGCAATAAAATGCAGCTTGCTCACCTCTCTGAACTGCACATGCTCCATTACCAATTCAGAAATCTTGGCTTAAACACCAGCAACAACAACGGCAATAATAGCAACAACAGCAGCAGCAGCAGCAGCAGAAGTAGCAAACAGCAACAACTCGAAAACATGCAGCAACAACCACGTCGACAACATTAGAGAAGTCACGAACTGCAACAGCAACAGCAATAGCAATAGCAACAGCAACAGCAACAGCAACTACAACAGCAGCTAAATTGTAAACATAAACAAAACATTTATGACTATTTACAGTTGAGCGAGGTACATATACTCACACACAAACACAAACACACACATGTGTCTATACAAACACAAGTAAGAGCCAAGAACTTAACATGTACGTGAGCTGCTGCTGCTGTTGTTGCTGCTGTTGTTGCTGCTGCTGTTGCCGAAGTTCAATGAGTTTTTGGTGTGAAAGGGTCAATTGTGTAAATAATAACGAAAAACTGTGAACAGCAAACAACAACAGCAGCCAAAATCGTAACTTGTCCATCAGTTTTCAATGTATTGGTGTGTGTGTGTTTATGTGTGAAAGGGAAAACCCATAAAAATATCTCACGCATATAGAAAATGCATTTGCGATAAGCAATGCAACTAAATAAATAGATACAAATACAGATACATTTCTACAGATATGACTGCACACACACACACACACACACACATACATACACATACATATACATACATACATATATATATATATATAGATATTTAACGTGTAGATACAATTTGGCAGCGGGTTCAATTTACATTGGATAATGTTGCTTTTACTGCTGGTTAAATGCTGGCAGACAGTTCGACTGGCAGTTTGAGTTTTTTTTTTCGTTGATTTTTTTTTTATGATGCAATTAAATACGGTGTTTAATGCATTTGTAAATAATAATAAAAGTAATAACAATAATAATAATAATAATAACGATAATAAATAAAAAGCATTTACTGCAGCAATCATGATAATGAAGTTGATATTTGACTGCACGAGTTGTCGTTGCTGCATGTCGTTGCTGCTTGCTTTATTTGCCTACAGGAAATAAAAGTGTCATAAAAACTGTCATGGCTGCCGCAGCAACGGCAGCAGCAGCAGCAGCAACAGCAGCATACTGCCACATGCCCCATGTTCCATGCTCAATATAAAAATGCATATGATATATGATGCATATATTGGATTGGCATTGGAATGGGGATTGAGTTGGGAAATAAACTTTAACCGGCTGATAGCAAGGGCAAAAGCAGCTGCTTAATTTGGGTAATTTCACTTTATAACTAATGTCGATTATCATTAGCCTTCGACATATGAAATTGAGAGTCTTTTGGGATTCATTTTGATAAACCTAATTGTAGTTTCTATTTTGTGTTTATGTTTTATTTGTATTTATATTTTAAGTGCTTACTAATTGATTGAAAAATGTGACATTTTGAGGTTAGCTAAAAACTATTTTAATTACTTTATAATGGACTCAACGCTGCTTTAAAACCTATACAAAGCTAACAGCAATTAGTTCTGTGTAGGATGTAACCTTGTTGCATTTTGTGAAGATTATAATGGGTCAGATTCAGGTCAGTCTGTAGGCGTTACACACCTAGGATTAGGTATACATGCCACTGTCTACCTACCCAGCTTAGCCTTATCCATAGACAAGATCATTAATTACATGCGGCTTATGGAATTAGCTCTATCTTTCCTACTCATCTTTTCTAGGAAATTTCTCTACTCTCTCTCTCTCTCTCTCTCTCTCGAGCAGTTATCCTTTTTTCAAACTTTTGCAGCTTATGTATAGAAGAGCTCTTTGCCTGCAAGTTGACAATTCAATTATTATCATAAATTGAGCAAATGCATCCAATTTCCAGATTGATCTGTCATTTGTTTCTTTTGCTCAGCTTTTGCCTTCGCCTGATTGTCCTATTTTGCATATACTTGAAGACTTTTTTCTCTCCCTCTGCTTAAGTCTTGCATATATTTATGTAATGCTATGTGTATGCATGTGTGTGAATGTCTGTGAGTGTTGCATGTAAGCTGATTGCATAATGCCAATGCAAATAGAGCAGTAGCCAACAGAGGGAGAGAGGAGGGAGGGAGTAAGAGATGCAAATGTCGAGAGTGCAAACCGGTCAACCAATTGATTTGACGGGACGCTGGGATACGCTGTGGGTTTTCTTTTGATAAATGCCGAGGCTCAGGCTGAGGCTGAGACTGGGATTGGGATTGGGATTGGGATTGAGTTTGAGATTTAGTGAGGGGAAAATTGTAGTTCCCTCATCAACATGCCAATTGAGAGGATGGCTTTAAAGCGAGGGGGAGCAGGGGAAATGGGTTAAGTGAGCTTGTCAATTGTGCACAGCAGGATGCTAAGGGTTTAATGTCACATAATACTCAATCAAATTAACGTTGAAGTTGAGGCAAGTAATTAAATCTAAAACTAACAATTGACTACACAAACAAAGCGAATACACACACACACACGCACACAAAGAGTGTGCATAATAGCAACAATTTTCATATTAATTTTCATAATTTTCCAATGCTGACAACAGAGTAAATATAAATACACGTAAGCAAACAAGCCATAAGACAAAAGAGGGAACAAAACTGGGAAAAAGGGGCAAACGATATGCTAAGGGTTACATTACAGGACGTGATATAATGTTGACAATATCGCAGCGTGTTGGAAGGCAAAAAGAAAAAGTACAAAATATATATAAATATATACATATATAGAGAGGAAAAAAAGGGAAAAACAATAGGAGAGTAAAAAGGATACTTGATGTGGCAACGACAATGGGGGGTAGGTAACAAAGAGGACACTGGGCACTGGGCACTGGACGATGGGCACTTGTTGGTCACTCAGAAACGATAACCTGCTGAGTGTCTATATACAGCAATTTGCCTAATAACCCAGACCCGACCAGGCTCAGACTACGTTCAGGGGCGCAGACAAGGTACAGGGGCGTGGCAATTGTGGCTTATGCTATGTATGTGTCTGTGTCTGTATATGCGGGTGTGTTTACCGCCTTGTGGTTAGTTTGAACTGTTGACTTTGCGGTAAGCACTTTAAATTGATTAAGTTGAACTTGTCTAGTGCTGACAGCATTGAAGTCGCGCCTTGCGGTTCTTTTTACAGCTCTTTTTAGCTCTTTCGGTTCCAGTAAAAAGCGTCTTTATGAGTTGGAGTTAAGTAGGTAGACAGCAGCTGCTTTTGGCTTAAATTCATGGCCTATAGTTCTTGTCTCTTTTGGCAGTTTTGCGCACACTTAAATCACATACACAATGTCAATTGAGTGTCTTATAAGATATTTAAGCAATTCAATTCAAAAAACAGAAAGAATAAGAAAATAAACAAAAAAAAGAAAGAATGAAAACAAAGTAAAGAACTTGAAGCAGCCGTCTAAAAGGGCGTTGCAAGTTTTGGCCAAAAAACACCGCCAAAACGGCAACTGTCATTGGCGCTGGCGCCTTGACAAAGTTTCTCAAGTCAAGCGTTGGAATTAAACTTGAGCGTCAAATGCTTTTGAAAGTTACAAGTCACACAACAAAGTGAACACCGGCGGCGTTTTGTGGCACATAAAGAGAGAGAGAGAGAGAGAGAGAGTGAGAAATTGGGGAAACATGGTAACATCTGTTATGTTGCTAAATAAATTAATTTCAGGCAAATATCAGGCAACAACAACTAACTTTAAGTTAGTTCAACTGAAGCATAGCAAGTAGCTGCATAATATGGCAAAATGAAAGAAAGTTTTTCACTCTTAAGTAGCTGCTCAATGATTGTGCTGTACTATAGTATACCCTGTAAAAAAAGTTATAATTTGTTAATATTTATCGATACTCTAAGAATCTTAAAGATTTTTGGTATTGGTTTCCGTTGAAGTTTTTCATCTTTCAAGTGGTTGAAGTTTTATTTACACATTGCACGCCGCATTTTGACATGAGTTTGGAGTCCTTTGTTGGGCTACAATATTCGTGCTGCGTCATTGAGTGCGTGTGTGTGTTTGTGTGTATGTCTGCCACAACAAACCACAAGCACACAGAAGTTGCAAGTAAACTGTAGTGCAATCATGCTAAAAATGCCACACAAAAGGGGCTTAAATTAAAGTTTGACAGCCGACTGCTTGTGCACCAAGCAATAGTACCCAGTACCCAGAACCCAGAACCCAGAAGACAAGAGTCCAGGCACAGGCTCTGCCTAGGCACATACCAACCGCATGGAACAGAAGGAGCAGCCCATGGAGACCGCAGATCATGCTGCACTGGCATGTGGCCTAAAATCATATCAAAGTGTCAATGTGCGTGTGTGGAGTATGCAGAATGTAGCCTGGTGGCATGCAGCCTGGTGGCAATGTCATCTAATGCCAGGAAACTATCAGTTGGCAGTTTGAGTTGTGGTCAACGCCTCTCCTTGCTGCATTGCATTCCCGTGTTGCACTTTGCATTTGGCCAGACAAAAGGTTGCATTAAAATGCCATCTGTGTGACAATGTGGCAATGTCTGAGTTTGCAACTGCCTCTGTACACACACAAACACATCTATATACACAGAGTGTTCTACTGGACAAGCAAAGATGACGTTAATCTATTGCCAGGACATACTTACATTGCAAGCTCTGATTCCCTTCCCTCTCTCACTCTCTCTTTCTCTGTTTCTCTCTCGTTCTGTTGACAGCAAAATGAGCCGCAGACACAATTCAAGGAATTTTCATACTTAGTTATGAACTTTTTGGTATTTCTACTGGAATCTTCTTACTAATTGCTTTTATTAAATTCTTATAAGGATAATTGTAATGGAAAGGAATGTTTAAAGGATAGTTTTTATTCTAAGCTTTATTTCTCATATATATAGAATTTGCTTTAAATTGAAATTATTATTTGATATTTACTTAGTGTAATGATCAGTGGTGCTATCTATGCTATTTAGTGTCTACTGTGCTGCAATTTTGTATCTTTATATCTATGAGATACATTCTAAGAAGAGCAGGCCTAAAAGGCGCACATTGGTTGCCTTTTGTTGTGCCTGCCGCAGGGCATCAGCTCTATCCTCTTGTTCTTGTCCTGATTCCCGCGCTCAGCTGCAATTGCAATTTGTGCACTTTACGCTGCAAGTTGAATATTCTGTGTGTGTACACACACACACACACACACACACACTCGCATACTTACATATGGATATGTTGCCTTAGTCTGAGCCAAAACGAAATTGTATCTTTTGCCAGTTTTGTGGTGCTGTGGCAAAGTGTGCGAGTATCTGCTAGTCACCGTCGCCATCGAGATTGAGGTTGTTGTCGTTGTCGTTGTCGTTGTCGTTGTCGTTGTCGTAGTCTCTTCGTCGCCTGGCATGTGTTGTCTAAGTATATGTATGTATGTGTATGTGTGTGTGTGCATTTGTGTCTGTGTTTGCTGTGGCACATAGTTGCTTCTCACTTGAAAAAGTTGCTCATTTTTACACACTTTATTTTTGGTGCAACGACTGGCAGTTGCTATTGCTGTAGCTGTTGTTGTTGTTGTTGCTGTTGCCGTTGCTCTTACAACTTGGAACATTGTTTCAGCACTTAAGCGACATCATGCGCACAACTAGCGAATGAACAACAAACGAACGAATGCAAGATTGGAGAAGGTGGAGCGACTCACTTGCATCTTCTGCCCCCCCACAGTGCCACCACCACCACCACCGCCAGTGCCAGTACCAGTGCCAACGCTCAAATGTTTAAACATTGTGGTCCCCATTGCATTGCATACATATACATATATAGATATATATATATATATATATATACATACATAGGGCAAAAGTAAACTGATGAAAGAAAAGGAGAAAAAAAAACCAATCCAAAAAACTGAATCAAAACGAACCAAAACCAAACCAAAACCAAACCAAACTGAACCGAACCAAACCCAAGCAATCCATGTTCGCATTGTGTGCGAGCCTTTTGTTTGAAGTTTGTCTTCGAATGGAAAACTTTTGTGAAAATTAATTACGAATTCGTGAGGTCAATCGTTTTTCGGTGATAATCGAGTGGGTGCCAAGCGTTGCAGCCTGAAACAGGCAGGTTGACGTGCAACCAGCCGGACGGACGGCCAACCAACAAAAATACAACCAACCAGGCTCGCAGTCAAACAGACAGACAGACGGATAGTTGGACAGACAGACAGACAGACAGACAGACAGACAGACAGACTGTTGGACAGTTGGACAGACAATCAGGTTGTTTAAATGCGCTTACAGCAGGGGGGCGCAATGTTGGTAAAGGCTGAAGAGTGAAGAGTAAGAAGATGATGGGTGAGGGGAATGGGGAGTTTCCATGCTGTCTGGGCACCATGCTGTGTGCGGTCTTTGCCTGGCTGCACTCTCCAGAGCTGCTGCATCCTCAGGGTTTTATAGTTTGGCTGTTGCTGCTTGCTGTTGCTGCTTTCTGCTGCTGCTGCAACATTGCCATCGACCATCGTCATCTTCTTCTTCTTCTTCGTCGTCATCATCATTGCTTTTTGTTTATAATTTGGTAATTTGCAGTTTTGTCGTTGCCAAACGTCGACATCGTGCCAAAGATTTTATAATTTTTACTTACTCTCGTACATTTTTCGGTAGCTGCCACTGCTGTTGGTGCCACTGCTGTGGCAGTCAATGTTGCTGCAGCTTCTTTTGTTGCTTTTTTTCTTTTCTACTACAACTACTGCTGCGGCTGCTGCTGCTGCTGCTGTTGCTGTTGTTGCAGTTGCTGCTGCATTTTGCATAATTTTCCATTTAGCTGTTTTTTGCTTGTTGCGTGCCACAGCGCCTGGCTGGGTTAGTTGCAAGTCGTGAGGCGTAATTAAAGAGTTTATTTCATGATTTGTGGCTTGGGGTTGGGTTCGTTTCCATTCCTGTGGTGACTGTTGCTCCTCTTTTGTTGCTCTTTCAGTTGCTTCTGCTGCTGCTGCTGCTGTTGGGTGGCCAAGTTAGGACTTGCTTCATTCCCAAGATGCTTAAAGCTGCCTTCTTACATCTTTTGACATCATCTCGTCTTATGGCAATGTATACTCGCAGTTGTCAGCAGCACGTTAAACATTATCCTTTTGACATCCTTTTGCGATTGCCTAAAGCGCATTTAGCTTGATGTCTGTCGCATGTCGCATGTCGCATGTCGCCCGTTGCCTGTCGACTGTCGCCTGTCGCCTGTTTGCTTTCCTTTATTGAAAAGACATCCTCGACAGCACTAATTTTAACTAAATAACTCTGATGACTGCCTAAGCTACCCCACTCTATCCCTCCCCCTTACCCACCCCAAAAACCCTTTTCAGTTTTTTGGGTGCGCTTAACCTTTGTTTAACCTTTTATAGCCACTTTCTTTAACCCTCCCCCTCCCCTCCCAACTTCTATCATCATCCATACTTCCCGCTCTCTCTCTCTCTTTGTAGAAATTTTATATTTTGCATGCCAGGACTTAGCCTCAAGCTCCTTCGGCCCAGCTAATAACACATAATCCAAAGGAAAACTGTTTTTGTGGCTACTGCCACATATTTGTTTAGGAGCCCCAAACTCTCAAAATAATAATAATAATAAAAAGGGAAAGAACAAATAATAAAGGAGTAAAAAAAAGAAAATACCAAAAAAAAAAGCAAAACTAGAAATATTTCAATACCGTCGCCTAAGCGCTGATCCTTTAAAGGCTTGTTTGTATATTTTATATATTCCACGCACATATGGCGTCAAAAATTCAACATGAATGCGAGGATTTCGAATTTTTGGTCAGAGTATTATGCATAGGGGCTGAACTAAAGGACATACGACACACACACACACACACACACACACACAGAGCCAGAATATGGACCCTTTATACCCATGCCAAAGAATGCTTTAATTAAATGAAATCTCATGGTTTTTGTGACGCTCGTCCTTTTGGTCTCTGAACATTGGTCCGTGCGTTGACTCCTTGTTACACGTTTTACACAGTTACACGCACAACTATGTATACATCTGTGTGCATTTGTATGTGTGTGTGTTAGTTTGGGAATCGGAATGGGAAGGTGCAAGAGTGGGGGTGCAAGAGTTTTTGCTGGAGGACTAACATTCAAAAATTGAAAAACCAAAATTTAAGCTGGACAGCTTTTTGAATTTATGACCAAATGGCACACACCAACACACACACACACACACACACATATATACATACACATTGACATACAGTTTCATGCATATACATAGATATAAATAGTCTGGTTTACGCATGGGAATTGATGTAATGAAAGAGTGTGGGCCAACTATGGGGTGCGTAACTGAATGGGTATTATGTGGGTAACAAACACACTCACACACACACACGCACATACATGCAGATACTTAATAGCATGAGAATATACCATATATTATTATAGTACTAACAAAATGAAAGAAAACTTGATGAATTGCACAGTTTTCCATGACTAAACTAATATTTAAAAGCAACTTATAAATTTTATGGGAAAAATAGTATAATAAATGAAGTTTAGGAACTTCCCTCG
This sequence comes from Zygothrica quintamaculata, assembly GCA_037044455.1. NCBI lineage: Eukaryota > Metazoa > Arthropoda > Insecta > Diptera > Drosophilidae > Zygothrica > Zygothrica quintamaculata. The sequence goes on from JBAMBS010001342.1 coordinate 300,367, forward strand.
CAGCCGCATAAATTGCCAATAAATTATAGTTAAAATCATTCTTATAAATAATCAACTGTTAAATATGTTCTAAACTGAAATTCATTCTGAAACGTTGCCAACTTTATTAGCCTGAAGTAAAAGTATCCTGTGTTCAATCAAGGACATGCAGAGTTAATTTTATGTTTCCTTTTAAGTAACTTTAAAATTTTTACCTTGACAATTCAGTTGAAAACAATTTGTGTCTGTCTGTCTCGTAATTCTGCTTATGTTTTCGACAGTTTTTAGATAATTTTCTTCCCTTCTTTTCCACCCTCGTACTTCTTCTATATCCGTTGTGCATTGCATTCGCCCACAGGTATTTTGCATTTGGCAAATTGAGTTGGCAGATTGTTACCTGGAAAGCAGTTAACTGACCGAAGGATTGCTCGGAGTAGTCTTAGTCCTTCCATTCCCAACAGCTTATTGTATACTCACGCATAATGTGACATGTTACGGGGTTGTTTCTAATCCCAAAACGTGGTGAGTCCTGTGGGCATGTCCTGTGAAATGAAGCAGCAAAAATATTTTTTTTTTGTTCTACCTGAAGGACACCAGCTGTAGCTGTAGTTGTAGCTGTGTGTTGGCCACCAAAAAAGACACACAATTATTCATATATGCGACAGAGGCTGCATGTTATCGATGGGAGTGTGGCAACAGCAAGTAGCAGCAAGGAGCAGCATCCGTGGCAACATCACTTCACTTTGCATTATGTAAAACATTTTCACAGGCGACAAACATTTGCATGATTAACCATAATTGAAAATGTGAAAGCCAACACGTTAAAGCCAACTGACAGGCCATTGCAACATTGTTGTATGGTTAGACTCGTGTAGCAGTTGCAGATGTTGCCCCAATCAGTGGCGCTCCATTCAATTCAATTTATCTACGCATGCCAGGCATTCAAAGACATTTTTTTCTTCTCTCTCTTTTGCCACTTTGCCATTGTCTGTGTTGCAAGCTTCGTCAACTTGCTGCTTTGTGGCAGAGCTACGCTGTAGTAGCTGCTAACAGCCACGCCCTGTTACTGTTTGTGGATTAAAGCTATAGATTATTTAAGCTCTACGCAATAGCTGGGCTAACTACAGTTACAGTTACGGTTACAGTTATTTGAAATACTCATTCATAATTGAATATTGCGTCCAGGAAGCTGTTGCTATTGCAGCTACTACATCAACATCCACATCAACATCAACATCAACATCAACATCATCATCATCATCATCTTTCCATTTCCATCTTCATCTCCAGCTCCAGTTTCAGCTGCAGCTTCTTAGCTTGCCTCATTAATGTTATAGAGGAAAGGAAAAACTCAACTATAGCCGAGGTAATCATTCAACTAAAAGTTTTCCTCCAGCTCCGCTTTGTTGTTGCCTAATGTGCGGCTTCCTGTTTTTACCGCTTTTTTTTTTTTTTGCTTTAATTAGTTGATCGCACGTGATATGGCTGGCCGACAGGTCGACCCGTTCGACCTGCTTGCCTCAAGTACTTAAGCCTTTAATTTGCCAGCTATTGTTGTTGTTGTTAAGATCTTAGTACCTGCTACAGCTACAGCTACAGCTACTGCCATTGCTGTTGCTGCTGCTGCTGCTGTTGTTGTTGCCGTTGGGTTGTTATATTAGCACTTGTCTAGCTTTAAATTGCTTGTAAAGATTATCTATGGAAAACTCACACTCAATTTGCGCCTCTATTTTAGCATATATAATATAATCTGTGCAAAATCTTAAGTAGCTTACAATGAGGGAATGTTCGCTTCATTTTTGCCTTATACTTAGCCTTAGCCTTAGACTCTGCATCTGCACATGGCTATTGCCATTGCCATTGCCATTGCCTTGGCCCTTAAGGGGACCTTGATTGAGGTTGGACTCTTTGTCTATAGGGGCTCAACTGTGCCATGTATAAACACACATACATAGAGAGAGAGGAAGAGAATTGGCTATAAGCGCAATGACCATCTATCCTTGTAAGCCAAAAGATACATAAATTGCAGCCGTGCAGAGACACAGACACTGATACATAGATACAATAAGATACTTACATACACATGTTTATATAATACACAAACACACACACACATACATAAATATATATATATGTTTATAGTAAGATATAAAGATATACAGTTACACATAGACATGCGACAACACATGCAAAGCGCATTGACAAAATGGCCGTCGAGCTGTGGTGCCACAAAAGCTGCACAGCTGTTGGCGACAAATCTACAAGCGTTCGAGTGAAATAACAATAATACACACACATGTACACACACTAATATATAAATATATATATATATATATACAACTAAACAGTTGTTACTTCCGCTTCATGTCGTTGTCACTCTTTGTCTGTCTGTCTCTCAGTCTGTCTATCTGTTGGAGCATCCTTATTGTTGTTGCTGCTGCTGCTACTGCTGCTAGTGCTGCTGCTTCTTCTTCTGTTTGTTTGTAATTTGATGCGCGCTTTTAGTTAATTGTGGCAGCAGGACATGAGTATTGCCTATGCACAATAACTAAGCCCATATGTTGTAAGCACATAGACATACACAGACGCAGACATAGACACACAGACAGACAGACAAACAGGCATAAACATGCCTACAAATAGTCACTAGTTAGAGTACAGGACATGACCGCTTAAGTGACATTTGCCGCAGTTGTTGCCTGCCCCGCCTACAATAGCCCCCTTTAGACCACATTTGCGACTCATATTTCTTGGTTTTGGATAACTCTGTTTAAGTGGGCTGAATGTATGGGCCATACCATACAGACTGGACTTCAATATCATTAAGTGTGTCTATATGTGTGTGCGAGTGTGTATGTGTGTGTATTTGTATTTTGGTATTTGGTACTCGAGTTCACATATTGTGCAAATATAACCAAGTATAATTTTAGTTAATTAATTTTGTGGTCAAGAGCTGCTTGCACATCAATCGCATTATCTTTATATGACTTTGATTGGGCTTATGATTGACAAGTGGTATGGCAATTTTCAGCTGATGTTGGCTATATTGCAATTTAGTTTTCAATATTGATTGCAATTCCATGTTGCTAATAAATTTTCACTATATACATTCATATATATATATATGGAAGAACTCATTATTATTATGTTCATTTCATGCAATAAATGAAACCCACAATAAATTATGTACAATACTCAAATATATACATACTCTAAATATATATATATATATATATATATATATCATATATGTATATATATATGATTTATATATTAGAAATTGTCTGGCTTCAAATAAAATTGTTGCTGCCAACCATTGAAATACAATATTTGCATATTATTTTGTAAAGTTGCATAGAAATTCAATTGTTTGTCAACAATCGTGCAACTTGTGTACTTTTATTATATATAGTAGTTGCAATATAACTGTAAAATAGTTTAAGCCTACATTATGCTCTTTTTTAGCTTTCTATTTGTATAGACTTAATTAGTAATGGCAATTAACTATATGCATTAAGACTTGATTGATTGATTGATACGAAGTATTCACTGTACTTTAATATAGCTTGAAAATGATAAACAAAATTTCTATAAAAGTATTATAACTAATATATATTCTTGTTCAAATACAAGTTATTTCTTTTGAAGCATTTCAATTTGATTCAATTCTGATTCAATTCCGATTTCAATTATATTCTGTATAGAGCAAATTGTGTAACGATATTTTCTATAGAAGCTTGTTGGAAGTTTATAAATTTCGTTTATAAATTTGTGAATTGCATTAATAATTCAGTTTTACTTTGAATACATATATATAGAATATATATATAATTATAAGCTCTTCTGGCAGTAACCCTTTATTTTGGGTTAAAGGGTGCAAAATGAGGCCAAAATGTTAAGCTACACTTTATGCCTGAAGAATCTCTCTCATTACTTATTAAAGCACTTCAAAAGTTACGAGCGAGAGAAATAGAGAGAGAGAGAAAAATGTTTGTTGAAATTTTTCGTTAAAAACTTTATGTAATTATGCATAAGGCATATGCGCGTATTTCAACAACTTTTCAATAACAACAACAACAACAACAACAATAACAAGCATAATAATATTAAATGTAACAACTACAACTAAGTAGATAAAAATAAAGGGTGCACCCCGAAGGTTGTTGCATACAACTGGGGTTAAAAGCTATTGAAGCTTGAAATATTCAACAAGCAACTGAAATCGGCTGCAATTTGTGCGTAAAAAAATAAAATTAATTGAGCACTACTACAAACAAATATAAATGTATGTATGTATATGTAAATATGTATGTATGTATTGCATATATAATACTTAAAGTTGCAGCTTGTTGTGGCATATTGCGTCGTCGCGCTGCATGTCAATCTGCACACTTGCCAAATGCCATGCAAATTTATGGAATTTCGCTTCATTTTATAATGCCACAAAGTTGTTGCTGCTGTTGTTGTTGTTGCAGTTAAAAATTCATTTAACTGCCTACATATGCAGCATGCAGCAAGGACAAAGATAGAAATATAAATTGTAAAAGAGAGGGAAAGACAACGATTGCAAGTGAAAGAAAGAGCATCAACCCAGCCAACCCACTTGACCACTTGCAACATGCTGCCATTAGTCATCTTTGGGTAAACGTTGTTTGAGTTTTGTATTACTTTGGTTCCTCCTCGTTGTTGCTTGTTGTTTGTTTTTCTTTTTTTTTTCATTTTTTTATTGGCCCGCCTGTGGTGTGCTCTATGTATGTGTGAGTGTGTGTGTGTTTGTGTTGATGTGCGGGAAAATATCGACTAGGGTCGGGACATCGGGGACGAAGTCCACACTGATTAGCGTTTTGCATGCGAAATGCATAAATCAAGCGAGAAGTCGACCCACAGCAGCCCCAACAACAGTCTCGGTTGCAATTGGCTGTGTCCGTTGCGGCGACTCTGTTGACATTTTTATTGCCCGAGAAAATAGAATTTTTTTCTCCATTTATTTTTGAAATATATATATATATATTTCTTCTTCTTTTGCTTCATCTGCTTATATTATATGTTATTTGCTTTAGCTGTTGTTATTATATTGCTTGTTGTAGGTTCTTGTTGCGACTCTTCAACGACTGCTGCTGCATTTTGTTTGTATGTGTGTGTGTTTGGGATATTGTAAAGATTTAGATGCATAAATTTTAGGTTTTTATCGCAACTAAATGGCCGCAAATGTTTAGTGGTTGATTTTATTTCAGTTAAATAAAATAAATACTCCATAAATAAAGTGTCCTTCGAGTGGTCCCTGTCGTTGTTCCCTTCGATGTTGCTGTTGCCATTGCTGTTGCTGTTGCTGTTAATGTTGATGTTGCTGTTTGTTATTTGTCTGACATTAAAACCATTTCGTATTAAAAGTCATTAAAAATAAAAAGAGATTCCTAAGAGTGCATGAATCATGTGTGTAAGCCACAGTTAGAGTGCAACGAATCTTAACTTGCTTTAAGCAGAAGTTGCAGTTAAATGTACTATATAAAGTTTATACTATAAAGATACGAATTATAGTTAAATCATTAGCTGGAGGCGTTTATTGCATTACAACAAAGAAAAGAGGAGAGAAGAGAAGAGAAGAGTAGAGTAGAGAAGATAGAAGGAAATTGAACAAACATGAACAATTTACGCCCATTCAAAGCATTTTCTTTTCTTTTTTTTTTGTTTGGCTAAAACAAAAGCGAAGGCTAAAAGTAATAAGGAAAAGACTTTTACTAATTGAGGCCAAGCAGCAGGAAAAATCTCAAAGTAGAAACGGCAGCAGTAGATGGTGAGGGAGAGAAAATGGAAAATAGTTAAGAAAAACTAAAATTATGAGCACGAAAAGAAAATAATAATAATAATATTAGTTTACAGCAGCTCAGACGAAACAGTCGAGGTCCACTCTAAGCCCAGGTCCAGCTTTGGCTATAGTTTGGGGCATGCAGCTTGCTGCCTGCTTTCTTAATAGCCGTCAAGATTCTTGGAAAAAATATAAAGCACGCGGCGTGGCATAAACTGAAACCCTTTCGCAGGCTCTGGTTCTGACTCTTGCTTTGGGTTTGGATATGGCTGTGGCTGTGGCTGTGGCTCAGGCACCATAAACTTTGGCACTGGCTTTGGGTCTGCTTCTGCTTGTGGCACCAAAAGCGCGCAAGCGTTGAGCTGTGAAAAGGCACAACAACAGCAGCAACAGCAACAGCAACAACATGAACAACACTAAGAATTGCTACGACAAGGAGCTGCAGCAGTCAAGTGAAGTGGCGTGTGGCGTTGGCGGCAGCAGCAAAGTCATCATCAGGCCAGGCAGCTTGCTGCAAAAATGCGTTCAACTTAATGTTGCATGCATTTATAGCAAATATTTCCCATGCCCATGCCCATACCCATACCCATACCCATACCCATACCCATACTCATACCCATGCTCATGCCCACGCCCGCCTTATACTGCCCACAATTGCTAATGATGCAGTTGCGGATCCCCAGACGGGAGCTGAGAGCTTTATGTATGTGTATACTATGAATAGTAAGACAAGTTCCTTGGCGCTCTCTTTCTCTGTTGTCATTAAGCTGCACCACATTTACAGTTCTTGCCCGTTGGCTCAACTCAGTTTCGTCTCCATCTCTATATATCCACCTTCATCAGTGTAGTTCAAGCCTGGTTCTCAGCTTGGTCTGGGTTACTGCTTTTCGATTTAACTGCTGATAGCTTTTGAAGTTAGAGTAAAGTTACGTACTACACTTGGCGCACACTTATCTATCATTATCATCAGTAACATATATATACACACACACACACACACACACACACACAGTTATAAGTGTGGGTATGTGTGATGGCAACTTTTCTATTACACTGCAAACTGCACTTATCGTCATAGTCATCTGCAGCCGAAGAGAGTCAGTAGTACGTCCACTCTAATCACTATATGCATCAGCTTGATGGCATTAGTTGGGATGCTGCTGCTGCCTTCTGCCTGCTGTTGCAGCCGCCTGCCTGCTGTTACCTCTTGCCACTTGCCACTTGCAACTATTCCTATTGCCTATTGCCTGCCGTCTGTTGCCTATTGCCTGATGCATGCAACCCTCGCCCTGTCGCTTTACCACTTGAATTCCTGCTATCTCAGCTGATGACGAAGACTCAGCCTGGCAGCTGTTGAGTCTTGCTTTGCCCAGTTTCTTGCTGCACTTTTGCTCTTCTTTTTTTTCTACTACCCATTGAACTCAACTCGCAGAGGGTGTTATAAACTATAAATATAACATATAGAGCATGCTTGAGGATCTTTTCTAAGAATCAAATTTAGCATATAATAGTTTGAAGTGTTGATAAACTCATTGAACATATCAAATTTTGAACCTTTTTGATGCGTTGCAGTTGCAATTGTTTTACAGGATATCTGTTAGTCTTGTCTTGTTTTTTTCGGTTCAGTTTTCTTATGGCTCTTCTTGTGGGCCGTCCTTAATTTTGGTTTAATGCCAGTTTGTGTTGCCGAACGCCTGCGGCCTGTTTTTGTATAATTTTTTGTTATGAATTTGCTGGAAAATTGCAATTTTATGTGCAGTTTGTTTGCAGCGCTGCTGTCGACGTTATTAAAATAATTTAATTGCTTATTAAATCATATTTTTTTCATTTTTTTTATACTCATCCTTTCTCTTTCTCGTTTTAGGTAAGTTTCTTATATATATACATAAATATATATCTGTGTGTGTGTGTGCGCTGGAAATTGCAGATCTGGGCCGCATCTAATTAGATGACTCTGAACTGAACTGTAGAACTTTATTAACAAACTCTGCTGTCAAATTAAATGAAATTTACAATCTACCGTTAAATTACCAGGTACGTTAGAAAATTTGTTTCATGCCTGTCCATAACTTTACTTTAGTTTCCATCAACCTGACTCTCTCGCTCTCTCGCTCTCTCACACTCTCTATCTCAATCTGTATCGTTGTCGGTGTTATTGGTGGCATTGTGCAAAAGTTGAGGCAGTCAACCCCCAGGCAGCATCCGATTTTGACACAATTTCACAGTTGGGCGAGTTGCATTAGAATAAAAAAAAAAGAAAAGTAAAGAAAAATCAAACAGAAAATCAGGTTATATACAGTTATACAGTATGCTGCAAGTACTATTATATGAATCTAACAGTTTTGGTCTCTCGATATGCGAATTTTCGATATATATATATATAGAGCTATAGCTATATACAAACTATAAACAAATGTTCATGTCCATCCCTTGCAGGTTTATGCCTCAATGCACTTTGCACTGCACTCTGTGGCATAGAGAGAGAGTTGCCAATATTTGTGGCTGTTGTTGCTTTTGTTCTACCCATTTTCCAACTTACAACTTGCAGCTCGCAATTGCAACTGGTTTTTATGCACACTGCACACTCTCTACAAATCGAAAAAAGGCTTACAGCGAATGTAAACGTGCAACAAACATAAAAATAATGTAAAAACAAAAACAAAAGAAAAATCTGAATGGTTGAATAAACTCTGCTGCAGGTTCCTCCAGGGCGAAGGTGGCGCCAAATATGCCACAAAACAAAGAGTAGAAAATAAAAATTGCAAAAGCTACAAAAGCTAAGATTATGTGAGGCTCAAATGCATTGAATAGTCCGAAAGTGTATTGATAGGCAAGTTGCATGAAAAAATTGCATGGAAAATTTGCATGTAATACTTGCAATTGAAAACCCGCATAGAAAACTGTAATGGAAAACTTAAATGGAAAACTTGCATATAAAACTTGCATGGAAAAGTTGCATGGAAACTTGCATGAAAAACTTGCATTGAAAACTTACATAAAAATTTTGCATTAAAAATGTGCATGATAAACTGGCATGCAAAACTTGCATATAAAACTTGCATAGAAACTTGCATGGCAAATTTGCTTTATCTTTTGCAATATTTATATAATTTATACCATGAAACGAAACTAAAAAGTAATCGAACTAAAACTTGCACCATAGGACATATAATCGTTGTAAAATCCTTATAACCTATTTAAAACTGTTGCAAAAATCAATGCACAATCTCATATTATCATTATATACAGATATATATATATATATATATATATATAAATATACCTGGAGGTGCAGCTTAAAGCCCTGTCAGTTTCAGTTGCTTGCCATGCGTATTACCAATGTTAGCTTATGGGCTTAAGCTCTAAGGCAGCTACTGTACGAAGGAGTGAAAGGGAGAGTGCTAGGAATGTGATTACTTAATCGCTATGCACACCTATCTCTCTTTCGTACTCTTTTTGCTTTTATACTTGCTGATGCAAAAACAATTGAAAACTCTGTTAAAAACTAACAATAAATATAAAAAACCAAATATGGTTACAGCAACAGAACAGCAGAGCAGAGGAGCAGCAGAGCAGCGGCTGAAATGAATCAGGATATGAGCAGAAGCTGTTACTATGCTAGTATTAGTAGTCTGGGCGATGGTTGTTGTTGGCTCTTCCGTTCAGCGGATCTGTTGGGTTGGCAACTGGTTCAGTTGGTTCTGTCTGGTTGGCATTGTCTTGGCGAGCCGCAATAGCCGCTGTTGTAGCCACAGTTGCCACTGCTGTTGTTGCCAGTGTTGCAACTGTTGCAATTGCACTTGGCGCTTTGGTTTTGTGCCGCCTTCACTGGTCAATGGCATGTTCTGTGCGCTGTGGCAGGCTGCGTGTTCCGCTCTCTCTCTCTCTCTCTCTCTTGTTATTGGTGCTGCAGCATTATATTAAAAAACATTTTAACAAGTTGCAAGCGCATTGTTAGCCTGCATGTTATACAATGTTGTTACATTGTTGTTGCACATGTCCAGTTGACCTGATTTCAACTGTGCCGCTTTGACTTGAAACTTTTTTTGTTAACAGTTTTTTTTTTCCTTTCTTTTTACAACTTTTATTTATTTTTTATTATTATTGTTGCCACTCTTTGCGCTTAAATGCTTGTTCTGTTTGTTGCATGCCACGTAAATATGATGTCGCAATTTATGCAAATAGTTTTTCGGGGAAATTGAAATTGTAATTTTATGGAATGTTCTTGCCAAATGCTGCTGCAAATTAACAGCTCAAAGGACGAAGGACCAAGCAATTGCCAGAATAGAGACCTAAACAAACAAAGGGAAAGTGTCAACAATTCTGAATATGTGTGTTGGCTCTCTGACTAAGCATTTGGGTAAATATTTTTGATAAACTGATTTTAAGACACGTTCATCAAGGGAGCATTGGTAGGGCCGGGGGGAGGAGTAGGAGGAAGTGCTGCTAATTTTCTATGACAAACTACAGCAACAATAGACACAGCAACAACAGCAACAGCAACAGCAATATGTATGTAAATAAACAACAACTGCAAATGTTGACACGATACATGAATTTTTGGGAACAAACACACTCACACACACACACACAAACACAATACATAGAGCTAAAAGATATAGAGAGAAACAACAGCAACAACCACCGAATTCAATATAATTTTGTTGCCCCTTTTGCCGCATGTTTTCTCATTTGGCGATGTTATTAGAACCCCCTCCCCCTACCCTTCTGCCCGCTGTACCCTCTGAACCCTCTCTGACTACCCTTAGTATTAAATACATGCAACTGATTTTCTATACAAATGTTTGTCTGTCTGTTCCGTCCAGCTGTAGCCGTGTCCAGCCATCAATACTTGTCTCTGGCGCTAATGCACAAATCCTTTTGCACCCCGCTTTCCCTTAACCCTAGTATGCTTAGTAGTATTCAAGTCTTCACTCTTCGTTCCGCGTCGACTTCATTTATTTTCTGTTTAACAGCATTTAGGGATTTCTATTTCTCATTGTGCGAGTATTGCTCGATTCCAGTTTTGCTCACCCCAAAAAAAGAAAAAAAAAAAAACATATTGAATGAGTAAGAGAGAGAGAGGGAGACAGAAAGAAAAAGAAACCTATATAAAAATGGTAGAGAGATTGAGGGGAATGATTAACAATTTATTGTGCCTGATACCCTTACCAAATGAGCATTAGTCAAACCATAAAGGCGTTTGTGCCAAAGAAGCAAAAGAAGCTAAAGAATTGAGGATTCAGGACATGCTTCTAGGCTTTGTTTTAATCCTGTTATAATTGTGAAATAAAATTGCAAAAGTTATGTATGGATTATGCATTTAATATTAGCATAAGTAGAGAGTATTTAGTAGTCGGTTTTATATAGTTTGATCAATGTGTTCATTTCTAGCCATTATTTGGATGACATTATTGTTTCAGCCATTGGCAACTAATCCCCTTTCAAGTGCGTTGCCAGCGCGCAAAGTCCTTTTTGAGTCTTTGCTGTAGTAATAACATTCTCTGGCTTTTAATGATTTGTCTAAGGATTAATTTGGCATCGCATAAACTTTTAGATACCTTTTCTTTGTCCAACTGACCATACACACACACAGATATACGCATAGATAGAAAAGTTTTACGACAGGCCTAAAATATTTTTTAATTTTATTTAAACCAAAACAAAGCAAGTATAAAATGGACAGAAAGAGAAAGAGAGAGTAAGGGAGAGAGAGAGAAGTGGAATTGAAGCAAGCCCTTAGCAAATCAAAACTAAAAAAGTCAATTTATAGCACGAGCCATGCAGACAGGCTGGGGAGAGGAGAGTCAAAAAGTCGCTGAGGTGGAGTCAGGGTCTTTGGGTCGCATCAAGTTGCCAATAAATCCGTAACGAATCCTTTGTCGATGCGGCAACAACGACAACAGCAACAGCAACAGCAACAGCAACAGAACAAGAATAAAATAGAAAGAGAGTAGAGTAACAGAATGCGAATGCGAATGTGGAGGAAAGAGGTATGGCATGGTAGGTAACACGAAAGGATCTACGCTTCAATGCATTTCTGATGGACGTATCCGAGCGTAGCATATTGATGGCAACTTTTGCGCATTTTACGGATATTGCACAATTCCTTTTGGCCCACAAGGGCAGAAAGCGTTGACTTTTAATGCGATGCGTCAATGGAAAAAAAAAGGACTAAACCGTCTCTATATATAGATTTCAGCTCAAATATACATATATTGAGAGTAAAATAAAATAAGGAAAAATGATTAATTACACGCGGCAAAGGATCAGGGTTGAGTATACTATGGCAAAGGATGAAGGACAACGAGGCGTTTGCTGTTGCTCTATGCTATGTTTTTTTTGGGCTGCTTTGATTGTTGCAGAGGCAAAACACTTTTAATTGGCTTTTGAGCCATCGACAAAGTTGCCAACGTCCGGAGGGGCTAATAAAGATTAATTGTTTTTTAAAAGCAAAAATGTAGCCAATGTAAAGGCAAACGAAAGAGAGTAGCAGAGAGAGAGATAGACGAGAGAGAGAGAGAGAGAGAGAGAGAGAGAGAGTAAATAAAAATATAGAAAGTCATAGACAGCCAGGATACGCCAGTTTATCTATGTCAGCGCACCACAGCACGCACTCAATTGGAAGATTAAATGCAAGGCTCGCATTCGTACTATCCATACTCCCCCTTCCCCTCACTTGTATCCTGCTCCTGGCCAACGCCTGGGCAACCTGGCCAACACAATCCAATCCAGGCTCACTTCACTTGGGCCGACGACACTTTAATTTTATGTTTTTTTTTTTCATTTTTGCCATCGCCCTTACAATGTGTTATTGTGTCCTTGGTGCTACAACCCACATAGCCGCAACACTGACTATGTGCTAGCTACCGTTGCCCTCTACAAACCAAGCAACGAACCAACAGACCATACGACCATACGACCAACCAACCAACCAACCCAATCTGTCTGTCTGTCCGTCCATCCAAACGATCCGCATTGCGATTCAAATGCGCCGCTCATCCATTTTTGCGTATGAATTGCAAAACGCCGCACATATTTCACGTTATTGTTTGCTTGGCTGAAAGTGGAACCTGGTTGGATGACGATGAAGAAGGAGATGGTGCCTTTGCCTGTGGTTGGTGCGGGGAATTGGTAGCGTTTTTTTTTTTACTTTTACTGAAGTGGATTGCTGGGGGGGAGGGCGGAAGCAGGTAACGCAGCCTTTAGCCTTACAGGCAGTGCCTGTATAGCTTGGGCTATATGCCGTTGCCATTCGAAGTCGTGCCACACATTTGATATATGTTTTGGTGTCGAGCATGAGTTAACTGTGTCACAGGCATCGTAAATTTTCGCAATGTTGCAGCACAGGAGTGAAGGGGTGCAGAGAGACGAGAGAGAGAGCGAGCGAGACAGCAGCTGTTAGAGTGAGAGTTAAATGGAAAAATTGTAGTTGGAGAGAGGGAGAGACGAACCCTTGCAACATTGCATTGAAATTGCTAGAAATAATCGTTAAATGATGAAGTCTTTGCAACAGGACATACACACACACACACACACACACACACACACACGCATACGCACACACACACACACACACACACACTTGTCGTAATATGAACTCGTGCTGACTGCCAGTTACCAATATAATGACTTATGTATTTGGGCACACTTTTTTTGGGTGGCTGCCTTAAATCAAAATTTAAATGACTCTCTGCAGTAGAATGTAGTGGCAGGAGTAGAAGACGCGTCTTCATTAGCATTGGCCACGTGTTGATTAATGTCTTTGTGCTTGTAGTTGTAGCCTGAGAAGTTGACAAATTTTCAAGTGGATCTTATTTTATTTTATTATTTTTCTTTTAGCTGTTTACCCAGAAATGTATATATATATATATATATATATATGTAGGAAGATAAGTAGAGTACAAAGGGAGGGAGGGATGTACGGCATGGGAAGGGAAGTAACAAGCATATTTAGGGCTAATTAGCTGCAGCAATTGCGCTTTGAAGTGCCTGCCAACTGCGCAGACTGTCAAACCAACGGACATGTCAACTCTCTCTATGTGTGTGTGTGTGTGTGTGTGTGTGTATTGCTTGCTTGAGTAGCTGCTGCCTGTCATGAAAAATGATACACAAAATTCGCTGGAGGCTCAAGGTATTGCCAGACCGAAACCCAGTCCCATATATATATATATATATATACAGACAGAGGCTCAGACTGAGGCTAAGGCTTAGTCGCAGACCGCTGGCCGCAGGGGCAGTGACAAAGACAAAGACAGGAATAGGGACAACTGTGACTGAGGCAGCTGCCTTGTCAGCCTTATATGCCTTTGGGCCCTTTTGTTTTATGCCGCCTTTGGCCTTTGTTGTGTCGTTTGTCAGCCAGCTGAAAACGGGATGAGGAGAAGGTATATATGTGTGTGTATGTGTGTGCCTATGCTTCATACACAGCAACTACTCTATATATATATATTGTGTGTGTGAGTGTGGAGTATAATTTCGTTTAATATTGTGCATTTTATTTGTGTAATTGTTGTCGTCGTTGTCGTCATCATCATTCACATTGTTGTTGTTGTTGTTGTTGTTGTTGTTGTTGCTGTTGCTGTGCAAGTCCTTCCTTATACACATTGTCCGTTTGTCCTTAGCTAAAACGTAGCGGCTTCACTTTCCATTTTTCATTTGAACTGAAATTTCATTGTGTTGCGTGGGGAGGATCAGCTTACAGCTCAAAGCTGGACAGAGTCGTGTGGGTATCAACACATTTTGACTGCCATTTGCTTCGTCTCTTTCACTGTCTTTCTCTCTCTTTATCTCTCTTTTATATATATATATCTATGTCCCTTTTAATTGCTGCCTCCTTCGTTGTGATCTCTGTCATATTATTGTAGTGAGGAGCGCCACTTTTTGACATGACATTTTCAAGTTTTAAATTTTATTTTATTTCTTTTTTTTTATCTGATCGTGAGTCGTTTGCACTCAGTTGGAAAATTTTTATGTATCTGTGTGTTTAAACATAATTTTCATTAATGGATATTGAAGTTCTTTCCTATACTTATATATTGATGGCATATATGATCGCTAGACGACAGCAATCTTCGACGAGGCGACAGGCTAATCAGTGTGATGAAATTTCAATTTTTGTTCCTTTTTTTGTTTCGTTTTTCATCTTCATCTTTTCTTTTTATAATTTATTATTATTTTATTTGGGGTTTGCCTAATATGTACCTGTGTGTATGAGTGTATGTGTGTGTGTGTGTGGTTTTAATGTGAAATTTGAGCTACTTTTGGGCAGAGTGGCCATTGTGTTGATGGGTTTTAAGGTAATGGGAATGGCATTGATTGCTGCAGAGCTCTGACAGGTATAGTAAGTCGTACCATATTGAGTCTTGACAGCATTTTGGCCCATAAATCGTAACGTTAAAACGCATTAAGGAAACGTATCAAATTTTTTTTGCAGAATATTTCTTAACTGATTTCTAGTTTGGCATTGCCTTTTCCCTATTACCATTTGAAGTACTTTGGTGTGAAGTTTTTTATTATTTTATTATTGTTTTTTTTTTTGTATTAAACATGCACGAGTTGACTTTAAGTCCGAATGTGTTTTAGATCTCAGCATGAAGTGAATAGAAATTGCTGATCTTAGCCAAGGCCATATACATACATACTATATCTATTATAGTACATGACTCTATGGATATATCTATGTATATATGAATGTAGGTGTACATATAGTTAACATTGGTGGTGGTGCCCCCTGCTGAAACTTTTCAGCTCCAACTGCCAATCTCCTGCGGTGCGTCGGCGACCGCAACGCACTTCAAAGTCATTAATCAAGGCCCACTTAAAGTTAAACGCTTACGAATTGTATCGCCTCGCACGATTTCAACGATAACGATTTCTTTTTAGTTTCTTTTATTGTTTTTGTTTTTTTCTGTTTTTTCTGTTTATTCGTTATTTTTTTATATATTAATACAATGCCGTTTGGCTTTACCGTTCCCATAAATTTCTATACGCATGCGCCTGTGACACAATGCGCACAAAACTTCCGATGAAATCTCAATAAGCCAAATGGCTGATCTCCCCCCTCCCCCTCGACATCCCCCTTTAGCCATAGCACCATATCTCAATCCTCTGCCTATATATCCATATAACAACAGCAGCAACTACAAATCCAGCTAAAGACACCAACACACACGCAAAATGGAATGTAAATTTTGTCGCTTCTCTGGAATTGATTTATATCTGTGGCAGTGGCGACGACTCTCCGAGTGTACTCCACTCTACTTTATTATTCATTGGAAACACAAGTCGTCTCTCTTGATGCTGATGTCTGGCTGGTTGGCTGGATGGCTGACTGGCTGACTGGCTGGCAATGATGATGATTATGAGGCGAATGATGATGACAATGTTGTTGCCTGATGTTGTTGCCGTTTGTCCAGAGTAAAACGAAATTAAACTGAAACTGAACTGGCAAAAAACGCAGCCGCCACCGCTGCCATCACCATCGCCATCGCCATCGCCACCGCCGACAAACGAACGGACAAACAGACGAAGGGACAAAAGAGACGAAAGTCTCACTCATAAAACTGAGGCAAATTCAAAGCTAAAGCTAAAGCTTTGAATTTCAATTAATTGGACTTTTACTGTTGGAGCTGCTCACTGTTAGCTGTGGGCTGTGGGTTGTCGGCTGGGGAGGGACTGTGAGCTGGGGGACGGCAAATTTTGAGTTACGATTAAATGTGGGTACTTCCATTTTATGGGTTAATTGCCATTGTTCGACAATCAAAGCCAATGGCCAAAAATATGTTGTAAAAAAACCAAACGCAAAAGAGCTAGAGCAAGAAAAAGAAAGAAGAGAGCGTGAAGGAGTGAGGGGGAGAGTAGAAATGCCTGCGCTGAGATTTATGTTACGCGGCAAATTGAAAAGATGACAAAGAACCAATGAAAATTCAATACGATGGCAATATGATGACACATTGACAAAATGTTAAATGCTAAATTGATCAATGAAAGCTCTCCCCCTTTCTCTCTTAGTCTTTCACTTAAGTTCTACCCTGTAACTCATTCAGTTCGAAACAAGCTGCATTCCTTTCGTGTTTTATGGTTACGTTTTAATGCTCTATATAAAATATATAAATACATTCAGGCTAAATGGCTCAATGGCTATTAAGCGCCAAGAAGTTAGTTAATTATAGGCCAAGTCGTATAAACAGAATACCAGGAATTCTGTCTCAACCTAAAGACTGTATTTAGATGCCAAACTTTCATTTAAATATGACCCAATTTGAAAATAGACAGCCAAAAAGGGAATATGATTTGGGCCAAAGTGAAGTTGAGACTCTTTGGCTTTTGATTTTGTCATAATTTACAGGGTATCAGAGATTGTATTCTTTCATTCTTATATATTGAGATGCATAGTGGGGCACATTGTGACGCGTTTAATTGAATGCCAAATTAATATTTATGGGCAAGTTGTTGGCCAAGGCTTAATTAATGAAGAGCAACAGTAACGAGGAGTAGAGAGTTTTGACTGGTTTCATTTAAATTTGATCCGCAAGAATTTATTTTATGTTTTAATTGAAAGCATAAAATGAATATAAAAACGAATAAAATTCGTTATAATAATAAAAAAAAAAAACCAGAGAGAATTGGTAGAGCATTTAATAAATGGCCGAACAACAAGTTAATGGACCACAAATATTTTTTAAATCGGTGACGTTGCTTGACACTGAACGACATCGTTATAAAAAGTAATAATGCAATTATTTTATCACTGGCAAATGGTTGGGTTTTTTTTTTATATTTTATTTTAATCTATATATATTTACATATAAATATATACCATATACTATATAGTATATAGTATATAGTATGAATGGTATACATTATGCATCGATAATAATAATAATAATAGTTGGACTCATAATAATAACAATGAAATTGTGAAAATAGCCATAAGCTTGCGCCTGACTGGCCCAGTAAATTGCCCACCCGTCTGCATAAGAATTATAGCTGCATTTAAGTAATTGTTGCAACTGATGACAACGCAGCGTCGCATGCACCAGGCAACAGCCAACCGCCAACCGCCAACCGCCAACATCCAGCAGCCAACATCCTACATGCAACAGCCAACAGCGTTGCCATTGCCATCACCATTGGCAGTGGCACTGCCAAGTGCCTGTCAGTTGCATTGACAATGAAGCGTTAAAATACGCAAAAAAATTGCATACAGCTTGCTGCTGTTGCTGCTACTGCTGCTGGTGTTGGTGTGGCAACATGCAGAATGGTGGCAAAAGTGTCGTTGTGCATATAGCGGGGCGACAGCAGTAATGGCAAGGGTGAGGTACATAAAGGAAGAGAGTTGATCAACTACAGCAGCAAGAACGAACGACAAATTGGAGTAACAGTGGCAGTCGCTGAGCTCCATGCAGCCTCATACTCTTTTGCAACGTGCAACAGCAGACGGTCATAAAACATGCAGCCCCTGCCAATAAAATTTTATTAAACGCCATAAAAATATTTATGAAATTGGCGCAAAGCGTCGTGTTTATTTGCCTGTTGTGCATTTAAAAATAACGCGAAAATTATACAAAATATCCTCCTCCGATAATGCGTCAAATATCTCTATAGAGGAAATAAACTGATTTTTCAGATAAGCCAAAGTAATGCTTTATATATATTCAATATATAGGTGATAGTTTATACGTAGTGAAAAAAAGAATTACTTTTGTTTTCTATTAAATATCATTCCAAAGTAGCTATCGACCTCTTAGATAGAGGCTCTAACTATACCTGTTTAGCATAACATACAATTAACATTAACAGTACATAAATTTAACATTAACAGTGCACATTTAATACACTTTTTTATCGAGTTCTGTTTAACAATTGAAGATGCAAGCAATTTCATTATAAAGCCAATCCTTTTGTTATAGTTCAATCCAATAACTCTTCAAATTTCCAACAGTTGCCCCCCTTCCATGTTTCGATTGATGTACGAGTACTCTATTGCTGTCTCTGTCTTTTATTTCTTCTATCTTTATTGGCCCCTAACTCAGTGCCGAGTAAATTCAATTTCCAATTGGAAAAACCAGCTCAGGGGCCCACACAATGCGTTGATAAGCTATCCTACAATTTGGCTATGCCCATTTTGGCTGTGATTGCATTGTAACTGTGGCACGCTTCGTTGCATGACACCATAAAGGTATGGTATAGTATAGTATAGTATAGTATATGGGTAAAGTTACACACACAGTCGCTTGGCATGTTGCAAGTTGTGGTGGTACACCACTTTGACAGTTGAACGCATTTTCGATGCTTACTTATTTCATTTAACACACGCGCATAAGGCAACTGCGCGCATTATTGGTGGCAGGGTTTGGGCTTGGAATTGGAATTGGAACAAGGTGTGGGTATGCGGATGTGGAGACGAAGATATAGAGCTAAAATTGCGTGAGTGTTGCACGTGTCGTGCGATGTCAATGGCAGCAATGCGGTGAATTGAATGCGTTGCACAGCATGTGGCAAATTGTATGTGGGGTATTGATGTCCCCGCCAAAAAGGACTAAGTTAACAGCCAAAGGCGGCAACAGTAACATCGACAGCGACAGCATCAACTTCAATGGCAATGGTAGTAAATGTAACAGAAGTTAAATCATTTCACACTTGCAACTTTGCAACAGTTCAATACTCTCACGCAATTTGAATTGACTAATCCAAAAAGCATTTTTGACATTTGCTCTCGCCTGTTGCTAATGACTTGGCACTTTGCACTGTACAGTAAAGGACACTAGGGGCAGGGCGGGGCTAAACGAAGTACTCAGTATATCAACCTGTCCCTGTGTTTGACTGTGTGTGTGCCAGTGTGTGTGTCTGTGTGTGTGTTTATGCCAGCGAGCGCTTATTTCCAGCTTTGCTGTCAGGCATTTGTCATATTTCTGTCAAATAAGCGCTTTTAATATTGATAGCTGCTGCTGCTGCTGCTGCTGCTGCTGTTGTTGCAGGCAACACCCGGCGACGCCCGTCGACTGTCAACAGGATGTTGGCTTCAGCGCCCAGCTCACAGCTCACAGCTCCCAATGAGAGTTCAGTACAGCTTTTGAGCTGAGGCGCTGTAGCGTTGTGTGTGCAATCAGGCGTTTTATGTGAGCGGCTTAATGTGAATTTATTGCATTTCACTGGCTTTTGGTCTCTGGACTGAGTTGGTAACTTGAATGTAAGACATTGAAGCAGCGGAAAAGGGAGGGGGAGTCACATAGGAACTGGCAGTGTCCGTAATGAGCCTCAAGTAAGAAATTGGGGGAAAACATCAGCAGCAACACCAATCAATAAAATTGAATGTCGAAAACCCAAAACCCAACAGCTCAAACATATGTATGTCTCTATGTCTGTCTGTATATATATATATGAAGATATATGTATATGGGGTTCATATCTTTGGCAGCCTCAAGTCAAATCAGACAAAATCAATGCCCACATAGCTTGATGAAGTTGATTACGTTTAAGTTGATGATCACGCTGATGATGATGATGATGATGATGTGTAGTTATATACTGCCAAATAAATATTATGAGGGCATATCGCACATTTTTCATTGTTTAAACAATGGCGATATTATCGATGGATTCAATGTGCGTCTCTTCCACACAGTTGTTGTTGTTGCTTTTATTGCTGCTGCTGTTGCTGTTGCTGTTATTGTTGCTGTTGATGATGATGACGATGATTTATAAGCGGCTGTTAAATAAACTGTGGCCCCGTTTGTGTTTGCATAACAAATTGTAGAAAACAAAACAAAATGTTAAATTATCGGGCATTAAACATTAAGCAGAAAACATGCTTAAAGCACAAAAAAAAAACAAAAAAACAAAAAAAAAAAAAAATAATGTCTGAAGCCACCTGCGCTCTGCTGGCCACCCGCTGCTCTTTGGCCGCGCTTAAAAAGTTAAATTTAAAAAAAAAAAAAATTACGAAAAAATAAAATAAAAAAAACAAAAGAGAAAAAACTAAAACGAGCGACAAAACAACAAATGATATAAATTTATAAATTTTTGACTTGACTTGTGCACAGCTTCAGGCAATGCCAATGCTTAACATATGTGTGTGTATTCGTGTGTGTATGTGTGTGTGTGTGTGTAAGTCAGTATGTATGTGTGCGAAATGCAAAATGCCAAAAGGTCATCGGCTTATGCGCAGCATGAAACTTTTGTAGGCTTCAACTCTGAGAAGGCGTTCAAAATTGCAACACACTCTCTCGCTCTCTTTTGGGTGTGTGTTGTTTGGTGTGTGCACACCCAAATCGTTTTGTTTTCATAGCTGCATATATAGTATATATATATATATATATATATATATATAATATCTTAGCTAAGTGTATATCATCAATCAGTAAGTCTTGGACGTTACTTCCATTGGTTCCAGTCGAGTATCTAATTGATATTTCGCGTAACCATAAAATGGGTTAAAGCTATAGACCCAACACGACTGAAACTTTACCCAGAGTCTGGTAACAGACCCCCACAGTTCAACCAAGTAAAGATTCGACTACAGACTTTCTTATCAAATGGTTATGCCATAAAGTTTCCCAGTCAGATTTGCCTTATTGCTCGATTTAGGCCATATATCTTGAGTCTATGAGCTTGTACTTAATTATGCATAAATTTTGAGTATCTAGGGGCTTGCAGCATGTTGCTGCTTGTGGCATGTAATGTATAATTGCTATATATGCAGCGAGTGGCAACATGCACACGATTTTTATTAAGTTTAATACAAAATTTTAACCAGTTTTCATACTTCTCACGATTTTTGGCTATAATATCGCATTGAACATGGTTCAGTTTTTGATATATAAGACAAGTTTTTATTAACGAGCTTGCCACAGCAGAGCACAGCAAAGCAGAGCCTGAGGGCGCAGCAGCAGTCAAGTGTCAGTTGGCCAAATTGAACTTTAAATTGCAATTAATTGTTATTTGCCCAATTTGCTGAGACTTGAACAACTTTTATGCACATAACTTTAAACAAAAATTTGTTTTATTTTTCTCTTATTCATTTATTTAAATATTTGCCAGTTATGGACAGTAAATGTTAAACAAATATACAATCATATATGTGTATATATATATATATATATATGTATGTATGTATTGTGCAATTCTTGTGTAGCTTTAATTAGATTTATATATGAGCTTGGACAGATTTATATTTATTTCTTTGTTATAATGCTTGCAACACGTATACGACTCGTGTGCAGCAACTTGACATTTAAGTTTTGTTTCTAATTAATTTATTGAATGAACGTAAAATACTCTCAGTTTATTTTTTTGTTGGGCTCGGTATGTGTGTGTGTGTGCCTTGTGGCTGTAAAATTTTTAATGTGCCCCGTTGATTATCTGTAAAGGAAAATCTAATTACCAAAAGTGACTGACTGACTGCAATCCCCTTTACCTGTGCGACTCTACTTCCAACTCTTACGGTAGTCGCTTATGTATTTGACCTGTGATCGCCCTGCCAGCTGACGCCAGCCACTCAGCAATTCACTTCGAACCAAGAGGATAAGCTAAACTAAAAAAAAATGTATAAAAATATACACACACACACACACACACACACACAGAGCCATAACACTACTTGGCCTTTATTATCTTGATGAGCGGCCAAACTATTTTACGAGCTCGACAACAAGTTAATTAGCCGTTGGTAGTAATGCGCCCAAAGGCGGCATATAGGAATTGTTGTTGTTGTTGTTGCTGTTGTTGTTGCTGGCCCAAAACTAAGAAAGAAAAAATTGTATTTTTGATGTTGTCAAATGCCTTTTTTTTTGTTGTTGCTGTGTGTGTTTACTCTTATTTGGCTACCAGTGTCCGCATTTGCTGCCACCAACTTCCTATTATTAATGTTGTCTTTTAATATCTGTACCCAAAAATAATCTATAAGTAGGGTACATATACTATGCACAAAGGTATGTTACAGTTGAGCCTCAATAAGCTGTGTCTATACTTCCAGACGTAGCTGCAGCTGAAGTCAAAGTTAAGCCTGGAATTGATGTGAGAATCGGAACATTATATAGAGATATGTAGAAGAAGCAGAGAGAGTACTTTATCCATTACAGTTTATAGTAAATGAAACATAAATTTGTTGAGAATACTTAGAGTACTATTTAGAGCTTGCGTCTCATTGCAGCCAGCACTTTATTTAGAGCTACTTGCAGCCTTTAGTTAGGGTATGTGGTAGTCGTGCATACTCATTAAGCGTATTATTAATATCAACTGATTTCTTCTCTGTTTGCTTATTATTGCTTTATTTAATTTTAAATTTGATTTGCTTATTTTATTTTTATTGCTGTTGAAGCTGCTGTTGCCGCTGCTGTTGCCGCTGCTGCTGTTGTTGGTGCCCCCTGTGTTGGTTGCTGCTTCCTTTTGCGTGTTGCTCTTTTGTCTGCCAAAAGCAGTTGCTGTTGCTGTTGCGTTTTGCCTTTCCCTTTGTGTTTGCTCAGCTAATGACAACAATTAAATGCCGAAGTGCGTGGAGTCACAGAGTTATGCATATTAATTAGGCAACTCTCGCATAGCGTGTGAACAATTTTTGTATTTTGTTTCCGTTGTGCACTTGCGAGCCGAAAAGGTAAAGAGGAAAACAGAAAACAGAAAACACACAAAGAGGAAAAAAAATAAATAAACTGAAAATTAAATAATAAAATACGATAAAAATTGGCCAAAAGCAATAGCCTGAGAGCCGTGCTAACAATTTTAATTAAATGGCAATTGCGCATACGCGGCGTGTGCTGCGAGTGCCGCAGATGTTGCAGATAAAGCGATCGGTAAAGTGCCAGCTGACAGCTGTTTGGCGACGCTGCCACAACGTGTTGCAACAAGCATTACAGCAACACCAAGACAACAACATTCATTTAACTCGCCTCATTTATTGACGCTAAATTTGATTTGTTTGGCCTGGTCTATCGCCTTGGCCAACCTCTCACAATTGTTTCGCCTTTTTATTTTCTGTGTGTGTGTGTTAGCTTTGGGGCCAAGAAGTCAACACGATCTTGTATTATTTATTTATTGTTTTATTTTGTTTTCTTGCTGTTTGTTGTTTGTTGTATTGTCGTATTGTTGCTTATCTCTTCGAATTGCTCAAATGACAAGCGCTTAAGACAAACGGACGCGCCATAAACAAATTAAACTTGCCACACGAACAAAGTATAGAAAGAGCAAAAAAAAAAAAAAAAAAAATCAAAATAAAAATGTATTTAGTGAAGCAAAATGCGTTTGTGACGCCGCCCACGAAAGCGTTTAGATTGTTGAATGAAGGCAACAACTGCTGCAACAGGCAACAAGCTGTTGTTGTTCTTGTTGTTGTTGCGGTCGATGTCGATGATGTTGCATTAAAATGATGCTGCCCCTGCTGCTTGATGTTGGCGTTGGCGTTGTTCGTTGTATTAAGAAACAACAACAACAACATAGAAAATCTTTGACCCAAAAAAATGCATAGGTAATAGGTCGGAAGTGAAAGGGTTTTTATTTTTATTTTGTGTTGCCGATATGTTGTCGTTGACAGCGGCACTATTTGTGGCATTCTCTGTGGCTAAGATTGTTGTTATTGTTGTTATTGTTGCTGTTGCATTTAAGTTTATAAAAGGTGCGCCCAATATCATCATTCCCCAATGAGCCGTTTGAGTAGACAACAAATTGAAGAATGCAAGATCAAAGATAGATGGATAAAAATTAATGGATATACCAAAAAAAGACTTAAACTAAATATAAAAAAAATTTTTTTATATGCTTGATAATTGCTTTAGATTTTAATTGCGACTTTTTCTCTTTACTTTTTAAGCCCTAAAACTGAAAACTTAATCATTTTAAGAGCACTTAAAAAGTTAAGAGCAAGGCATCCTTATCATATGCCGCAGCACTTTCTCCAGGCACAACTAACTATGGAGGGTTGATGGTTCAATCGGATCTTTATTATGACATATCTTTGATCTTAAGTTAATAAAACTGTCAATTGGAAAAGAGGAAATTATATTCAACTAAGATTTTCCCATAGTTTGAGCAAATTTTTTAGGCCAGTTTAGAGCTTGTCTTTGAACACATTAATAGCTTAATTAACTTTGCTCTCTCTCTCTATATATCTCTGTCTATTCCACTTTAATATGAAAGAAGCAGAAAACTATAAGGAAAAAACTTTTCAAATGCACAAAAGTTTTTTCGTAATTTCATTTAGTTTTGATTACTTTCTTTTCAATAAAAGCTCAACTCTTGACATTTGGTCGACAGTTTTATTGCTGAATAATTGCGTATGATTAAACAATTTGTACGGCCTGTCGACCAATGAATATGATTGATCTATCTACGTGTATTCCTTTTACTATATATATGTGTATGTGTATGTGTATGTGTATATGTGTTTGTATTTGTTTATATGTATTCGATGCCAATGAAAATGAATGAATAAAAACAGCTGCCAGGCAAAAGAGAGAAAAAATAAATGAAAATAATGTGTGTGAATCGAAGAAGAATAAATACGTATATAATTTATACTCATATGATGGGTGAGCCAGTGCTTGTACTACTACTACTACTAGTGGGTGTGGCATGTGGCAAGTCGTTGTGGATTATAGCAATGATTTTTGTTATTCTTGCTGCTGTTGTTGCTGCTGCTGTTGCTGCTGCTGCCAACCGCTAAAATAATCCATTAAAGATAAACTAAAAGCAAACACTAAACTCTTGTGCTAAGCAAAGAAACCGCAGCGCACCCACACGCTGATAATCAATCATTTATCAATAAGCGATGGCACACGCCCAAAACTGCAGTTGTTGTTGTTGTTGTTGTTGCTGTTGTTGTTGTTGTTGCTGTTGTTGTTGATTGGTTGCTCTAAGCTTTTAGTTTGCGTTTAACGCCTCATAGATTCTCTAAAGCGCAAAGTCGAAAGGGGATTGTATGCTGACACATAGAGTGTGTGAGAGAGAGAGAGAGGTGGAGAGAGAGCGCCTCAGCCCACATGGGAGACGTCAGTGTGTCTATGATAAACTGATATAATTGCCAGGGTGTGCGTGTGTGTGCGTGCATGCAACTGGCACGCATTATACACGCTGTGGTGTGCCTCAGTCCTTGCCTGAATAGCTGATAAGGCGCTCTGAGTATGTCAGAATTGTTGACTCAATGCCTGCGTATATATATATATATATGTGTGTGTGTGTGTGTGTGTGTATGTATAGTTATATCTATTATGTATGTGTGTGTGTGTGTGTAAAACGGAAACCACATCAGCTGCCATTGGTTTAATTAATTTTCGAGAAATTTTGAAATTGATTTGAATCTGAACCGATTCTATTGATTTGCCTGCAGTGTTGCACGGCGTGTAGCGTGTTGATTTTTGTGGGAAATTTTGATTTTGATTTTGATTTTGATTTTCAGTTTAATTTTGAGTTCATATGCAGATGCGGGTGTTCATTTTAATTGGAATTTATGCAATACTTTTTCCCATAATAATAATAATAATATACTCAATATAGATTAAATAAATATAAATATATATATTTTTCTTATTTGCAGTTAAAACGAACACACAGAATGTTGTTGATAAGACCAAAGCAAACAGTGCTTGGCAGACAGCAGCAGCAGAAGCAGCAGCAGCAGCAGCAGCAGCAGAAGAAGAAGCAGCAACAGCAGAAGCAGCAGCAGCAGCTGGTTATGCAGGACATTTAAAGCATAAAAAGGGGAAATGCAAAATGTAAAGAGAAAGAAAAGAAAAACACAAGGAAGATGCGAAATAAATTTTTATGTGAATTTTAACGAGAACATTTAAAACAATACGCGAGGTGTTAAACGCCTTAAAAGCTGGGCTAAAGACGGAAATTGCAAGCCGTCAGCACTAAGTTGCAACATCAACATCAAGAACAACAATAATAAGAGCTAAGCACGTGACGTGGCGCAAAGTAGACACCATTTTGTAACGGTAATTGACGGCACACACGTGAACCATAGTACAACCACCAACAAGAGTACAGACAGAAAAGCAACAACCATCAACTCGCCCCACACACACACACACCACTTTCGGACCTGGCCAAAATGGCCGTTAGCAATATTGTTTGCGAGTGGCTGCGAGCCCTCGGTCTGGCACAATATGCGGAAAGTTTTCTGGACAACGGCTATGATGACTTGGAGATATGCAAGCAAGTCGGTGATCCAGATCTGGATGCTATTGGCGTTGATAATCCATCGCATCGCCATAAACTGCTAAAGAGTATACGTTCGCTGCGTGAAAAGGGAGCTGCTTCTGTTTACTTTATGCTCAACGATCCCAACTCACTATCTGGCAGCATGGAGATCTTATGCGAGACACCGCCTAGCAATGAACTGGAACTGGTACTGGCCGAACAGCTGGAGACGGACGGAGTGCGTCTGACAGCGCATCCATATTCAACACCGGTAAGTACAGCCACATAATAATAGTATACTTATGATTACTGCTTATAATGAGCTGCCTGCTCTATCTGTTATGTTAACGAAGAATATTTTTGATTAGTGGTGGGTTGTGTGGTGTGTATAGAGTGTGTGTGTTTGGTATACCACCCGCAGTGCATGGCAAGCTGTCAACTGCATTGATTATGTGTGTCTGTCACTCCATACTCTATACTCCATATACCATACAGTATACTCCATCTGCCCCTTTGTTCATCAGCCAGGCAGCTAGACAGCAAGTCATCAACTTAACAAGCTTACAGCATATTCTATCAGTACTACCACTACTACTACTACTACCAGTATGATTTGTCCTGCCAAATTGAAGGAGTAAAGGAGCACTTCATTCAATGCTCAGTTTTCATTAAATGTATCTCACACCCACTCAAAAAGCTATTCAAACTCTATTTCCTGGCAAGTTTTAGTCCTGCCTTTTATTACAGAATCCGATTGCAAACAAAATTGCAAAAACTTGAAATTGCTTTAAATTGCGCTCAGGTGTGCCACCTGTCTCTCTCTCTCTCCCAATCTCTGTCTCTTACGTTTTTCATTTCTCTCTCTCAGTTTGGTACACTTTGTTCAGTTTGTTGCCACCACCCACAACAAAAGGTATGCTGAACCCTAAAGTTCAGAGCCCAAAAACTATTCAATGTCAGTTTACATACTTAAATTAAAATTCCCCGACAAGCATAGTCCAAGAGCGAGAGAGAGAGAAAGAGAGACGTACAGTGAGTACAGGTTCCTGTTGCCTGTGGCACCGTTTCCAAATGTCAACCTGGTCTACACTTGACAGTAAAATGGAGTACCTTTAAACGGCAACTGAGCTGCCGGGTGGTGACTGGTCAATGCTGCCGTCCAGTGTTGCTCCCCCCCCCCCAAGCTGCAATGGTGCTTTTGTATGCAGCTTTTGGCTTTGGCCCCGTCTCGAGTGTCATGATGTCGCTCTATTGTTCCGCTTGTGCCGAACTGGAGTGAGCCGAACCCAAGCCAGAACTCTGCACAGAACTCAACTGAACTCTTTTTGGTAGCTCTTCCACCAGGTAGGCGACATATCATGTGCCATTATATGCACCAAAGGCACCGACGCGTCGCAACGCGTAGAGTTACTTATGTTTTTTTTTTTTTTTGGATTTTTGTTTCAACAATTGTCGAAGAGCTTTTAAAAAATTCTTTTGCTGTTTTGACCCTTTCGTTTTACCTTTGTGTAATTAAAGTAATACCCAAAGAGCAGACAAGTTGCCGAAAAATGGTCATATGGATGGATGAATAATGTCGCCGGATGGTTGCTTGGTCAAATGAATGACTCAGTTGATAGAGACGCCCTTCGATGGGGCTTTAAGTCCAGCTTGATTTATTATGCAAAAGCATTTCGCAGCTTAAAATTATAACCAGAAACGCCTCAAAGAGCAAATATCTGTACACTGTTTGTGACTTCAGGAATTTGCACGTCAATCTTTGTGTGTGTGCAAAATGTGATTTATGTGTGGCAGGATTCCCATGCAACATACGACAACAACAACAACAACAACAACAAATATAACAGTCGTATAAACAACATCCTGCCCCAATAACGTATCCACTTCGTTGGCGGCGACGCTTGCCGCACAAATCACGTCATTGAGTTGTTTTCATCAAAAGGGCAGGCATGCAGCTCTACAGCTCTACAGCTCCACAGCTCTACATCACCAGAGCTCCAAAAGGTATTTCTTCCTTTTTTTGCCTTCTTTTTGAAATCTCTTCAAGTTCTCTTCAATGCTGTCTGAGGCTATCGCTGGCTTCTTTACTTCTCTCTGTGATAGTTGTTGTGTGCCTCATTCATATATTTTGCTGTCCTTCTGTCTCTCTGTCTGCTTGACTGTCTGTCTGTCTATATGTCTGTCCGCTGCTCGCTGGCTCATTCGTTCGTTTTGTGTATTTTTATCCGAAAACTATCTGGCTGCCTGACGACTTCTTGCAGTTTTGTATCTGCGTATCGCTGGCATACAATTTTTATTTATTACTCATTCAGCTGCAAAATTGTTCCTTAATTGCCCATATCAGCTGAGAAATGAAATTTATTACCTGGCGTGTGTATATCGCCAGTGCCAGCCAACAGCCAACAACCAACATTGAACAAGCAACAACCAACAAGCAACAACTAACAGACAACAGACAACGTCCTAAACTTTTGCTGCCGCATCATTATCAGCCTCGTCGGCAGCTACAGCTATAGCTACAGCTACAGCTTCAACTTCATCCTCAACAACCACAGCCACAGTTACAGTCAGCAGCATCAACAGCAGCAGCAGCAGCAACATCCACTCGTATTGCCCATCCCCAGCATTCATCCTCTCGACCAGCAGCATCGACATCATTAGTTTTGTGCGCCGCACCGACAACGTTTTGTATATTTACTTAATATTGCAATGGTCTCTGCACTGTGAAGTGTGGTCTGTGTGCGAGTACTCTGACTGGCACTGTATATTGATGCCCCACAGTCCAGTCTCAGTCTCAGTCTCCGTCTCAGTTCCAGTCCGAGTCCGAGTCCCAGTCCCAGTTTAGTTCAGTTCAGTCTGTGGACATCCAATACATGATGATGCCATTTATCTCCCAGTATATGTATGTGTATGTATCTGTGTGTGTGTGTGTGTGTATTTGTGACGTGAACGTGGACAGCAACCTTCTGTGATTTCTGATTTCTTATGCCAATTTACTCTCGAACGTTTCTGCTCCATATTGTGGCTGCTGCCTGTCCCAGCTCAGTCACCGTCACAGTTACAGCCTTAGACCCACAATCATCATCATCATCATCATCTTTAGCATTCTCATTCTCATCATCATCATCATCATCATCATCATCATCATCATCATCGACATCACCATCACCATCGCCATCATCTTCATCTTCAGCTGCAACTCATCATCGGGCTCATCAGCAGCAATGGCAACGAGCGCTTGCCATAGATCAAAAGACAGTTTGCTTTAGTTTCTTCTCCCTCCTTTGCCGGCTTTTTCTCTGTGTTTCACTGTGCCGTTTGTTGTATAATTTTATTTTATGTGCCTTTAGCCTTGACCAGGTCAAGTTGTTTTGGGGTCGAGCCAGCCCTCAGCTCAGTTCAGTTCAGAACAAAACAAAACCAACATTGAACTGGACTTTGGTCGTGGCTAGCTGACTGCCGCCTATTCTATCCTTGACTGGCTCACCCTGCTCTGCACTGACTTGGCTAACTTGGCGTACATGGCTGACTTGACTGTATTGGTGGAGTTAGCTGACTTGGCTGACTTTAAGTTATTTCAGTGCTTGGCTTTATTGATTTGTCCTCTTTGATCTTCTGCCTGAGCTGTGGCATGATTTCATTTTTATGAACTTGACTTTTTCAGCATTCACATTTTGAGTTGGCAATATATGTTGTGCTCCTATCTTCCCTACTCTTCTGCTCAGTTCTCTCTTCCGTTTCATTTTCATCTTCAGTTTCGTCTCCATCTTAGCAAGTTGAGCATTTTCTGCGTATCGTGGCAAGTAATTGCCGCAATTCAATTTGTTCATTTTGACTACGTGCAACGTGGCTTTATTATTGTTTCATAAGATTGTTCATGCTTATAAATTAGCTCACTGCCGATTTTAATTTAATACAAATGGATGATCACCCAAAGATTCAATCTAAAAGATAAACCTTTGATTTATATTTTTTGTATAAATTATAGAAAATTTTCTATAAACTTTACTTTTAACTATTTTATTCTTTTCTAACTTAATTAACTCAGACCAAGGCACAACTCTTTTACAAACTCTTCTCTCTCTCTCACTCTCACTCTCACTCTCGCCTATGCCCTCTGTTTGCCTTTGTAATTTATAAAGCACACGCACACACACATACAGATACAACAATATACTGTTACCCGCATGTTGGAGCATATAATTAGCCAGCATTTCCAAACAGGATACTCCACTGCTCCTGCCGCCAATGCGTAAATTAAAACATAAGCATTATATATACACGCCCCAATGAGCAACATGAAAGGCGTCCAATTTCTGCCAGTTGGCCACGAAAAATTTGCATAGTGTTGCTGCTGTTGGTGCTGCTGATGGTGGTGCTGTTGGTGGTGCTGCTGGTGGTGGGGGTAGTGGTGCTGCTGCTAGTGGCCAATTTTGACCATAAAACTTAATCAAGCATTTAACACCAAAATGTAAAACTGCGAAACCATTCATTGCTCATAAAAAATTAAAGTCTAATTGTATATACAAAGAGCAGCGACGACTAAAATTGGAGTAGCAAACGTGGCAACCAGTCAGCCAGCCAGTCAGTCCAGGCAGTCATCCAGTCAGGCAGTCGAACCAACCACAGTTGTCGGCAGGTTTCACGTTCACGTTCACATCCATGTCCTTTGTCCATATCCTTTTTTGTGGCGTCCAATGGGGCGGCTACACGTTTTGTTTTTCTTTTGACTCTCCCCATCGATGGGTTACTTTTTGTTGGTTTTTTTTCTTGTGTTGCTGTTAGCAATGGAAATGATGTTGCTGTTGCTGATGGGATCCCTAAACTAAACGCTAAAGTCCACATTGAATAAGGGCGGTGGCAAAGGCAATGGCAACCCTCTTTACGGCGACGAGCTGCGTGCTTTTTAATTAATTTAATTGCAATTTAATTACGCTTGCTATTTAATTAAACACATTGGCAAGTGGTAAGTGGCAAGTGGCAAGTACCAAGTAGCAAGTAGAAACTGAAAAGTGGAAAGTAGAAAGTGAAAAGTAGCAGGCGTTCGTGCAAATTGCATGCAAACTTTTTCGGCAACACTCGAAACAAAATCAACATACACATACATATACATACACACACACTCACACGAATACAAATACATATTGAAGTTGTATTTAGTTCTCGTAGTTTGGCAATTGTGGCTTAATTAGACATGCACTTAAATTGATTTGCCGTTAGCTGGTGTTGGACCCAAAGGCCCCAATCTGGGACCCAAAACCCCCAACCAAATTGAACAACAACGCAACAAGGCAACAGGGCAACAAGTCACATATTGAATTTATAGACGATCCCCATACTGATGGTGTTGCCAGACCTCTCTCAGTCCCACTGCCAGTCTCACTTCCAGTCAAACTCTCAGTTCAAGTCCAAGTCCATGTCCATGTCCGGAGTCACAGTCCTAGTCCCGGTGCTAGTTGATAATTGACGATTAATTTAATGGAATGTCCAAGTTTGGTGTCGCAACTAACTCCTTGGGCAGCTTTGGTTTGGGTTTCGCTTTGAGCTTGAGCTGTTGAAGCTCTGAGCTCTGCCTTAAGTTAACAGTGTCGGCATGCCTCAATTGTGCGAAGTTATTTCGCATGCCGCAAAGTGGCACCAAAATGCTGTCGCCGCCTGTCTTCAGTCTCTAAAGTCAGCTCCTGTCGCCTGTCTTCGTCGTCGTCGTTGTCGTTCTTGTTGTCGTTGTTGTCGTTTGCTTCTTAGAGAGCGTTGGCTAGTTGGGATTCTAAACAACTTGCCACATGCTTGAAAGTTTCCGCTGCCGCTAGTAGATGTTGGCCTTACTTGGAGTTTATCTCATATTTCACATGCCGCCGCAATTACTGCCGCCACGGCGGCTACTTACAGCATCAACAGCAACAGCATCAGCAGCAGCAGCAACAGCAGCTGCACCATTGCACTCTCTGGCTATGTCAACTGCCTACACAAGTAGCAGTCCAGTGTTCAAGGAGCACTGTCTGCTGCCTTGAAATGTTTCATAAATACTGGTACTCTTTTTCGTACTACTCCTACTTGCAGCATTGCAGCATTGCAGCATTACAGCATTGCAGCAGCGGCAACATTTTGCTTATAAATCAAAAAATGGCCACAGCGGCCACTTGCAGCTCGTTGACAGCCGCTTATAAATCTTGTCGCGCACTTTTCCACTGACCACTGGCCACAGACCAGATACCACAAGCCAAAGACCAGAGACCAGAGACAAGAGACAAGAGTAACAATGCGGCAGCGAAAGGAATGGAGAACTCCTTCAGGTTCACTTGTGCGTTTCATGTAACCAATTACAATAAGTGTGCGAATGAGAGAGGGAGAGAGAGAGAGAACGAGAACGAGTATGCTGTTGTTGCTGTCTCCCTTTCAATTTGTTGCTTACATTTATTTATGTTGCAAAACTCTCATTGGCAGCGCTCTGGCTAAACAAATCGCGCTCGACTTGACATAACTCGCTGTCAATGTGTCGTCTGCATGTCTTATAGTTGTTTTTGTTGTTGTTATTGATGTTGTTGTTGCTGCTGTTGTTGTTGCAGCAATTACACATCTCACAATTGTGCCACGCTAATGATGGGAGTCCCACGTCCACAAGCAACAACGCTGACAACTGCCTTTAGATTTTGTGACATTCGCCAATTGTACAATTGCGTGGATTGGCAGTGAAAGGCGGCCTAGGCCAGTCGACTACCTATTACAGACAAGAGTTTTCCCCCGAAACCCCCGAAATCCCACCTCCCCATATCAATTCAATACTCAATTCAATACTCATACGCTACCTTCTTACCCTCCCCATTACGTTACTCGATGTTCCCCCGATATATAGTCCCAGCTTCAGTTTCAGCTTTAGCTTCAGTTCCGTCTCCATTTGCAGTTTTGTCCCCGTTGGTTGTTGCCTTGGGGTGATTGTGCTGTCCGGCGCATTGATATGGCCGTCGCTGCTAAATGTCAATTAATGTCATCAACTATTTTTGCAACGTTTTCGCTTTTAATTGGCGTCCCATCTATCCGCCCACTTTGATTCCCTAGTTTATTATTGTGGGCGGCTTTGCCAGTAAACGTGCTCTTGACTTCTATGTTATAGCCAAAGCATTTGATAGCTTTAGCATCCTTTCCATCCCAACTAACCCCTTTTTCTTTTTCCTGTCCATATTCAATGCGAATTCTTAGTCTCTTTCAGTGGATGAGCAGCGAATGAGTGAAAGTTGTTTGCATTGCCTTGTGGCAAACGTTGCTGACACATTTTCTCAACCATTGAAAGCCTTTAGAAATTGTACTCTCCATGGCCTGTCCCAGTTATATCCAGTTACATCCAGGCTGCGCCAGTTGTAGCTAATTAGTACATCATCAGCCCAAAGAGGATGACATGCTTTCATCAAACATTGCACAAGTGCAACAACAACACAAAAACCAACACCAAAACAGTAGGCAAACTGGGATGCAACTTGTTTGCTGTAATTAACAGGCTACAGCTGCAGCAGCAGCAGTAGCGATTAGTTAACAAGTTACCAAAATATAAAGGACGCCACAGAATCAGATAAACGACTGCACTGATGCTCTCTAGATAATAATTTAGGGTAGCAGAGATTAAAAAAAAAAGGGAATACTCAAAGAAATGTTAAAGCCTGAAATTCCTGTTTTAGCATTAAGTTAAAAATAGGAAATTGTTTTCTCCGATCTGCAACATATTCCAAGCAACAAAATATCGATATAGATTTATAAAGCTGTCACGATATTTCCTGGCAAATGTCACATACCTCTGGTACAGCTTGGAGCTTACCCTCAGCTGGTGTCGGAGTGAGAGCTGTCAAACTTGATTCAACTGCTGTGCAAATAGACATGGAAATAGTTCAAACGAGGCCTAAGGCCTGCATTGAGCTGCATTTGGTCAGGACTGCCAAGAGTGGAAGGAGTGGTAGGAGTGTTGGGAGTAGTAGGAGCTAGGATCTGCTGCTATTTTTTGGGGTCGTTCCGTTGATACGT
Source organism: Zygothrica quintamaculata (assembly GCA_037044455.1). NCBI lineage: Eukaryota > Metazoa > Arthropoda > Insecta > Diptera > Drosophilidae > Zygothrica > Zygothrica quintamaculata. The sequence goes on from JBAMBS010001342.1 coordinate 335,297, forward strand.
ACAACCAAGTGCTATGGTTGTCATATTTGGCTTGTTGTTGGCCAAGGCAAGGGGTGTTGCGGCGGTAGTCAGGAGGAAATGTGGAAGTCGACTATGTTGCTGGCTTACACTAAACGACATAAGCATAAATCTCACTTACCTACAACTTGATTTACTCACTGCATGCTATAGCCTGATGGCTCATGGCCCCCTGCCACATAGCTCATGCTCTTGCTTTATGCTTCATGCCTCATGCCTCCTGCCTTGTACCACATAGCTCATAGCTCATAGCTCATACCTTAAACCTCATACCTTATACCTCATAGTAAGTTGGGACGTCGTCATAACGAATGTGCGCCTGTCAGCATTTCAACTTTGCGCCATTTATGTTGGTCAAACGTTTCGGAGTTCGTTTGGAGTTAAAGTCGAGATTTGGACTCTGGTGTGGGTGCTCTGACCACGATTATTTTTGCATGTGCAGACATTACCCTGTCGTTCTTTCTACTGCCTGCTGCTGCTGCTTACTGTATATATATCTGCCTATCTTTCCAAGCTGTCTGCCTGACTGTCTCTCTCTGTCGCTTAGTTTGTCTGGGGAGATCTGGAGGTCTTCAGTTATAATGTAGGCGTAACGTTGTCGTCGTCGTCGTTGACTTTTTTTTTTTTGGGTAGGTGTACCCAATGTATTTGTGTTTTATTTCCTGCTTGACGGTGGTCTTCGCTTCTTATGATTCATTTGGCAATTTGAGGCGTATGACATTTGATATAAATGTTGAGCGCTTAACTCGAGCGAATGCAGCTGAGTGATTGAGTTGGCGATGCCATGCGAACAGGATTTGCATAATGTGTTTGGTGTTTGTATCTCTGTGCATTAATGATGTGTGTCTACTGTAGTCTAGACCCACAGTCTAACAGAAGAGCTGAACTGTACTGAACTAAGTTAACTAACTAAAATCTGTAGCTTTTGTTTGTCTCTTCAAGCTTGCAGCACCTTTCACACGACACGCCGTGGCCATAAACCAAACAATACTCCATTGGCCATTGGGGCTAATCATGCACACTCAGCTTATTCCACACACACATTCATATACACACAGTCACACCAACCACACCACACCACACCCACTAAATACCTGTGGCCATTAGAAGCACACAAATCATGGCACAGACATTTAACTTGAGAGTTGAGAGTTGTACATGGAGTTGGAGTTAGAGTTGAAATTGAAGTTGAAGTTGAGAGAGTTAGCCAACACCTGCAGCCACAGTTTATCACCTAGCCACTGTGGAGTTGGGTAAAAACCAATTTGGAGCACTTTTGTCTACACACCCACACCCACACACACACATACAGACAGGCAGGCACATATATATACGCATACGACAACTGGAAATTTAGTTGTTAAAGTCAAACAATTTTTACAATATTTCTGCGCATAAATTGACGTCGCAGTTGCTGTTGCAGTTGCAGTTGCAGTTGCTTTTTCTGTTCCTGTTTCTGTTTGTTGCAGTTGCAATTGAAGTTGCTTTCCCCTGCTTTGACATTGTGGCTGCAACAACAACAATACAAAGACAAGAATACAAAGAGTAAACCAAAAATAAAAACGAAGAAATAAACATTAACAACAACTCGAACAACGTTGCATCCTTTAGCAACTGTTTGGCGATTGTTTTGCTGCTCCCCATTTTGACTTGGACTTGGACTTGCCGTCTTCTGTGTGTGTGTGTGTGCAGTGTGTTTGTATATTGGCAGTGTTTTGGGTCATAAATTTCACAACGGCGACATTTCGGCATTTTTCCAGCATGTTGTACTGGGCTTTGCTCTGCTTCGTACTGCTCAATAGGGGCAGTTGCCAAGTGAATAATGTGGCATATATATATATATATTTATATATATATATTTATGTATATATATATATATATATTCACGTGTATGCAACACAACGTGTACGGTGTACGTAATACAAGGCAATGCAACGCAATCGAAGTGTGTCTTATATAAGTTTCGTAATGCACGCCCCAAATGGTGCTTAATTAGTTGCAGATAAGACAAGCCAGAACGCCCACAAGGCACGCCCAAAATTATATGTCTTCAATGAACAAATCCGCAGCTGATGATGTTCCTCGATGTTTATTATGATGATGCTGATAATGATGATGATGATGCTGATGTGGATGCATCATTGGTTTCTCTGTCGGTCAGCGACATTCACAGACATCAACTAAGACCCATCGACAGGATATACTGTTTCAATCTAATTACTTGCAAATAAGCCGCAACGTATTGCCACACACTTGCAACCAGGTGGCAGAATGAGGGGAGAGAGAGAGTGAGAGAGAGAGCAGCTCATCCTAAGCATTACATTTTCATTAGCTGGAGTGTCTTATGTCTTGTGTGTGTGTGTTGTGTTGTGTGTGCTCTGTGTCTTCTGCTCTGGTTGCAGTGCCACAGTATTCCTGTTGCAGTTGCACTTACCATGTGCACCATTGCCTGCTTAATTAATTTCCGAGTGCCACGTGTGAGTGTCCAATATCCGTATGCAATCAAAACTGCAACCACAATGTGCTTAAGCGCCAGATAGATGGACAGACATACACTCTGACGGACATCAAGAGAGAGAGAGAGAGAGATGGATGGTGGAATGACCATCACTTCCTTATCTCCCGCCTCCTGGCTATTGACCAGCACTTTGAAGCGCGCCCATCAACGGGTTTTTGCAAGCATATCAGTTTTCATAATTGGCACTGGCACCACTGAAATGTTGTTGTTGTTGTTGTTGTTATTGTTGCTGTTGTTGCTGTTGTTGTTGCACAAACACTTCATGTTCATGCTACCCACTCGAGTGGACATTTGAGCCTTGGTCTTTATATTTAAGCCATTGCCATTGCAATGTTTCCATGTCTGCAACTCTGTCTGTTGCTTATGTGTATCCATATGTGTGTGTATCAGTGTGTATGTGTGTGTCTTTATGTCTGTATGTTTGTTTGTATCTCCGGCTGATACTCGCATGTGCAGCATCATCACCTCATTTAGATATGCGATATGCAAACCTTTGCCAGCGCTTTGCAGCTTCTTCTTTTTTTTTCTCTCTGCCTCTACTGCTGTCTCTACTGTTGCCTTTACCATTGCCACAGCCTTTGGATCTGCCTCTGAATCTACCACTGGTCGGTCTGGCTTGAACTTGACCCTGGGGCTAAGGCAGCGCTGAACATGCGCCTTAAATGCCAGACCTCAGATACTCTGTTCCAGCTTTCCAAAGCGTTGTCCGGCCAACGCATTGCTTTCAATGAAATGAATTGGTTGACATTAGTTGCTTGTTGTTGTTGTTGGTGTTTGTTCTGTTGTTGTAGCTGTTGTTGTTGTTGTTGTTGTTGCACTTAGGTGTCTGCCTGAGACTACTAGTATAAGTATCTGTGTCTGTATCTAGGGCTTGCAGCTAAATGTCTGTGTGTATATGATCTGACGAAGTTGTTCCTAAAGGTGTGAGGATTGAGACAACAGCTGCAGCTGAGCTCCCTTTAATGGGTATATATGTCGGATTGTTATGGAAATAAGATAGGTGGAAAGAAGCTTTAAGTATGGGTAGCTGCAAATGGTTTGCAGAGAAATTGAGCTAAATGAATAGGAAAATAATTGAAAATGTCATAGTATAGCTGGAAAATTGTAGGTTTGCTTTTGCTACAAATGCATGACAAACTGTGAGCGATAAAACTATATTAAGGTATATAGTAAATTGATATTTGATCTATTTAGAGATTCTTCATCTTTTCTATAGAGAATCCACATTATATGATGTCTCCATGTCTGACCCTATTAGAGAATTGTCACTTAACAAACTGCCTGATCCGCAGCTTAAAGCAATTTGTTTCAATTTCAAACTCGTCAACATCTGCACACACACACACACACACACACACACTTATATTTAAAGCCCATTCTCCATCCTTTCTCTTAGTTTTGTTTTTTTTTTCTCTTTTTTCTGTTCTATTTAGCTCTCCTTCTTTTCGCTTTTCGCCGTCAAACATTCTCAACACTCAACGCTAACTAATTTCGCATGCCTTAGCCCACTTCATTTGGTGGCCCAAGCCAGACAAAATGCATATGAATTCTCCATGATATTCTCCCTTCCCACCCCCGCTCCTAGCTCAACAGCTTATACTCCTGCAGAGTATACACACACTTAACAGATATATCACACCCCGTACCCAACTCCTCCATGTGTGGACAAGTGCTCAACGCTGCTCAACCCAATTCCATATGCATATATAGAGAACTTATGTATTTATGTCGTTTGGGGGATTCATATCCGCAGTATGTTTAAAACGAATAGTGAATTCTGCTATGCCATTACCCCTATCCCCCAAATCCCCACATTGCCACAATCCACTTTGCCCATCCCCCATGGCATCTACCCGCTGCTCCATTCCGTCGCGTCGCACTTGTCTTAAATGACATAATTTACGGCATAGCGCAGCGCCCGTTACGCCCACCCAACTGACGTCGCTAAAAATTATAAATAATAATTCCACTTGTACAAAATTACCAACATGCCCCACGCACACATACACACACATACATATACATATACATATGAATACATATACATATGTGTAGCTAAGGGGAAACATTCAGACATTCAGACTGACAGTCAGACATGAATATAACCATTCGTATTCATATTCATTGCGCTGTTTCCTTGACTGCTTTTGCCTCTGCCCAGCACACCCTCTGTCTATCTGCCTCTGAGTCTCCGTGTCCGTCTGTCGAGCTGCTCTTATTGCCAAATAAATTCGTGCAGCGAACGAAAATGAAATGTGTAAAATATGTTGCCTCAAACTCAGGCATCACAGGCCTGAGACTCGAGACTCAGTTTCAGCCTTGCTTCGCCTTAGCTGGCCAGTTTTCCTTTTTCTTTTTCCTTTTCTCTCGCTCTCTCTCTCTCTCTCTCTCTTTCCATTTTTATATGGTTTTCACTTTTTGCTTGTTGCTTGTTTGTAGCTATAGTTGTGTTGCACAGTTGTGTTGCATGTTGTTGCCTGGGAGCGACCCCAGAGTTCGGCCTTAATTAACTGCTTATGAATCTGCATATGCAGTCGGAGTCAGAGTCGTAGTCAGCGTCGTAGTCAGAGTCAGCGTCAGCGTTGTAGTCACTATCCACCATGCACCATCCTCAGGCCCTTCCTCCATCAGCCCAACCTCAAGTCATCGTATGTTGTGTAGGTGCTGCTGCTGATGGCGTGGCACAAAAAACAGGATGCTCATTTAAATATTTAATGAAGTGCTGTGTTGCCCTGTGTTGCTGTTGCTGTTGTTGTCTCCAACAACATAAAAAAAAGGAAAAAAGAAATAAAAATAAAAACAAAAAATTGGCTAATCATGTCTTCTCTATGTATATGGAACATGTTACAGTTTGTTATTTTTTGTGCAGTTTTCTGTTTTCAGTTTTCAGTTTTCATTTTCAGTTTTTTGGGACAGGCCTCTTGACCCATTTCGGGTTACCCTCCTGCTCTCTTTAAGAGCGATGAGTTGTTTTTGATTAAATGCCAATGTTCAGTAGACTCCAGTAGACTTTTGTGGCTTGTGTTTGTCAGGCACGTCTTTAATTATAAAATAATTGCAAAAACCAAACCACACACACACACACACACACACACATGCAAAGGGATATGTAGAGCGAGAGAGAGAGAGAGAAGGAGTTCTAGCACACATGGTCATCAGAGGAGGACAATGGCGCCACAGTCGCAGTGGCAACCTCAATTGATGGACATGTTGCTGACTGGCAAACGCAACGATGTTGAGCCTTTAGCTCGTTGCAAGCCTTGACACATGCCAAAACAGGCAATGGGGCAACTAGGCATCGGTGTATCTGGCAGCTTTATATGTACATTGTACATACCTATAAAGAACTATAAATTTTTTTTGTTTGTTTCGCATTACATGGCAACATTTGCAACACCTTTCAGTCAGTCAGGGACTTCAGTCATTCAGTCATTCAGTCAGTCAGTCTGGCAGTCCGACAGTCCGACAGTCCGTCAGTCTGGCCATTGGTCCAGGCATCGTTTGTGGTTATTGGGCGCCTGCTTGCCTGCCCTTGCCTGGTTTGCCTTGTTGGCATTGTCCGACAATGGAGTCCCTCAGTCACCCTCTCAGTCTTCGTCTCCGTCTCAGGCACTGTCTTAGTCTCAGCCTCAGTCAGTGTGTTGTATGGTGACTGGTTGTGTCTTTCGACCGCCTACACACAGCTTGCTGATTTTTGCAAAAATTTATATTACTTGGGAGACAAGTTTGGTCGGGACTTTGTGGCCCCATGTTGTTATCATGTGACATATGTGCATCAACGCCCCATGTTTGTATTCCCGAGTTGCTGTCAGCATGCCAAAGCCAAAGGCAACACCAAAGGCAAAAAGACAAAGACAACGAAAGAAGAAAAACATAAAAAGAATGAGGGAGGTAAGAGTAGCGAGAGCAGGGGAAAAACATGAGCGAGTGTGAGAGATTTATGCTGACAAGTCGGCGTTTGATTGGCAAATGGCAATACATAGACACCAGGACGTATGCGTAATTTGACAACTCTTAAAGCAGAAACTCAATTTAATAGCTGGCCATGTGTGGCACTATATATATATAAATACATTTACTTGCTGTATGTAAGTATGTGATTGTAAGAGTCTCTAAGTGGCAACTTCCGCGTGCGACTAATTGGCTAAGCATTGCTAAAGGTGCTCGCAATTAACCCCACAACTGTAGAACTGCAGAACTGAGCAGCAACACTGCAACTAAGTTACTTACTTACTTAGTTAGCAAAGCCTTTTGTCAGCACACACAACATACCACATGCTCATCCTCAAAACTGGTAATCCTAGGGTGCATGAACTCGAACTGGAACTCGCATGTTGATGCTGCATTTGCCAGGCTTTTGCCGGGCTTTTGTGTTTTTTCGGCAATAAACTAATGAGCGACAAAATGCAAAAGGAGAAAATAAAACAGGAAAAAATAAAAGCCCAGACATAGAGATAGGAGTACACAGAGACTGCATTCACTGTTTGAGCCAGTCGCAGCAGCAGACACATGGACAGACAGCGAGACATTCACACTTAGCATGCAAGCAACTGTGTCCAACTGTGCCTCGTCGCCTCGACTGGCTTAATTAGAAGCCTAAGTTAGTTAGACGCCCCAAACAACTTGCAGCAGTGCACAGTGGCACTATGCAGTTTGCACTATTAACCCCTTATGCCACTGCATTCTCAATCTCGCTTCTGGTCTCGCTCTCTCGGTCACACACTGTATCTCATCTATGTAACTCTTACTCTATATGTTTGTTCTGCGGGTGTCCTTAGCCCTGCCCTGGCCATATCCATTTAGCAATTTAGCCGCACACCCACACACATACACATACACAAACACACTGAAAATGCCTTTGGTTCATGGGGATCCATGTGATACGTCCATCAGTCGTTTGCTCGTTTGCCTGCGCGCTCATTTAATTAACAGTCGCGCGCCACGCCACGCCACACCAGGCCAGGACAGTAAAGGACAGGACAGGCACAGAATGAATCCAAGACATGAGGTGGAGGCCGTGGCCGAGGTCGCTGCTGTCTCCGAGTCAGAGCAAAGAGATCTCTCTGGCAGGCTCTGGAGGTTGGGCCAAGAAGGCGTGTTGCATCTTTGGGCGGGCACAGCAAAACTCTTTTTGTTGTCTCTTTTTTCCATGCCATTCGCTTTTAATTTTTTCTTATACCCTGTACGCAATAAAACTTAGTCTTAAAGGGTACCATAAAATTGCGCTAACATATGTAACTCTCAACGGGGGGTAAACTGCGAATAAAACTAGGCAACCCGACTGATCTTACAGACTTATTGTCTATATATATATGAATATGTATACACTTATACTAATAATTATATATAGCAGCTTTCTTTGACTTTTACAGGGTATCTTTTGCATTCTTACTTCAGTTTTTTGTTGCCTTTTTTTGTGCTTTGTGCTGGGCTCATCTCCATCAAGTTGCATGTTTTTAATTATGAATTATCGTTGCGCTCTTTGCCTCATACTGCGATATTTTGACGTAGTGACTGACTGAATGATTGCTTGCCTGATTGACTGACTGACTGGTTGACTGCTTGACTGGTTGACTGGCTCATTCTATAGCTTGTTGCATTTAAATGACATAATTATGGCGCATAAAGAAACTCCCACACAGAGCAGGCACCGGCGGCAGCTCAAAGTCAAACACAAACATATATACATATATAAATTTATATATATATATGTATATGTGTATATAAAGAGCTCATCAGCAGCATCGGCACTCGAGTTCCTTATGAAGCCACATGTGAGAGAGAGAGCAGAAAGCTTAACAATGCCAAAGCACTTCCCAGATTCTCCATTCTCCATTCTCAATTCTCCATTAGCCACACGGCAGGGAAGCAAATTAAAATTTCAGAACTTCTGCAGACAACTTCAAATTGCTGGAAAACGAACAAATTGTATTTCTATTTATATTGTATAACAATTTTTATTTGCACGTCAACCACTTGACACTCCTCTCCCCCCAGGCCTTACTTTCACTCACACTATATATATATATATATATATATATATATATATATGTACAATATATATAAAGAATTGAAATTTGGACAATTGAAAGCGTATTTGAGCGTTAAGGCTCATATTATGTGTGTAAATATCAACATTTTATTTCAATTTTTAGCCAATTCTTTTATTATTATTATTTATTTTATTTTTATTTCTTTTTTTTTTGGTTTTTGATTTTTGATATTCGTCGTCCACTTGTAAAAACCATTTTCATTATGAGTGCCAGCCACAAAAACTCAACAAAATATATAAAAAATATATATATGTACGATATATATAAATAGAAATAAAGTGAGAGACATATATATAGATATATATAAATATATATATAAAATTGGCAAACGCCAGGCAAAAATCAGAAGGCGCAAATTTCATATCGATTTACACAGTCAATGGCCTAAACAAATAAAATGATGAGCGTCAATGAAGCGAGCGTTGAAATGTTTCATTCCCCACGGTGTGGCAGACGAGGTGGCAAACTGGGTAGGAGGTAGCGGGAGTGGGTGTTGGGGCAGCTGCTGTGGGACTTTTTATGGCCACAAGGGATGGAGTGTGCTAACCGATCAGTAGTTACAGTATGCTATAGCTAAGTTAAACTATAGATATAATTATAAAGATGAAATAATTGTACCAGAATCAAAAGCAAGTTTTCAGTATTTCACTTGATAAAACTGTCAGACTAAAGCTAATCAGAGCTTTTCCATTTTTTGCATATAAAGTGAAAGATTTGTGTTAGGCATGCATCACTGTATCATCAATTTAAAGATATTTATATATATATATATATGTATTTATCGAGTGCATTTAGCTTTTTGCTTGCTTTGTTTTGAATTTAAGTACAATTTGATATCAAGTATTTGGCCTAATTGAAAATGATTTGACTCTGGCTAGAGCAAAGTGGAAATTGAAAAATGAAAAAGGGAAAAATAAAAAAAAAATTGATGTTTAAATAAAGCAGTTACAAAAAGCACTTCTAGTTACAATAAAAAGTATTAAAAATATTTAAAATAAAAAACAAAATAGAAATTAAAACAAACCTAAGAGGAAATGGGAAATGAATATGAAAATGACAACAGAAATAGTGAGAAAGAGAGCCGGAGGGAGAGAGATTATTGTACTTGTATTAAATAGTATATAAATTAGCAATGAGATTTAAAAATCGTTAAAGCTTAGCTGGGAATTTTGTGTAGATTAATGGCATGTTGCATGAATGTTGCAAGTTGTTTTTTTTTTATTTTTATTCTCATGAAAGTGCAACTCAATTAACTATGCATATATATATATATATATGTATATATGTTTTGTATGTGGCATATAAAAACTTTTAATTGCAATTAAAATGCAAAAAACTCCTCAACAATAATAACCCAAAAAAAAAAAAGTATATAATATTTAATAGAGACAAAAAAAACTATCGCTAATTAACTATCGATTGATTTTTTTATGAAATCTTGTGGTTAAGCTTTGGCTGTTATCATAAGCCTTGAAACCAATGTAAAGGGTATATTGTTTATGTATAAAATGAAATTTATATAGATGTAATAGAGAGCTCCAATATTCAGGTAAGGATATCTGTTAGTCGAGCAAGCCTTTGTATATAATTAAAACGTTTTATAGCCGAATATTACAAAACAATTATAATTATTGAAAATGTTTTTGTAATTAAGCATTCATGACCACAAAATTTGCATTAAAAATTGCTGCATTATGAGCAACAGCTTTCGGCTGTAAGCTGATTAATGTGAAATAGTGCAGCTTTGCCCCAGCCCCAGCCCCAGCCTCTGCACCTGTCTCTGTGCCTGCCTCATGTGCCTCTTCTAATTATAATTATAATTAAAATGGCAAATTAATGCGGTTTTTCATATAGCTAAATAAATTTACTGAATAATGTTAGACCAAGCAATTATGTATATAACTATATAGGAAATATTTCAGCTGCTGCTTTCGTATTGCTTATGATAATATGAGTCTTATCAGTTGTGTCCTTATCACAACATCCTTCAAATAATAATTAATTGTATCGATTTCGTTTAGTGCTGCTTCTGTCATTTATGTTGCTGTTAATTGGACGTGTTAAGATTCAACGAGATGATTAATTGTTTGCTTAGACTTCGGAGGGCACTTCTACCATTTCTCAAAGGATATATGAGATTCGAGCTAACATTATGTAGCATTAATGGATCTTGCATTTGGGGTCTTACTGTAAGCTTAAGCTATTCAAATTGCTAATTAAATTAAATAACAGCAAATGATTTAAGCAGATAAATTCAACTTTATAGATACATCCAGATCAATCGAAAAGATATTTACTTTAGAGTCAAGAGCAAAGAAGGAAATAATTATTTTATATAATATGATATATAGAAGTATATTTGAATGCTATGGAAAGTGTATCTATTCGTCGACTTCTTGTAAGTAAATTTGTATACTCTTAGTTTCTGTTAACTGCAATTAGTTGTTGGCCTAAACCATTCATCAATTGCCAATGACAAAAAAGGACGCACAGCAAATTATTTTATGCCTAGAAGCTGCTGCCATTTGCTTCAATAGTTTGCTCTATATAAAAGCTACTGTTGTCACACCCTTGATTGCTAATGAGCTTTAACGACAGCAACCAAAAAGTAGGCAACATTTTGTATGAATTTTAATTTGACTATATACACACACACACACACACATACATACACACGCATATATACACAGTATAGTATGCAGTAGGCAGTTGGCAGTTGGCAGCTGCTGTGGCGCATGTTGTTAACTTGTCTACAACGCAACACCTACATGGCTTGATTTATGAGCCACTAACAGCATAACCACACACATACACACACACTCACACACACATATCTATACACACACATACATAGAGCGTACATTAATTTACACATGGCCTGTCAAATCTGCAGTGAAATAAAGTTTTAGCTCCTGCTGGCTTTTTATATACCAGTCATAAAGCAACATTTAATGTGCACCAGTGGCAACACTGGCTCCACTGTCACGTCTCCCCTCCCCCCCTCATACAGCTCCTAGTGCCACTGCTTTCCCCAACTGTTTGTATCAGCTATGCTGATCTTTAGCTCTCATTGTCGTAATGCATAAAAACGCACTTAAATGTTCCCACGCAATTAATTCAACGTTTTCTGTACTTTTTGTTTACTTAATTGGTAAACATTTTGTTACATTTTTATGGCCAACAAGGTGAAGTGTTCCAAGAGGCAAAAGAAAATTGTTATAGCATACGCACACATATACACACATACACACATACACAGATACATATACATATGCATAGAAATAGTCCAATTTAATATTCCAATTTTATTGTTAAGAGTCGCTGCCTTTTGCCTTTGTTAATTAAAACACAAACACGTGCAAAGCGTATAAAAAATTTAACACAATTGCCAAATAAGAGAGACAGAGAGAGAGAGATAGGATATTTTAAGGACATACAGTTCTCTATACAAAAATCTACACCCTGTATACAACACATAAATGTGATGTGAATTTAATCCTTTTAACGCCGCGTTTTCATTACATTACTGCAAATTTGGTTTACAGAAAAATTTGTAAAGGCCGCTGCATTTTGGCTTTTACTTTTGTTTGTAATGCCGCACGCAAAGGGTTTGGGGTAAAAAAAATGAAAAAAAAAAACAAAAAGGAATGCCACAAAATGATATAGAAATACAAGTCAATATGCATGTGTGCCATAAGATACCCTGTATTTTATGTGTTTGAAGTAAACTCCAACACCAAATTCTATAACTCATACCATAACGAGATTTTCATGCACTTCAATCAACGTTGAATTAAGTTTTCCTTTTATGTTTGAACCTTATACTGCCGCCTTTGATATTAATATGCTTAAGTATATTATATGTGTATTTATGTATATACCCTTTCCCTGTATATATTATACTAATGGGTAAAGGGATATAAACATAGCTTGTCGTTGGTTTGAGCCTTCAGCTTACCCCTCACTTGGCTGCTGTTTACATCTATGTGGATTTTATGTTCGTTTGTTTTTCCCGTTTTTAGCATAACTGAAATTGTGCGCCATTTTTTGTCTATGTGTGTGTGAGTGTGTTTTTCTTTTTTGCTGCCTTTTTTTTGTGCTGTTTGTTTGGTTTGTTGTAGATCGTTATATAGAAAACAATTTCATGTGCCTTTGCCCCCTTCGTCTTGCTGCTCGTTTTTTATGTTTTCTGTTTTTTGTTTTTTGTTTTTTTTTGTTGAAAATGGTGCAAAATTTTGTGGTTGCCCAAGAAATATGCGTATGCACATAGAAATAATGTAAAATATATATACATATATATATGCATGTATAAGTATTGGGGTGAGTCAGCAATGTTATATGTTATATGTTATATGTTGTATGTTGGGCAATAGTTAGAACAGTTTGTAGTTAATTGAAGTTATTTTGTTAAAGGTTTTCAAACAGAAGGACCTAATGCAATTTTACACACCTGACACACCCTAATGCATATTTGACACACACCAGAAAAGGGTTTAATATGCACACACACACACACACACACAAACATATCAACTATTTACTCTTGTGTCTGTGTGTGTGTGTTCGTATGTTGGCCACATTCAATACCAAAAATATGTAAAAATTGTTGGTTTCTCATCAGCCAAGAAAAAATAAGAGAAGGGAAAAAGAATGTTGCGTTGTGCGTTGCTGCCACAAGGCAAAAAAAAAAAACAACCCACAAAGCATGCAAAACGTTGCCAACCTACAAAGACCAGCAGCGACAACAGAAAGATGCGCAACATAAAAAAGAAGAGAAAAAAATATATTGGAAAAAGGAGAAAATATAATAGAAAGAAAATAAGTATACGCAGTAACGCACAAATGCTGTTGCTGCAGCATAAAAGCTTGTTATGCCACGAGTATTTGTTGCATGATGGAAGCTCATATTTGTGAAAAATGCTATAAACGCAATATGGTAGCAACAGCTGTTGCTGCTGCTGTTGCTGTTGCTGCTGCTGTTGCTAGGAGTTATATATGCGCTGGTAATCTTATTGCTGTTGTGCATAATACAGCAAATTGCATTAAAATTTAAGCTCTGATGTGCATCTTAAAGCGCTGAAATTAAAAATTAAAGTAAAATGAGTTTATTGTTGTTGCTGTTGTTGTTGTTGCACTCTTGGTGGTCGCCGCATGTCACGTTGACTGCGGTTTATGCTGAAATTCACCTTGAATGCAGTGCAGCTTGGCAGCTGATGCTGTGGCCAAAAAAAACCGCAGCGCAAAATAAAAAAAAATATATATATAAAAGAAGAGGTATAAAGCATCAACAACAAAATGTTGTTGCAATTATTCATATAGTTGTACATTCATATATATGTATATAAACTTATACACACACCCGTCAAATACTAAGGTGAAGGTGTGTGCCCATTGGCAACAGCTGCCAAGAGTTGCTGCAACTCCAAAAAAAGAAAATAATATTGGCAATTCGTTGCAAGCAGCGGGAAGATGCATGCGATACACTTTATTTCTGTTACTGCTCCTACTTCTTCTTCCTCAATTCTCTCCTTTAACTTCTGCTGCTTCTCATGCGATTCTAGCCCTTGCCCCAAACGCTTCCCTTTAACCCAAATTGACGGACAGTTTGGGCCGTATTCAGACGTTTTAAATGCGAAATTCATTTGTCATGCTTATAATTGTCTCACTCGGCTAAATTGCAGTTTGTGAGGCAGTTGCACGGCAGATTTTGGCCAACAATTTTAATGAAATTGTTGCCCTGTTTCTGTCCAAGCTATACCGACTGCTGCTGCCTGCTGCCTGTTGTCTGTTGTCTGTTGTCTGCTGTCTGTTGTCTGCTGTCTGCTGTCTGCTGCCTGCACGTACTTTACCAGTTTGTATTCCTGAAGACACAGAGAGAGAGAGAGAGAGAGAGAGAGAGAGACTATGCATATTCCTGTGTGGCCGCTGCGAATTGCTGTCAGTAATTATGCTTAATTTTTGGCTGTTTGGTTTGGTTTGCTTTGCGTCTGCATCAGTGAAAGGGCATTTGTGGCAGTTGAAACATTTATTTTTATTTGCCAGACTTAAGCAGAAGATCGCATTTTGACTCCATTCCCTTCGCTTGCCCTGCTCCAGTTCTTGCTTTATATTTTTTGTATTTTTTTTAGGCCGTTTAGAGGATGTTTTGCCTTTGTATTAAGTTGTTTGGCAGCTGCTGCTGTTGCTGCTGTTGCTGTTGCGTCCGCAGTTTAAAATTGAATAATGAACGCCCATTTGGTTTTATGACATTTCGATAATGATGATTGTTTGTGTGTGTAATTCCTTTGTTCTGGCATTATCTTTATAAGGCAAACAAATTGTTGTTATTTGGCCACAACTGCGACTGATTGTCTCCGACTCAAAGACAGACAGACAGATAGAGAGAGAGCGAATCTTGTGGATACTTTACCACAATTCACTTCAAGCAAACTGCGGGTAATTCAATGCGTCGAGAAATCGTATAAATCTTGCACTTTAATTCCCAGGCAGACGCAATGTTGCAGCGTAGATCAAAAAGTAACTTCAAGTAAAATAAACTGAAATCGATCATGATTGAAATCGAGCAGAGTACACCCATACGCACACACACACACACACACACACAAACACACACGCACATAGAGAAGAGACAATGAGTGGCTCATTGCTGGATGCCGAGTGTTTTGTGAAACATCAACATTTTGACAGGCACACAAATCCTCTTGAAATGAGATTTATAAAACACTGAGCAGACGCAGCGGAAAATACAAAAAAAAACCTATATAAAAATGGTGAAAAAAGGGGGGGAAAGAGAAATACAAAAAAAATAAGGAAAAAAGCAAAAAGAGCAAAGTCATTGTCAGTGTTGCGCTTGGCTGCGAAATCAGAAAAGCAAACAAAACAAAACAAAGCAAAGCAAAGCAAACCAAAGCATGGCAAAGGTTCCACAGAATGTGGCAGATACTGGACGCCGCAACTTTAATGTGTAACATGTAGCAAAGTTGCCGGCGTGTTGTAGCTGTTGCTTGTTTCTGTTGCTGCATCATATTGTTGTTGCTGTTGTCATCGTTGCCGTCTTCACTGTTGCTCGTATTTATTTTCATTTTGAAGACATTGTAGTGTCATTTCAGCAACGACTTGTCCAGCCGACCGCAGCATGAAAAGCAAATAAAAAGCTACATGAGACCCGCTCATTCGTACCCAATCCTAATCTTAAACCCAAACCCAATCCCAATCCCAAACCCATACTTATACCTCAACTCATAGCCATAGCCATGCCCATAGTCAAGCTAAAAGCCAAGCCAAACCGAACTCAACTGAACTGAACTGCACCGAATGGAATGGATCTCATCCAATCCGTGTAACAATTCAGCTCACTGCAGCTTTTAATTAAGCCAAAGAGCGAGCAACTGGTTGCCAATGTCGACGTCTCCTGCATTCATCTCGCAGCTCTTGTTCTTCTTCATCTGCCGCTTGTGTTTTTCACTTCGTACCTCGACTTGGGACTTGGCAATTTTGCCAGTGAACTGTGCAAAAAATAATTTATCTGCGCGTAAGCCGCATATGTATCTGTATCTGTATCTGTATCGGTATCCGTATCCCTATCTGTATCTGTATCTGTATCTGTATCTCTATATGTAGTGGTAGATATCGTATCTGTATCTGTATCTGTAAATGCAATATGTAACTCGCTTCGTCTCACCTCGACTTATGTTGTTGCTTTTTGTTTTTATATATATAAATTTTTTTTTTTGCTTTTTTGTTGTTTGTTTAAGTCTCTCACGACGCGCTGCTGCTGCTGCTGTTGCTGCTGCAGTTGAGGCAGCTGCGGCGGCTGCCCCGCTGAGCGTCAACACCCCAGCCACAGTCACACACAGAGTGTATGGTGGCTATGGGACCCACTCACAGTGCCATCAGTCCTGCCACCCGAACCGCTAGCCCCCCCCCCCCCCTGCCATGCGGATTCCATGCTGCAACAGCGTCACGTTCATGCGTGGCCACATACATTTTTTGTGCCTTGCGCGCTGCCTGCGTTTTGTTCGTTTTTATGGCAATAATTGCAACTTGATGACTTAATTGCGGATGCAACTTGTTTTCCAACCTCCAACGGACAAACGTACAGACATTTGACGACGACGACGACGACGACGACGACGACGACGATGACGCTGACGATAACTACAACAACGACGGCGGTGGCGGTGGCAACGGCTGCAGCAATGTATGGCCTGGAAATTGAATTTTTCCACCTGGCGTGGTACGGGCGCGCTTTTAAGCAGGATATGCTTTCATTATTATAGATAGGATAGATACGATGCGACGGGCGGGCTGTAGACAGACAGACAGACAGACAGACAGACAGACAGATAGATAGAGAGCCGGACAGACGAACGGAGAGACAGACGGGAGGTAGATGTAATTTTTCCCATTGCATAAGCAAATAAAATTTCATTAATTTACGACTGCCAGCGGCTGCCAAGACAGAAACCACTAGGCACCAACCGAACTGCAACTTGTACTCCAACTCCAACTCCAACTCCAACTCCATTTACATCTCCTTCGCCGCCATCTTCATCTTCATCTACATCTCGATTTCCATCTCTATCCTCGCCGATCCTTCGACCGACATCAGCTCCATTAGTTTAGTTCAGTTTGGAGTTTCAAAGTTATTTTTATAATCGCGGCAACGTGACATTTATGCGAGTGTTCATGTAAATGATTATTACGTGCCGACTATCCCCTGCTACCCTCCACACCCTCTCACATTGCATATATATATACCCTCTATCCCTTGCCATGCCGCACCCCACAATGACACCCTGTATATGCCACATTGCCAAGAGTTGTTTGCAAAGTAGATTTCATGATTTATTGCCAGCTGTGTAGTGCAATGTTGTGTAGTGTTGTGTTGTGTCTGACAGTCTCTCTCTCTCACTCTTTCTCTCACTGTATCTGTGTGTGTGTGTGTGTGTGTGTATGTGTGTCTGTGCGTCTGGCAAAGTAATTTTATGTTTAATTAAAAAGAATTCTGCGTCTTTGATGGACATTTTTGCTATTCACGCAGTTTTTTATTTTTTGTCTTTGTTATTATACCCTGTAAATGGCATATAAAAAGTATTATAATTTTAAATTTATATATATACATATGTAAATATATATATATATAGATATATATATATATATATATAAATATGAATATATATTGTTGACTAGTTTATTTGTTATAGGCAATTGAGCTTATGCCCTAAAAAGTTTGTAATGTACGAGAGTAGACTGATTTATAGAGTATCTATAGGTCGTATATATGTGAGTTATGGTTATTTCTATATATTTAATAATAGTTAACATGATTTCTCTTGAGTGAATTGCCCATGTCTGTGCACGACTTTGATGTTCGTTTGTTAATAAGAAATTATATTGCGTGGGCAATATTCAAATCATTTTGACATGAGTTGCAGCTTCAAGTATTGAATTGCCTCTTGTGGCAGCTACATGTAATTGTTTTTATATCTCTCTCTGTGTGTGTGTGTGTGTGCTAAGACCCCCTGTTGTAATATAGTTATGCGATACTAGCGAAGTAGAGTTGAGTGTTTGTTTGATCAACCATTAAACTACTTGACAGGCGCTAAGATGATGATCAGCTTGAAAATTCTTATATAATCGCAGTTAAAGCAGGAAATTGCATTATTTATAAGATATTACACTTTTAAGATTTATATTTATATAATGTCAGTGCATTCTTGTAGCTGTTGCAGTAACATTTTGTTAACTAATGAGACATTGTTACCTTTTTGATCTTACCACAAGACCATTAAATTGCATTTAAAGCTTTCCATTTTTATTTTACTTTATTTTTGTAAAGAACAAAACAAAACTGAAGAAAAAAAAATACAATTTAATTAACATTTTATTTCATTTTGTCTTTTCTTTCTTCATTTCAGGTAAGTTTCCAAATAAAATTGAAGATGAACCCAAAACACAGTAACAGAAACCGAAACTCAACTCATATCCGCAATAAAATCAAAACGTTTTGTCTGAGACGTGGGTTAAATGTACGAGTAAGTGCCTTAAAACTGACCAAAAGAAAAAAAAAACTGATCAACTGTAACTGCGGCAAATGCGGCAGCAAACAGTAACAGCAGCAACAGCAACAACAGCAGCAACAACAACAACAATAATATAAAATTGATAAGGCCCCCGCCCCCTTTTTGTATGCAGTTTAAAAACTCATTTAGTGTCCAATCAAGCGGCCATAAAATAAAGTCAATAAATCAAGCATAAAAGTAACAAATGCACAGCCAACACTCAGATAACACGCATACACTCACACCAGCACACATATATATATATACTCACATATATACATGTACATATTGCATTGGTGCATTTCAATAAAATTCGATACGTTTTTGGGGCATGGTTTGAGAGCTGGAGACACACCGCAACCATTGGACCTTACCTTACCTTATCAAGGTGTGATGATCACTTGCGTGCCAGCGGCGCCTGACTTGCATTTCAGAAAGGGATACTTCAATATCTACTCCCTCTCTCTATCTCTCTTTCACCCTCTGCCTATCTCTGTCTCTACCCCCTTCCCACCACTAACGTGAATCAATAAAAATAAATCGAAATGTCACAGCGCTGCATGTTTTTAATAAGTGTGGGGTCCCGCAGACAACAACTTATAATGCTCGTACACAATATGATACAAAACTGTAAATGACATTGTAGACAGATTCGTTGGAAATTGTTTTTTTATTCTCTACTTTGCTTTAATAGAAATAAATAATAGGTGTTGGCTGTGTAGAAATTAACATAGTATATATTAATTTGATAGGCGTACAATATTAGACACTAAAAGATATTGAATTACATTGGAGAATCATTTCAGCGCACGATTCATAAAAAATCAACAATCAATTGTATTTGTGCGCATAAATTTTAATTTTCTTACTTTTTTTCCTCTCTTTGGTTTAAATGAGAAATGTGAGACGAACATTGTACAAGATTGGATACAGACCCCAGAAAATAACAGAGCAGACCAGAGCAGACCAGACCAGACCAGACCAACAATCAACAGCCAACAGTCAACATTCAGCAGTCAACAGTCAGCGGGTGGGCAAACCCAATGATTGTGTCCAATGTTGCTGGAATTGGTGTATGTGTCTGTGGAGTACTTGAGTACAGATTGCAACCAAGTTTGAGCTGTATAACTGCAGTCACATTCACATTCACATTCACATTCACATTCAGAGTCACATTCACAATCAGAATCACAGTCAGAGCTATAGCCGCCTATCCACAAATTGCTCGTGTTCAGTTTTAAATCGTTTTACGTTGCTTTGAGACAAGTCCAAGTAAATGTTGGCCAAATGTGGCGCTGTTTGTAAATCACGCACGCTGCACGCAATCCATTCGAAGTCGAAGTCGAAGTCGAAGTGGAAGTGGAAGCATCGATCGATTGGGCCCAGTCAGAAGGAAACATGTTAGCCCCGTTCATCCTTTTGCTTTTGCTCTACCTTAAACACTCTACACTCTGTCAGATGTTTTGGCCAAGTATGTTAATCTTGGTCCGCATGACTTCTTCTGCTTCAGCTGCTGCTGCTGCTGCTGTTGCTGCTGCTATTGGGGCACTGCTTAAATTTATGCGCTGTTCAAACGGCGCGTAATAAATTTGTTTGCTCTTCAACTGTGCGCGCGCATGTTCATTGAATTTGTTGCTGTTGCTGTTGCTGTAAGCAGACAAGATTTTCAACCAGCCGATCACCAATACATATCCCTATAACCATTTCTTCATTTGCTCAATTCCCTCATTCCCATTCTCATTGCAAATCCATTGCAAGCCCAATCCAAATCCCCAATCCCAATCCCAATCCAAATCCCATTCCAAATCCTGAAGCCAATGCCAACGGCCACTTCATTTTGTAGCTTTTAACAGCATTTCAGCATTCTTCTGTATTTGTTTATCTAAACGTTTTATTCATTTGTGTGTTTGTATTGTGTCTGTGTATGTGTGTAGCTTCTGCCTTCGTGTTGTTTCATTGCCTTATCTCTCGTTTTCTCTGGGCAATTCGTGCTGCTGTTTCTTGGTCATTTCTGGCCGCCTGGCGGCCTAATTGATGCGCAATGTTCTCTCCACGCGGTTGCTGCGCATGCGCAACATTCACACTTTGCCTTTTCTTGGCTGAGAGGGGAGCTGAGAGGGAGGAGAGCGGTATACTGCAAGATCAGAGCAGGAGGCTGTAAGCTGCAAGTTGCAAGTTGGCACAACAGTTGCCGGCAGTTGCCCATCTCTGTGCGCCATCTACAGTTGATTGCACATTTTATTTGCGCATTTATTTGCATATTTTCTCACACGGCAGTCGCCTACAGCTCCAGCCCGCTGCCAACCCCTCGCTCCATATACCTCTTTCTTACTGTTGCCCCACTATTTGTGGAAACTTGTTTGTTTTTTCTTTTTGCTTGAGCGCAATGCAATTCAATTGTCTGTTCCTGGATTTGCTTTGCTTTAGTTTTTTGTTTGTTGTTCTTTGGTTTTTCTTTAACTTTTTTTTTTTTTTGCTCAGTCTGTTTGTTGTTTGTTGTTTATTGGTTTTTATTTGTATTTTATTTCATGTTTGCCGCCGCCTCTTAATAGTTCATTTAGTTTGCATTTTTATGAAGTCTTTGTGTGGGTTGTGTAATAAATTTAACTCAAGTTTATTTATGTGCCATCTTCAAGACATTTATCACTCAATTTGAAGGCGTAATTGGGCGCAAAACGACAGGCGAACGTCGTCGCGAGTTACCTACTTTGCAACCTCCAACTTGCAACAACTCCAACCAATTCCCAACTTGCAACAAACATACATATATATATATATATATATATCTGTAAATATACAGTTGCTACATTCACTGCCACAGAAGCAACTCAAATGTCGTTCTTTGGCAGCTGTGTTGCATATTTTGCATATCGTTATGCACTTCACTTGCTTTTGTGCCAGTTGTCATTCCTTTGATTTCTTCTCTCTTTTTCTTACTACTTGTTGCTGTCGTTGTTGTTATTGTTGTTGTTGTAGCTGTTGTTGCTACTATTGTGGTTGCTGTGGTTTTTGATGTGATTGGCAAGGCAATGTCTCGATCCTTGGGATGTGCAATCTTGTCACATAAAAACAATGGCCAATATTGGAAGTCCACAAACAACAGGCGATCAATCTAAGTGTCAACGAGTGTCTGTCTGTATATATATATATATATATAATATATATATGCATATTTATGTGTGTCTGTATATATATGTAGATATAAATAACAGATTTTTGATATGGCTTCTATATTTTATCAATTGTATTATTGTTATATTACTTGGAAATTAATAAGAAATCCCATTGAATGTCTTTTCTTAACTTATAAATAGCTTAACAAAAGAGTTAAGTTTTATACAAAGATAATGTAATTCGATTCGTGTAGATAATTATAGTTATTCTATAAAACTATAGCATAAATAATAGTTACCATATACTAGAATTAAGCAAAACTTTATAGCCTTTGATTAACATTTAACTCATGGACTTTGATTTCCTATCATTTTCTGTATGAGATGATACCAATAGCTATATCAGGTTTTCAACACAATCAATCGTCCTTGTGCCTCCAATTATAATCAATTTTCATTTTCAACTTAAACAAGCTTTTTAATAGTTGTTGCACATGAAAAGGCTATCCGGAGTACTATCAACCCCTTTCGGAAGCAACAGCTAAATTATATACAATTTGTTTTGCGGGGCAACCAGTTTAGTTACCTGTAAACAGATAGATATATATGGATATATATATATATATATATATATGTATAGTTACCTGTTTTCAATCACTAATTCGCTTACCTCTCAACAATAGCTGGATGCCACAAACAGGGGAGGGGTTTGGGTTGTTGGCTGGTGGCAAGTGGCGAATTTGAAATGTTGTTAGGAATCACACCATTAAACAATAAATAAGCAATTTGTTGCAACAGAAGTGGGCGGATGTAGTGGCATGTGGCATGTGGCAAGTGGCGAGTGGAGAATATCAAATAGTTTACTATGCAAAAATGAGCATACAAAACTCGTACCTTCTTCCTCTTACCTCTTACCTCCTACCACCTTGTACACATGCCACAAGAGGCAACACATTTTGTAATTTCATTTCATTATGCGATGCGAAAAGTCGAGTTGTTTGTTGATGGATGGACAGCTCGATGACTGAACAACTGACTGAGTATATTGGTTGGCAGGATACCAGGTTGCCATTGGGGCATTTGGTGTGCCACACTGCAACTGGGATGATCAGCACGTTGAACACAGTTATACTAAATTTTGTATTTTCATTTTCATTTTCTGTTTCATTTTTGGTTTTCTATTTTCTTTTTGTTCTATTTTCTTTTTTGGTATTTTTGTTTTCAAATTTAGAAACAGCTTTTGGTCGCAATACTCTCGCGTGTTAAATTGCATTGGTCCTTGTTTCCGTTTGCAACTCAGCAACCCAACAGCCCACAGCCCAACAGACCCACAACCCAGGAACACAGCAGACCAGCTCCACACTTTAACTCCTCCATGTCTATGACCAGCATCAGCTTCAGCTTGAACTGAAGTTCAGTTTTGGGCTCCCAGTATCAGCTACAGTCTGTTTTTCAGTTTCAGTTTCTCTTTCTGTCTGCCATAGTCCATGGAATTTGTTGCCGTTGTTGCTGTTGTTGCTGTCTGATTGCCCGCAAAAGGCAGCGCAACAAAAAATCGAATTTCCCGTGCGGACTGATTCGATTTGGCGTTGCAATTTCACGCTGTGTTATTGCAAAGTGGCTGCAACTGCCCCGGCGCCAGTCAAAGCCGCAGCACCAACTTCCAAAATAGCAATTTCAACGGGGCACAACAATACCACCAATACCAGTAGCACCAACAGCAGCAGCAGCAACATTTCAATGGAAAGCAGAATACAAAAAAAAACAAAAAAAAAATGACAAAAATCTCATTTAGTGACGAATTAAGCGCCAAAACAGACAGGCGATTCAGTATGTCAGAGCACAGCTAGACAAGGCACAGACCAACAGACCAACAGACCAACAGACCAACGGACCCACAGACCAATGGACCAACAGCCTAACCCTTCTGTCACTCTACCCCTTATTCGGGGCACACACTTCAGCAATGGCCATGGCGGACGTATTGTCAAGTGCAGTAAGTGCTGCTGCGGTGGCTACCAGGCAACCAGGCAACCCGGCAACCCGGCCAAACTGTTCAAACCCGGCAAATACATGTCCAATTCGTCCAAACCGTCCAGTCGACAACTTGGCTTAGATGACTATGCCATGCCGCTGCTATCTATGGCCGGGCATCGATTGGTTTTTACCATTGTTCGTTGGCTCGTTTGGTCTTTTGTAACGGCCTTAAACGCCATTTTGTGCGCGCTGGCTCATTCACGCCATGCCATACCAGCCAACACGTTAGCCCGTTAGTCCGCTATACCGTTACACTGTTGGCCAGTTAGCTCGGTAGCTTGTTGCCATTGTTCAATTGGTAAAAAAAAAACGAGCTATATATACATATATAAAGCCTAAAGCCTGCAGCGCTGGGTGCCGGCTTACATTTTGACAGATTGTCGGCAAGGGCAAGTGCAATATTAGAACATGATTTATTTATGCAATTTTTACCATAAACCGCTCGCCAGTTTTATACACTTCCCGTTCCGCTACTCTAACCCTGACATCTCTAACCCCTTGCTATCATGTTCGACCCATTGGCATTTGTCTATCATTTTGGCATTGGCATTGGGTAACAATTTGTTTTTGTTTGCTTGTCGAACTGTTTGTCAGCCTGTCCGTTGTGTTGAAATGCAATGTATAGTGTGTGAGGAATGAGAAACCCTATCAGCCTTAGTGAACGTGTCGGCACGTCAATTTGTTTGTCTGGCTGTCTACCTCCAGCTCTATATCTAACACCAACCCCAACTCCCACACAAACTCCAACCCGGACACCTGCTGTATCTTCAGTGTCAGTTCTAAAATTATGATATATGTTGTATACAGTACGAGTTGTGGCTAATAAGTGTGGGTGGGGCATGGACTCATTGCTGGCAATTAGTGGCCAGGATACTAAATATCGTTAGTTACATGTAAATATACATATACAAATAGATTTCTCTAAACAAGTATCTGCACTCCCAGCTAAAGTTGAGGCTGCCAAAACTAAATGCCAAGAGTTGAAGTGCAGTCAAGTGATTGACCGTTGAATGCGACCGCAATAGACAATGTTTAAATGCTGCTAACTATACAAGTGCATATACTAATTGTGTTTATATAGAGAGAAAGATAAATGGTAGTATTAACTAACTAGTATAAATCAAACACAAATGTGAATGTTATTGCAATAGTTTTAAATGTGTGGAAACTACTTTTAACTGCTTTGAGCATGGCTGTAAACTCAACATTTGATCTGTTCACAGTTGAATATTATTTGGTAATATATCTTATATTATATGAGGCCATAAGTTAGCTTCATTTATGCTTCTTTCTCACTTTCGTGCTAATTGCAGTTGAAAAATATGCGAAATTAATGACCATTCACACAATTTTCTAACTGGTAATTCCTGTAATTCCATGTTACATTTCACAGATAGCTGTGAGTATATTTTTATGTTTAATGTTTTATTTTATATTTTTTTCTTATTCCATTTTGTATGTATTTTATATTCCTCCTTTTAATATGAAACACCTGAGCAGCTGTTGGCCATGGCAGAGCAGAGCAGCTCCAATTTCTTCTTGTAAAACGCAATCAGCCACAATCAACACCAGAGTCAAAAGCAATAAAATGCATAATCAGCATTTTTATAATTTTTTATCGTTAGGGATAAATATGCAAAGAGTATTTGAAATGGCGAAATAAAATGCAAGAAAGAGAGTGAGATGGAGGGTGAGTGAGAGTGAGTGGGGAGGTAGTGAGAGAAATAAATGAGGTACATTATAAATGCAAAAGTACATGCTAACTACAACAATTATCCTTAATGTTGCCAGTAACTATGGAAGCCATTAGTAATGCTCCTACCACCAGCTACTATTTCCCCTACTTCTGCTTACCAAACACAAGTTGCAGGTTCTGGTAATGTCCAGCTGTGTGTGTGTGTGTGTGTGTGTGTCTGTGTATTGCGTTGGCTTCATCGCTGATCACTTGCTGCAAAAGAAAAAATTCAAATTAAAATGCTTCCAATGCTATGCAAAATAGTTTCAATTTTGTGCCAGCTCGGAATGCTCATTACTCATCGAGGCATCCAACCAGATGGGAGATGGGAGATGGGAGATGAGAGATGGTAGATGGAAGATGGAAGAAAAGAAAAGACAGCAGCAAAATAAAAGAAGAAGCAAAACAAAAAACATACAAAAAAGGAAAAAGAATGGTGGAAAATCAAGGGAAAAACTGCAACGTGGCGACAACCAAATGACAGGCAGCAAATGAAGACATTCAATTCAGCACGAATCGATGGTCATTTGTTCAGGGAAATTGCAGTTAATTATTAGCCAACAATGCCTTCTCTATCTGTATGTGTGTGTGTGTGTGTGTGTGTTTGACTGTTGCTTATTGATTTACGGCTATAAGGTAGCCCATGATTCTCATTGTTGTTACTAGTATTTAAGCATTGAATGTTGGGAGGGGGAGAGTTCAAGGCAATAGGGTGGCAACATTGGACAAAGGACAAACACATGTTAAAGAGACGTTGCACGCGATCAAACAACCCTCTATGCAACGCTGATAATCAGAGACTATTGCCAGCTGGACACATATAACAGGATACGAGCCAGGACATGGGTCTATGTGATACAGTTTGATGTTAGTATTTGTGTGTGTGTTTTTTGTAGTGCTGTTTTGGTTCAGTTATTTTTCAATTATGTTATTAAAACAAGGCGCAGAACTTGCCACCAAATGTGTGGCGTGTGGCGTGTTTAACTTTTAAGCATTTCGTTTTCTAGAATTATTAAAAAGAATTGCACAAATGCTTTAGCAAACATGAAAATTCAATTATGAATACTTAGAAGGTTGACGCCCTGCTTTAGCTACCTCATTCCCTGCTCCTTATCAGCTTACAACCTTAGCTACCCAGCAACCCACCCTCCCACTCTCACTCCCACTCCCACTCTGCATCCTCCGAGTTACGCCCCTTTCATTTTCGCAATATGAAATCAACGAGTGTAAGCCAAGTCTGTGGCTTAAGGCAATTTGCATGTGCAAATACTGCAAATCTATTCGAGAACGACTATCATTTGCATTCGGTTACTCACACACTTACATATATAATAGATACAGAGTCAGCTATAGATATAGATACACACACACACACACAGATAGATACACGCGCAGATACAGACGTCTAATTATGTATGTCGAGTTGCAAAGTTGCAAACAAAATTTACCCCGGCAAGCGGCAACTGCAAATAAAAATAAATATTTACATTCCATTTGGTAAACTCGCTGCTGCCGCTACCGTTGTTGCTGCCACAGCAGCTGCTGCTGCCGTTGCTGCTGTTGCAAAAGCAAAATTGTGCGTAAAAAGCGTTGGCATATTTGTTAACCTCAAGCAACAGAATGAAGCCAAAGCCAAAGCTGAAACCAGTCAAACCGAATCCGCCAGACAAAATCGATTACCAACTGATTGACTGTTATGGCCAGATCGACTAGGAGGAGTCGTTAGTACTACCAGAAAGGGAGCTAGAAGCAGTAGGAGGTATGTGGTAGGAAGAGGAGGAGGATAAAAAGCAACAGCAACAGCAGCCTCCGACTCTTTCAGTTAAAATGGTAATTGACTTTTTCGCGTAACCGCAATGTGTTGGTAAACTTGTTGCCATATCTATGTACACATATGTATCTATGTTTGTGTGTAATACACTCTTTTGCCACGCCCACCACATAGAAATACACACAAACACAAACAGATAAACACATCCACACACACACATTAACACAATCATATATAGAGGCGGTGCAATAATGCGCTGCATCAGCAAAAGCAAGTGAAATGCAATTTCACAAAATGCTTGCATAAGCCAAGGCGCACAGGCTGCTGCCGCTCCACAATGTCATATTAGAGTTTATCAACTGGCATGGCATGGTATGGCTATGAAAATTTAGAGCTAACTTTTACAAAGAAGCAGAGAAATAAAGAGATAGAGAGGGAACATAGAGGGACTACGACTAGCAGGACGAGTAAAAGCACTAGAACGATGACGACAGGCAACAATTTTCAATTTCGCGCACACTTTGCACAGATAATAGAAATTTCTTTCTTTAC
This sequence comes from Zygothrica quintamaculata, assembly GCA_037044455.1. Taxonomy (NCBI): domain Eukaryota; kingdom Metazoa; phylum Arthropoda; class Insecta; order Diptera; family Drosophilidae; genus Zygothrica; species Zygothrica quintamaculata. Next base: position 363,158 of record JBAMBS010001342.1, read on the forward strand.
CACTGCTGTTGCCGCATCTGCTGCGTTTATTGACACAAATCGCAAACGCATTTGACATAAGTGCCGTCCAACAAGCAGTTGTTACGTTTTCCCTTCCTTGTCGCTCTCTTTCTCTCCCTCTCTTTTGCATTTACCACACAACTTCTAAACCAAGCTCAATCTCAAACCCAACTCACATAAATTTTCTTAGTTTTTGCCCTGGAATTGCTAGAATATTTAGGTTATGAGTAGCTTAATGGTAGCTCTTTGTAGTTGAACTGGCTTTTCGCTTGGTTTGTTTAGTTTGGTTTGAAGGAAGCACTTGCTGCACAATGCTGCAACTTGCAACGCTTTGTGAATGATTCCTATAAGCTGCTTACCAGCGCTGCCGCAAGGATCCAGCAAGAACTTCAGCAAATAAATAAACAAGTCAAATAATCTAACAAGTTATGACTTTAATCAAATACACATACAAAAGGTATTTAACTAACTTTGAATTTGAATTCAAAGCTACAACTGATATCTACAGAAATTATATTAAAACTAAAGAAACTGAATATAACAAAAAATAAATAATTATTATATAAATTAACAAGAAATATAGAAAATTTTAGTTTATATAATGCTAACATTTTATTAGTAAGCAATAATAATAATACATAATATATTGGGCTTTTAAGAACTGCAGCAAAATTATTTGAAAATTGATAATTTAATTGCATTTAATGTATATATAAACTATATAATGTTATATATGTTATAATGTTATATAAACTGATCTGGTACCGATGAGGACTAAACTAAACTATTTTTGATGACAGTCGAAAGCTGAACGTTATTGCATCCTACTCAGGGTTGCTATTCTTAAGCATAAATTGCCTAAAGAATACCATAAAATACCAGAACTGTGACATTCTTGTGCTTTTTTTTCAAATATTTTAGCTGTTGTCAAAATTATATTAAAATATTTGCCATAATAAATGTGTTTTCGCTTTCAATTTGCTTTCCGATTGTTGATTGCATTTGAATACGCCGTAATTGTAGTACTTTCTAATGAAAACTCTACGCATCTGCATCTGTTTCCAATGCCAATCAATACTACAAGTCTACAAGGAGTTGTGCCACATTTTACTGATTAGCTTCTCAGCTGGCAATGCAATCGGTCTTCAGTCCAGCATATTCGATATGTTCCGCCCCAGTCCAAAAATGAACGCCTGCCACTTAAGAGCTCTACAATGAAATATATTTTTAATCAAGCCAAATCGAATTCAAGGCAATACACCGGTGCCTCATTATTTAGGCAAATGTGCAGTCATTAACTACAGTGCACAGTTGGGATGTTATGTTTTTGGGATGTTGTGCTTGTTGTGTTTGTTGTTGTTGGGCCATTTGGACCATTGTGGCAACATTTGTATATAGGCCCTAAAAGTTGACCCAGCAGCAGCAGCTTCAGCAGCAACAACAAAACAAACGCAAATTGACAAATGTGGCCACTTAATGTGCTACAGGGCAAATGTTAAACAATTTTCTGTTATTTTTTCTGTTGCCAAAAATACAAACTAATTAATATGGGAGAAACGTCAAGGGAGTTGCCACAATGCCACGGATAAAGCTGCCATATAGCCCATCACGCATTGAATTTTATTTGATTTTGTAAAAATTTAATTTCAACAAGGAATTCTTGTCAGCATCTAACAGCAACAGCAGCAACAACAACACCAACAACACCAACAACAGCAACATCAACAACATTTTAAAAGAATTACAACAATATCAACACTAGGCAGCAATTTCTCAATGTTATCTCACAACTGAACAGTGACTGAAGGAATAAAATGAATGAGCCAGAGCTCAGCGTAGAGTCACTGAGTGAGTAAGTGAATGAATGAATGAATGAGTAAGTGAATGAATGAATGAATGAGTGAGTGAGTGAGTGAGTGAGTGACTCGGCTGACTTCCTACAGTTTGTTAAGGGAATTTTGCATTTTGTTTGAATTATTGCCTTCATTAAGATTGCGTTGTTGATTTTTTCAACATACCCTGTACACATTTAAACTCATTAAATGGGTATGCTGCAATGTGGCAAAGAAAATAGTATTAGTTTTATTAAAAAGTAAAAGTGCAAACTTAAAACTATATCAAAACTAAGTTAATATATGCAAAACTTGGCTAATACCAACTGAAAATGATTGGTACTTACTCAAGCTAATGTTTTGAATTTGAACTGATTTGCTTATAGGGTACTTTGAAGTCTTTCACTGTAAATAAATATTATTATTTCTTTTTATCCGTCACAGGCTGCCAGTCTCAAATGTGAGCGACAGCGTGATTCCCAGCCCGTTCTCCTCTATCCTTCTGTTCTCACAGTGTTGACTTCGTCACGCTTTTGTTATTGTTGTTGCTGTTGGGTTGTTATTCGTTCTTATTGTTGTTGTTGCTGATATTGCTGTTGCTGTTGCTGTTGCTGTTGTTGTGCACACCTATGCACCCCGCTCCGTTACAACATATCTTGAGCCGTTTGTGACTGCACTTGACAATAAATTTTATTGTAGCTCAACGCTCTACGCACAAGACGGCGTAGACGACACCGACTGTGTCTTTGGCTCATAAGTATTTTTAGCTTAATTATGAATGAAGTTGGAAGAAAGAAATGAGATGGTGGAAAATGAGTAGCAGCAGCAGTGGCATAAGAAGAAGGCGTTCTGTTTCCATGTGCTGACATGTGGGGTGGCCCCAGGAGTTAATTGTGCGAAATTCATTCATATGGAAAATTTGCCAGACTGTAACCATTGAAGTCATAATTATAAAATTTGCTATAGAATACATTGGGCTACCAGTGTTGCCACATGCTTTACAGGTAGTACAAGCAATTTGGTAACAGTAACGAGTACTTTTATTTTCTATTAAAAAAAAAAGTACTTAAATATTCGTACTGGGCAAAAGTTCACAGTTAACTGTACTGAGTTCAGGATGTGCTCTGAGAATTCGCTTTTTGGTATTTGCGTTGCATAATTAAAATTCTTGCTAGTTTCACGCTCATCTTGGCAATTTCACTTTTTCCTTTTCAATTTCATTCTATTCCTTTTTTATTTTGTTGTGTTTTGTGTTTTTCTTTTCTTTTTTTTTCCATGTGCTGCCTAGCTTGGTTCATATTCTGTCAATAGCCCAGAGGGCATAACGGCGAGGCAAAACTTTCCAAATTTAACGCTCTGCACAATGGAATCGCATTTTTGTTTTCCTTTCTTGTTGTTGTTGCTGTTGGTGCTAGCCGCAGTAACAACAAGCAGTAGAACAATTACAACTAGCAAATCCTTGGGGCAGGAGCTGGTCTGAGCTTATGCAAACAGGAAACGCATAATGAACACGCGGCACAGGCGGTCCGGCGTTGCCATCAGCGGCACAGTGACTCACTCTGGGTAAAGCTTTCTCCTCGGAGAACAATTCTACTCTGACTCTGACTCTGACTCTGACTCTGATTCTGGCTCTAACTATGAGTCTGACTCTGACTCTGACTGGCTTCATTCATTGCTTTCTTTCTTTCTTTTTTTTTTGAGCGGTTTCGTGGTTAACAAGCGCTTCCTTATCCTTATTATTTTAATGCCTGCGGCAGCATTTCATCTTACTTACTTCTTTTTTTCTTTTTCAACCAAGTTTTTCAACTTTTTTATGGGAATTTTCATGGCATTTTCCTTACTTACTGCTGCCAGCTACCTGGTAGTTGCTACTCTCTGTTGCTTAAATATATTTCAACTGCCGCACGTAGTCATCGTTGTAGTCCTAGTAGTTATGGAGTATGTCTGTCTGTCTACTGTGCTGTTGTGTGTTCTGTTCAGTTGGGTCTTTGTGCGCATAATTGGGGTTAACTATGGCACAGGTGCTGGTGCAGATGCAGGTATGCCCCGGACACAATTCCGACACCAGTTCCAGCTCCTGATTCTTGGACAACGTTACAGGAAGCGCACGCCATCGTCGTCATCGTCCTCGTCCTCGTCCTCGTCATCCTCATCATTGTTGTTCATTGTGCCAAAGTGTATAAAAAAGGAAAGTAACAGTTTTGCCGCACTTATAAATTGTCGGCTGAAGCTCATTTCACTCCTTTTCAGTATTGCTTTTCAACGGTTTTTAATTCGCAGCGTGTCCTTTCTGGTCATTTGCAATTAACGCGAATTGAAAGTGAATTTGCAGTAAAAACAATTTGATCATCTTTTGCCTAAAAGCATAGCATTTTCATTGAAAATTCAGCGAAAAGTTGACACGCAAATTGAGAAATTCAATTTAAGAAAATATCTCTTTTTTTGTTTATCTTTTTTACTTTATTTAATTTTTGTTGCTAGGTGAAAATATTGTTAGCTTGGCATGTATTGTGGGAGTCAAGGGAGCAAAAGGCGTGGCGCGGCTGTGGCTATGTTGACATGGCACACGACCACATCCATACACGTGCCATCATCTGTAATATGTATATGTGTATGTATGTGTGTGTGAGTGTCTCTCTCTCTCAGGGATTCCGTTTACATTCCATCCGTTGGCTCATCATCAATTCAGTTGATAATTATTTTTACGCGACGCGGCAAGTGCATTAAAAATGCAAATGGCAACACTTTGCCACTTTGATGGCGCTCTGTTGCGTTGCCAGTGTTGTCACGTTGCTGTTTTATTAATTTATTAAATTAAAATAAAAACAAAAACAAAAAGAAATACAAAAACCCATGTATGTGTTTGCAAACCTCTCGCATTCGCATCTGTAATTGTAAATTTATGAGGCGGCCAGAATCAAAAACAAAAAAAAAGAGGAAAGAAAGAAGATGCCAGTAAAAAAAGAGTTGCCACTCTGTTTGTGGATGCTGAAAACTGGGTACAGGTTGAGGATTGGGTACACTGTCAATCGTGTGGCATGAATTATTAATTATTTGATTTTTCACACACACACACATATCTGTATACATATATATTCATATATACAGTTGAGTGACCAGTGTTGCATTGCGACAAATGGACATACCCTGTCATACCGTGGCACTTTGACAGCTAGCTGAACTTTCCAGTCACATCATGCAACACTGTATGCCTCAATTGATGTACCGTTGCAAAGTTAACAACAAAATGCTGAAAGGAGCAACATATTCCCTGGGGACTGAAGACTTACAACCTGCTCTAGCACGCCAGAGGCGTTCCACGCGATTTGGCTAATAAAATTATTAGCCAAAAATTGTATAAAAATGCGTTAAGCGTTACATTTCAGTCGCCTTCACAAGTTGATTGCTAATAAAAGCTGAAATTTGGCTTAATCTAATTACCTGTCACACATTATTTGTTTCGAATTTTCTTATTGCGTAACGAAGGCACATCAAAATGAAAAGCAGAATAAATGTGCCTCAAAATAATTTCAGCTGCCTCGATTTTTCTTTCATTCTACCACCCCCCCACACCTTTGCCTCGTGCCAACACCACACACCTTACCCCTTAGCGAGTTGGTAATGCGACTGGCTGTTCTTAGTTAGATATGTACGTATATATATATATATATATAGAGGTAGGTTTAGGTAAGAGTAGTAGTAGCAGCACTGACTCTGAACTGAATGGACTTTGAACCACCCTCTGCCAGCGTGTCCCACGCAGACGACGCTTTCCTGCGGCCCCTCTGCTTATTTATTGTGCGTGCCCTGGGGAATGCCAACTGCTGGAGAGTTGCACACATTTTCTCTCACTGTACTGAATGGGTGTGTGTGTGAGATTTGTGAATTATTCAGTACTCGAATCGATGAGGCTTGGATGATGCTAAAACCAATGGCATCTTCCTTTTTGGCTGGATAAGCCTCCCAGGCGATTGTCCCTTTGTCCCCTGCCTGCTGCCTCCTGCCTGCTGACTCCTGCCTCCTGTTTCTGCAACAGCTACAGTTGCCTTACAGTTGCTGACAGTTTATTTGGCAAATTGCTTGCATGTAATATGAAACCTTACTTGCTTTATTTATATATTTTTTTTTTCTTGCCTCTCTTTTTACTGTATCCTGGCTAATTTTTAGTTTGCCAATGAGTCACAGACACACACATACCAATAAAAAAGTGTGTGTGCTAAATCGAAAATCTGAAACACGCGTCACGCATTGCAACCCGCATGGAAGGAGGACCCAAAGGGAACAAAATCCTCAATATCCGTAAGCCAAACTGTTCCAGTAATATGCCATGACTATGACTCAGAGATTTACCAACCTCTGTTTCCCCTCTCCTACTCTCCTTCAGTCTCTATTATTCTCTCAGTCGGTGATCTTATCTGCTGCATATATCCTGGATTGTGGTCCTTGCAATTGCCAAACCAATCTGAACCACCCCTTTATGGTGTGTTCTATGTATGTGTGTGTGTATGTCATCTGTCCATGTCGAGCATAATTCAAAAAATTGTAAATTTTGGAAAATCTCTTGGCAGAGCAGGCAAGGTTTTTGTTGCGTTATAAATCTAATTAGAATATGTGTGCGGCATGCCCCATATCTGAATATGCATGCTTCTATTATAATACGTTCTATGCATATATATATATATATACATATGTATATATGTATTTGCATGTATGTGTTAGTAGTTATCTGGCTGCTGGCTGCTGGCTCAGTGGCTCATTTCATATGCTTACCGCATCTGGTCGCATCCGCAACTGAAAATTGCCAGTGGCGGCGGCGCCTGTGCGTCTGGGCAATAAATTTGATTTGTTTCAAATTACAGCCAAAAAGCAATGAACAATTTTATTTTCGTTTATTCTTTTTTTTTCTTTTATTTTATTTCGTTTTTTTTTTCTTTTTTTGAATTTTTCCTTTTGTTAGCTGCATTTGGTTTAAGCCGCCAAATCGAATCTTACTTGTGGTTACTCTCTGCGGGCAATTTTCATAATTTACATAAGCAAATCAAATTGTAAATGGAATTCTTTTTTTTTCTCTCTCTTATTTTGTCTGTTTGTTGGCAGGACTGTGACTGGTCCTGGATCTGGAACTGGTTCTACTAGCTCTGCTATCTGGTAGCTTTTTATATGTCACAAGCAAAAGTGAAATGGAACTATGTTGAGTGTTTGACGTAGTATTGTTCACAATGCTTTGCTCTGGCACAAATTGTGTCAGCTCTTTGCTTTTCTAGTCACTGTCATATATATACTTATATAATATATATACATATATATATATATATATATATATATATAAATGTACATATATATATGGCAATGCCTTTGTTGTTAATGGAATGGGATTGGATGCTTTGTGCGTCTTTTGTTGTCGATGCGTCAAAGAATTTGGCTCAAGTGATGCTTTACTTTATGCCAGAGCTGTGGCATCTCTCCTTTAGATGTGGCATGGGTATATGGGTATATGGGTAGACACTTATATAGGGTACATAAAAAAGTCTATGAAAAAATGGAAGTGTAGCAGCAATTTAAGACTAGATAAAAGAAATATTTATACACAATTGGTTAAAGTTAAAGCATAAGTTTATGTCACACAATTTATATATAAGTATATATATATATATGTGTTCGTTATTTTTATATGTATTGAAAACTCTGCAACGTATTAATAACGGTTACTATTTAAGCCTATATCGATAAGTTCTCTCCACTTTTGGTATTTTTGCTGTGCAACACTAATATCTGACGTAGAAGTTGTCATATAGATGACAATTACTTTTTTTGCTACTGATATATTACGGTATGTGGTTTAATGCGTAAAATTGTAAACATATTTGGATAATTTTAAAACAGTTAAATATAAAAAAATAAGTATAAAACAGGACTTTATTACAGAGAAAAAATTGATAAATACAAGTGCTTAATTAAAAATATAGAAAACGCGATCGGATATATGTGAATATTGATTTCAAATTAGTTTCTAAAATGTATATTATTTGTCTTAAAAAATATGCAAACACAGTTAGTTTGAGGGTACAGTTTTGATAAGTTTTACATACAGACGTAAACTGGCAAGCATATAGATATTTTGAAATACACACACACAGACAGACGGGCACACACAATTATTAAATACTAACAGACATTGAAGAAGAAAGCAAATAAAATAAAATAGAAAGAAAAAAAAAAGAAAAGTAAAAGTGACATTGAGCCTGGGGGCTCCAGGAGAGAGGCGTGTAGTTTGCTGTCAAATATTTGCTCATTTTGAGGAACATAGAAAACACACAAGCTTAGAGCAATTTGGTTAAGCACACGCCCGCGCATTAGATTGTATAGGATTTTTTGAAAATTCGTGAACATTGAACTATATGTCGCTTTATTTGTAATTGCGCCGCACTGGTAGCAATGTCAACTGCGCTGGCAGCGGCGGCAAGTGCAACCAGCACGGCCACAACAGCGACGCCAGCAACAACAACAGCGACGTCCTCAACAGCGACAGTTGCAGCGGCGAATTCAAGACCAATGCTGCTGGAAACTGCCTGCTTGCCACAGTTTGTGGAGCAGTCAACGTCCATAACCTATGCGGGAATTGAGGTAGCAGCCACGAATGTAAGTTCCACACAGACTTTGCAGATTGAAGAAATTTCTCCACGACAACAAGCACCATCATCAATATCACAACCACAACCACATCCACAAGCAACATTAACGAGTTCAACAACCACAACAACAGCAACAATAACAACAACCACAACAACAGCAGCAGCAACAACAACAACAACAACAATCAAACACCAGCAGCAGGACCAACAGCAGCAGCAGCAACAACAGCAGCAACAACAGCAGCAACAACAACAGCAGCAACTACAGCAACAACAACCACAACCACAACAACAACAACAACAACAACAACAACAGCCGCAGCAGCAGCAGCACCAGCACCAGCACCAACACCAACACCAGCAACAAGCTTTGAGTGCGGAAACTGACTCTGAAGCTGGATCAGAATTTCAATCGGATTACCTTGATCCAAATGAGTTCCCATTACCTGGTGCCCGTCGCAAGAAGAAAGTTCCGAGTTCCCTAACGCAATCCTATCCCCGACCACCTGGTGGCTACAAATACTCAATGGGTTTTCTCTATAGCATTGGCAATCATATGGCTGGTGTTACGCTCGATATACCAACACCAACTAATATAACTCCGCGAGCTTCAAGAACATCGCCACCGCCAACATCTAATACACAGGCACCATTGATAACTGGCACACCGGCCCCAGTGTCCCGTTCGGAGACGAATTCACCCAATCCCAATTATGGCAGTGGAGGTGCAGCACCATCGGCTACATCTACAACAGCTGCTGCAAATGCTAATTTTACACCGCCGCAATTTGTTTGCCCTGGGTATAATGGTCCGCAGAGGCGTCTCTGGCATGCAGAGAATGCAGTTTGGCAATTTGATCGTAATTATCCTTATAATCAGGGATATCCATCTCAGTATGCCATCCCAGTGATGCCGCTAGGTTTTGATCAGCATCCGTATGGTGCACAGCGATTCATGTACTCTGGCTATTATAATCAGGCAGCAACAATGACACGTGGTGGATATCGGCATTTGTCACCGAATGTCTCAGTTACACCTGAGTCACAATCGGCAAATGGGGGGGAACAGCCGCAGGAAGGAACTCAGGAGACTTTTAACAATTCGATCGGCAATCCATATTCAAATGTGGATCGATTTGGCCGACCAGCAGCATTGGCAACACGAGAACGTTTCGGACAAGGACGTCATTCAAATAATCCGATGTCGTTTCCACGCGAGTCAAAGACATTCTATAATAGTACCACCGCTAATCTAGCTGTGGGTGCACCTGGCACACGCATACGACATCCTTTTGACCCACGTTCAGGCATACAGCGTGGCTATCAACAACATGCAACAATACCCGTTGCTAATGGCAACGGATCTAGTACATTGGATCGTCGCGGCTTTCAACCAAGTGGTAGTTTTCAAGCAGGACAAGGAGGTAAACATCTTAAACGTTCCAAGAGTCAATTGGTCACTGCACGCAGTTCCAACTCATCGGATTCGGTATCACCTTCTTCCTCGAAGACAAATGTTGAGCAACGCGCCGATAGTAATTCCAATGTGACAGTTGCATCGTTTAATCATCAACAGCGCACTTATCGTAATCGTCCGCGCTATCTAGCGGCCAATGCTGGACTGGAGCTGGGTGCCCAACAACGTAATCAACCATCGGCTAGCAATTATCAGCCACCGTTACGTCGTATGCCAAAGTATCAGGATATGCAGCGTCAGCATTCACGGTGCTATCACTCAAGGCATATGGACCAAGCTGGTTTTCCACTTCCGGTGCTGCAGTATCCTGAGGTGCATGTCGAGCTGGGAGATACTGATCATTCACCAGGCATAACTGCTGTCAGCAGCGGTACTTCTGATGGTGATCAACATCATGACTCGGACTATGAGCAGCGTAGTCCTTTGGAGTATGTGGCTGGTGTAAGTGGTGAATTCTCCCCAACTCTAGACCCATTGGGCAACACTCAGCCAAATGTTTCCAATTGCGGTGACTACGATGTTCAGTCATATGCCAGTCTGGCTCCCAGTTCATCAAGCGATAGTACTGAAAGCGAACAAAGTGATGCCTCATTGCAATCCATGGTCCGTAAGATAACCATCAGTTGCCTGGCCTTGGCTACAAACGCACAAGTGCCAGACCTCAAGGGACCCAACCTGGTGCCATTTGGGGATATGCATCATCTTAGGGAGGCCGAACGCAAGACTAATCATGGCGTGAAGAATGGTTACAAGTGTTCATCCCATTGCTGTGGCGATATGTTAATTGACACACTGCCACAGCAGCAGGATCCAACACAGATTCTTACTAAGGAAGTAGAAGAAGAAAACTGCTCAGAAGCTTCAGCTCTATCCTGTAGTCCCTTGTCACGTTCCAGTAACACCGGCTTAACCATGTCGGCAAAGGGAAACATTGTTAAGGTAGGACCTGTCCAATCTACAAAAGAAATGCATTATAGTTTATTTAATATCTATAAGTTTTGTCAGGATGAGCTGGTGGATGATGATCAGCCACTGACTATGCAGAATCGTTATTGGCATGAATTCTTTGGTTATACGCCAGCGGATCGCTTTTTGACACGAGCCAAATTGGTGGAAATGAAACGTCCTCCTAGAACTGTACCCAGTCGCTCCAAATGGGATCCGCTGACTCTTAGCATTTGGCAGAAGTTTTTGAATGCACAACAGACTCGTCATATTTACAAGACTAAAATGCGTCTCTGGCGTTTTATATATAAGGTTACAATGGTGAGTTAAGTTATGGGTATTCACAATGATTGTATAAAAGTTTAATCTCATTATTCATTTCACTTACTCCATCCCATTCCCCTCCGCACCTCAATTGATTCATGCATGGATAAAGGCTGTATATCCACGTTATGGCCTTTATTTGGTGGGCTCATCGATTTCATATTTTGGCTCAAAGTGCTCTGACATGGACATTTGTATGCTGGCCTGTACTAATCCCAACATTGATCCGCGCATGGAGGCTGTGTATCATTTGCAGCTAATGCGCGAAATGCTTAATGCTACCGAACAGTTCCAAGAATTTAATCTTATTGAGGCACGTGTTCCTATTTTACGTTTTACGGATATACGACACAATGTCGAGGTAGACATCAATTTCAATAATTCGGTAGGCATACGGAATACGCACTTGCTCTATTCATATTCTCAACTGGAATGGCGTCTGCGTCCAATAGCTTTAACCATAAAACAATGGGCTCAATATCACAATATAAATAATGCCAAAAATATGACCATATCCAGCTATTCGCTAATGCTGATGGTCATACATTTTCTGCAGGCCGGTGTCAATCCACCGGTGTTACCCTGTCTGCATAAGATGTATCCGGATAAGTTTTATATATTGCAACCCACTGATTTTGGTTATGTGGATATGAATGAGATAATGGCACCGTATCACTCGGATAATAATCAAACTCTTGGCGAGCTGTTACTTAATTTTTTGCATTATTATAGCATATTTGAGTATGGTAAATTTGCGATTTCAGTTCGCGTGGGTGGTGTGCTACCTATAGAGTCGTGTCGCTCATCAAAATCTGTGAAGAACGATATTCATCAGTGGAATGAGCTGTGTATTGAGGAACCCTTCGATTTAACAAATACTGCGCGTTCTGTTTATGATCCAGAAACCTTTGATCGCATTAAAGCAATCTTTATGGCTTCTTATAGACGTTTAGAATCTACGCGCAATCTTAATTCAATATTCGAAGATTATGAAGGGCCGACAATCCAGGTGCCACAGCTAACTGAAGATTCGGATAATGGTTCGGGGCATAAGCTTCCAAGTGGTGCATCATCAAAGTCAACAAGTGCATTGCCCTCACCGAGGCAAATGGTTGACAAAGCAACAACAGCCACTTGGAGCGATATTCAGACTAAAGTGGAGCTGCCTGAGATGGAAACCATTGTGGAAGAGCAAGCTTCACGGCCGAATCAAGTAGGAAGTGAGGATATGATTGAGGAGATTAACAGTACAGAAAACTCTCAATAGACTAAATACGATCATTATAACTAATATCATATCAAATCCTCTTCGACTTCGACTTCAACTTCAATTTAAATTCAATTTACTGCATTTCACCCATTCCATCTCAAGACCATTTAAAAAAAGTTGGGAAGATATTGTTGGTTGATGTCTAACGTTTAGCTAATGTTTAGCTACAGCTTGCACCGGACTTACACTTTTAAATTTTACGTTAGACACTTAACATTTAGATCCTTATAATTTGAAGGATTCCGTTGCAAGCATTTGTATGACCTAAGGAAAATCATAAAAAGAAATTAACTTAAAAAAACTCAACTCTCGCAAAATATGGTCGAAAAAAAGCTCAAAAACCTGCAAGCAAACCTTTTCAGTCAAGTTTCGCACAAAGCAAAATCCAAAACAAAACTACAATATAAAAAAAAAATATTTCAAAAAAAAAATTATAAAAGTATAAAAATCAAACACCAAAAAAATGAAAAAAAAAATTAGCCAAAAAAAATGTTACCAAAAAAAAAAAATCAAGAAGAAAATAGAGCATACACTAGAGTACACAATATGCATATACATATGTATGCATGCATATGTATATGACATAAACAGATATTGAATTAGTGATAGGGAAAATTAGGGCCTAGATCTATTAAATGCAGCGCACATTTTCTACATTTTTCGAATTCTAATGCACAATTTATAAACATCTTACCACTTTTTTATATAACAATTGACGAAAATGTAAAAAAATGCGCTCAAGTCTAAAAATACTATGAAAAATTGCTGCGGTCATTTCGAAAGCCTCTTAGAAATACCAAAGAGAACAACAAATTGTTAAAAGACAGAGCTGACATAAAACTACAAAAAAAATTTATAAAATCAATAATAAACACACGAAAAAAAAAAAAAAATATTTATACGCATTACTATTGCTTCCTATAAAAATAGGGGTTTAAACTTCTAGCCTAGTTGAAGAACTTTAGCTGGCCTTAAAGAAGCTACCAAAAAGAGGCAATTGATTAACCAAAGCATCAAACATATAACTTTTAATCTTTTACCCCCGCAAGGGGTAAAAGTACACACTTTACCTTGGCTTCTCTCTCTACCAATCTTCTTTATTATCAGTTAAATACAATAGATTATAGATATACATTCTCTGTGACATGATTTATTCAGTCTATACACACTTTACTCTTTGTCAGATGTAGTAACAACCTCCAACCTCTGTTTGGAGTAAAACATTTTGAAAATTTACCTTAAAAACTTGCTCTTATTTGCGAATCATATATACATACACAGCATGCATAAACTTTTCTTAGTAGCCTGGGGTGTAAGTAATTATATTATTATAAATACACATTTATAGCACACAGCTAACTAAACATCAAGTGTAAAGCTAATTGTAATTGTTCGGCATTGTTCTTCGTGCTCAGCGCTGTTCGATCAGCCTATGCGATAGAGAGAGCAAAGCTTATCTCAAGCGTGTTACCTACAGCACTCTCTGTTCGAACATTGCCAAAGCTCAGCAAATGTTTTAGCTAGTGCACTCTCTTTGTATGGCTGCTGTGCGAGCGAATGTAAACGTTGGTATTGGAATATCACTTGTAACTATATTGGCTCAAGCACTGTTAAGCTCGCTTTGAACATGTTTGGTATGTTGAAGGAGTCTCCCTTAAGTACGATGCGTATTGCGACTGTTATATAAGAAAAATCTAAGTACATATAAAATACTTTGCGGTTTCTAATGGTTACCAGTTGTACTTGAAATAATTATTCCCTAGGGCGCAACATAGGATGTGGTGGAGAAAATCAAATCACAGCTTGCATATATGCAGCACAGCTGCTGCTTGTGTGTGGGAGTGGCAACTAAGCGTGTTACCACGTAGTAACATGTACGGTAATTTGTTGCGTTCATCTGTGCATCTGTTATGATGTCATCGAACTCCTCATCAATGGCTGCGGCATTGGCAATGGCAACCAAAAATGTCAGCTCGCCAAATTATTACATCAATTGCAATGCTCAATTTCAGTTGAGCTGCAGTATGTACGGTGGTTGATGTTGAGTAATTGATATAATGACAGGACACGCAGGCATCAAAAACCATTAGAGTTGTCGCCCACTTAATGTTGGAATTGTCAACGGGATTAGTGACCAAGTGCGTTGCAATGTGATGACACAAGGGATGCCAACTTATCAATACGTGCTCTAATACCATATCGACGCATTCACATACGCATTCGTAACGTTAACATTGGTATTGGTATTGGCAATGACATTGGCATAGGCATAGGCATTGGCATTATCATTGAAATTGGCAATATGCGTTGATTGTGGGTGTAGTTATCGTTATCATTATCGGAGCGTAGCGAACAATTGTCACATTAATTTGTGCATATGTGAAAATTTTTGGTAATTAAATGAGCCAAGTTAGTCTGCACCACCTTAACTTGCACTAACCATTGTGCCATTTAGCCTATTGGGAAAACATTTTTCATTTCAATGTCGCCCTCAACGAATGTAATTAAAGCATTCTGTGTGCAGCATTGTTAATGGCCATTGCATTTGCATATTGATGCTGGACAAATTCAAATCAAAAGCCATTTGACACCTCGGAGAATACCGAAGATGATTTGCAAAACAATAGCGATTGGTATGGAAACGAACCGAGTCAAATGAAGCCTTAGACCTTATGCATTCATTATAAATTTGGCTAAAAATTAATCCGGCCAGCAATTTGCGGCAAGTATGATGATGATGGCATCCCCCTTTTTAAAAAGAACAGCAGCAGCAGCTGCAGCTGCCATTAAAATTCCTAGGCAAATCCAAGTTGCCCCTGGTCGGGTCGAGTTGAGTTCGGTTGGGTTGGGTTGGGTCGTGGCTGGCTCTTTGCACAAATAATTACTCATTGTCATTGTAATTGGCGTGCGGGCGCTAAATGGATTCAAAGGGGAATGCTTGGATAGAAACGAAACGAATAGAACAAACAGGGTATACGGAACAAGGAACAAGGAACAGGAAGAGGTACACAGTATAGACAGTATAGGGTAGAGTTAAGAACGGCTTTGACAACTTGTGACATTTTTGCTTTTGGCTCTAACTTGATTATTTCTGAGTTTCATAGTATGAGTACCATGATGACTAAGCAGAATAGAATGATGAAATGGAGCTGACTTGAACAGAATGCAGACAACAACAACAACAACAGACAACAACAACAACAATGATGATGATGTTGTTAAGTTTTTGGGCCCTTTTGCTGCTCGATTACTTATTGCTAAGGGAACTTTGTTGTTGCTGTGGTTGTTGCTTTTACTGCTGTTGGTCTGTGTGTTTTTCTTTACATTTTCCTCCTTTTTTTCTGTACTTTCATTATGTACTCATATGTGAAGGGGCTGCTGTTAGTGAGGACGTGGTGAAGCATACGCAGATGATCCCCAATGGACGTTGGGTTATATTGTGCGCACGTACTGGAATTTTCATTTTATGTCATTTCAATTTTCCTGCCTTCAGTTTTTATAGACGCAACGAAAATGAATCGAACGGAAAAAGGGTTAAATTGAAAGATGCAGCAACATCAACAACAACAACAACAACAACAACAACAACAACAACATGAACAGCAGCACTATCATCAGCAACAACAACAACAATTGCTAGTTGTCTACCATTTTCGGCTTGGTTGCTGCCTCTAGTGTGTTGCCTTTGGGATCTCTGTTGACGTGCCATGAGATTGTTGCTTGTCTGTTTGTTTGTCTATTTGTTTGTTTTGTTGCTTTCTGCCTCTTTTTTTTTACTCTTTTACTTTGTTACTACTTCTTTTTTTTTTACTTTTTGATGCGAGCATTTTACTAGCTGGACAAAGTCCATCCAATCTCTGGCCCCATTGTGCGTTAGTCATGAACAACAAATTACCTGCGGCATGTGAAAGAAACTGCAAAACAAAGTAAAGAAAAAGGCAAAAAAAGTAAAGCCAAGCAAAGCAAACTAGGAGCAACTGCAGTCAGAAGCGTTAAACAGAAGCGTTGACAGCTCTGTGCCGTACCCAATCCCCATAGATCCCCAGTGGCCAACTGCTAACTGCTAACTGCTCCATTGCCTTTTCGCTTTTCGCTTTTTGATGTACTCGCACTGCATTTGGTGGCTGTTAACTTGTCTATATAGTTTTTAGTTTTAGCCACAAATATATACAAACACACAAACAAAAGTAATCATTTAATAACCTCTTTTTTCCACTATTTGCTCTTCTAATTGCAGGTAAGCTTACTACTACAACTACAACTATAACAACTACTACTACAATACTACAATCATTGTAGTAATAATAACAACAATTTAAAACCACGAGAATAAATAAATACCGTTAGCGTAAGTGCTTGTCTACAATTTTAATTAGTTTTAAATGCAATTTAATGCATGTGTTTTAGGCCATGTTTTTGTTGGCCAACTGTGCACTTAGCACAATTTAACTTTTACCCACACACACGCATACAAACATACATACTCACACTTAAAAGCTAACACACACACACACACGTGCATACATAAAATTTTAATTCTGTAACAATAAATCATTTGCAATGCAATGAGCGTTCGTGACAAATGTTTGCCTGCATAATTTAGATACACCCACACACACATGTGTGACTGTAACTAGATTGTGTATATGTGTGTATATAGTATATACATTGCCGCACAATTAGAAACACATTAAATATTTAAAACACTGGCACACAGGCAAATGTAAACATTGTTTGGAAAGCTTTAACAAAACATATTTGTTTGCTTAGCCAACAGATGCCCCGTGTTAAGTCGCTGATTAACGGATTCAAACGGTTCATTATAGATCAAATATAACCAGTAAACAAACATACTAAACATGAAATTAATTATATGTGTAAACAGTCAAGCTTCTACATATATTTACACCAAATTACCCCAAAAATTATCTAAGCAAAACAATCGAATCGATAGCAAAGCAGCGCTTGAGGCTTATTTCTAGCGAATAATTATTCAAATTTTTATATTATACTTTGAATATAGATTCATATTATAATAAATATATTCAACTTTGAATATATATTCATAATTCTATCAGGATTTATATATTTATCGGTTATATCCAACTATTACCTATGCAACTTTCCAGTCGAAAGTTCTTTAAATTTTTAGTACCATGTTGACTTTTAGCAACTTTTTGTTAGCATATCCTTTTTTTTCAATACAAAGGATATATATTTTAATACATCATACGTGCGATTGACAATTTCCAAATTTTGTATGTTAGCTTTTTATATAGTAGTAGTTTCATTTGAATAGTCTGAAAGCCTGATGACACACCAGACGTACTTTTATTACCAATCTTTTACTATAAAACTTCTAACAAACACATACACAGTAACTCACACACGCACACAAAAGCAAACACGAAGTCCTTTTATGATACATTTCAAATATTTCAACCATTTTATTTCTGCTTGTGTCACTATTTCAACACTATCTATCCATCTATCCATCCATCTATATATCTATATATATGCTATAGACCCCCGCCCAGTGCATCATCTGCTCAATGGATAACGCCCTATCAATAGCACCAAAAATCAATCAGCCAATGTCGACGTCAATAAAAAACGTGTAACCCCAAACTATACGCATGCTCTAAGGCATGTAAGCATGTTATACAGCACACACACACTCACACTCACACACATACAGTTATATAGAAGCCGTAGCGTATACCAATCAAGCGCATTTATTATGCATTTTTCATACGACAATTTTTTCAGCACTTCAAGTAGACCATTTAAAATCAACCGCATAAAAAGCGAACGCATAGCACTCGAATACAAATACAGATACATATAAATATATATACATATATACAGCATGTTAGTGCAGCCTTTGTATATGGTGACTTGCATATATGTATGTGTGTTTGTGAGTGTATCAATAAATGAAAAACGCAAATTACCCGCATTTTTTACAAGCATTTTTATATTGAAATTTGAAATTTATGCGCATTCGCATTCAGTTCGTGCATTGCAGATTATAGATTACTGCATGGCCATGTTATATTTCTGTGTATGTGTGTGTGTATGTGTGTGCATCTTATATCCAATCATGATCCATGCTATATCGCTATCATCTCTAGCAGACACTTAAGTCTATCGATAAACGTGGCCTTTATTGATTTTCATCGCTTCTTGCCGGGCAACAAAAAAGCTACAAAAAAACGCAACAAAATTCATAAATTTAAATAGCCGCTTCACATGGAGCAACACTTAAAGCAGCAACGCTAAAGAAGCCCAAAAAATTGTGTGGCATAAATCATCATGCAACCGTTGGGAAAGCTTTCAGTTGTTTACATGTTTGTATATTCCCCTCAATAGTCGCATAGCTTGAACAATACCTGAACCTTCTTAAATGAAAAAGGGTTGCTTACCCGCTTAACTTATCGCATATCGTTTACCCATCCAAGTCCAAGTCCAGGCGTTGACGCTCACGCCCACACTTAAAGTTTTCCCATTCACATGCACATACCCAATGCACATCCCTATAGCTGAAGTCCTCCTCGTAGTTGTCCTTTGGCTTTTCACACATTTGCATATCATTTGCAGGGCTCTGAGGCTAAAAGGGGGGCGTGCCACGGCTGCTTATCGCTGCGACACTTGCTGCACTGCGCCGCGCCACGTCGCTTTGCATCGCATTTTCTGTTGCCTACTTTCGGGGGCCAAGCATTTCCGTTGCCTGGGCACGCGCTTGTTAGAAGCGAGCTCTTAACGGTTTCGTGTCATTTTTTGCATTTCCTTGTGCATTGCTTTTAGTGTTTTTTTCCTTACTGCTTTCACTTCGTCCTTATACCCTTCTTCTAAGGGCATTACAATTCGTGCATATAATCTGTTGAATAATTGAAATAACAGAGCATAAAATAGACAACAAATAGCTAACTTTTTGCCTCTCTTTTTCTCCTTCTCTCTTTATCTCTTTTGCTTTTTTCTACACTGTTATTAATGACAAACCTTCAAGGCCAATTTACTGCTTTCTACTCTATAGTGTGTTAGGGTATTGGCTGTTCGGTTATGTCCCTTATTGCGGGCTTCTCTTTTAACTTTTTTTTTTGATTCTTGACTCCTCAGAGTTGCGGCTGCCGCCCTCAAGTGTGCGGCCTTATCGCGTGCTACGTAGTGGCACCTTCAGACACAGTAGCTGTTGCAGCAGCAGTGGCAGTGGCAGCGACAGCGACAGTGGCAAGCAAGTGATTTTGGCCAAAGCAGCATTAAACTCAGTTGCCGCAACTCGCCAAATAAATCACAGAACATAGACAGATAATGTGAGGTAGCAAAAGATTGGCAGTGAGAGAAAAATACAGTGAGACTGAAAGAGAAAGAGAGAGCGGGAGAGCGTGAAAAACTGTGTAATAATAAATAAGTATAAATGTTTGAATTATAGGTGTGTGTGTGTGTGTGTGTGTGTAATAGTAACCCGTAAATTTATATGTGTACGTGTTAAAAACTTCTCACGTGTCAGTCGTTTATGCCACAGGACAGGCTTTATCTGCATTGCAGCAGCAGCAGGAGCAGGACCAGGAGCACCAGGACTAGAAGCCAAAGCAGCATCGATGGCTTAAAAACTTGGTAGTGTCTTGCATATCATTTGCATTTTCTTGGGCGATTATGCATTTGCTTTTATTGTGGAAACTTGATGATGAATGTGGCAAGACAATGCTGCAATTAGTGTGGCAGGACACTTGCCGCGAATCTCATGCATGTCAAGTGTGCGCCATAAGAAAGGAGAATGAATGAAGTAAGCTGTATTTAATGCCGGGCGGATAGCTTCAATGCGCTTCAATTAAAATCCAACTTGAATACAGCAATTGCGACAGTTTGCCACGCCCACATTTACCCCGCCCACTGCCATGTACTTGCCCACTTTAATGCAGTGTGATTAATTTCAACGCCCAGCATCGTTTGTAACCTATTTGCATGCAGTGCGACTTCACAATGAGTAGGAGCAAAGCGGACCAAGGCAGCGCGAGAGAGAAAGAGTTGTGTAGAGAGCGAGAGAGCAATAGAGATTCGCGACAGGATAATCCCCAGCTCGTTGCCGTTGCCGTTGTCCTTGCTGTACTGCTTTATGCTCGCTGTCTGTCTGCATTTTTGTTGGTAGCTGCGATGTTTTAAGTAATTTTTTAAGAAAACCAAAGAAATTAAAAAATAAAAAATAAAATGCAAAAGCAATGGGTAGGATAGGAGGGGAGGGGCGGGGTGGGGTCAGGCTGTAGATGGAAATGCAGAAAGAACTCAGTGAACGCGTTTGGTTGGGAAATGTTGGCAAGGATAAGACTTAAGGGTCTGTTACCTGGCAAGCGTGGACGAGTCATGGACATGGCTGGAGTAGGACAGCAGAGCACAGCATGGGACAGGACATGGCAGGGTAGTATAGGGCAGAGCAGGACAGGACTCGTCGTTGGCAAAAATATTACAAAAAACGTGCCAAACGTTTATTTAAAAGGATTTATGTGCGTTACGTGCTAAATGTGAAATAATAATTTTTCTTACTTTCTTCAGCTTCTTTTTTTGCTTTTTTTCTACAGTTTTTAATGCCATTTTTAATGCCGCACATTGTGTGCAATGCAGCCAAAGCCAATGTGTGTATATACCTATATATATAAGCTTATATGTGTGTGTGTGTGTGTTTGTGTATTCAGTGTAAGCGAGAGTAGAAGAGAGTAAAGCAGACTAAAGCATTTGTGGCTGGCATTAACTCAAGTCCTTTGCCATTTTTATTGAGCTGGCCAACGCGTGAAATTGTTGTGGGCCGCAACTCGAGTGAAGCAACTCTTTGGCCATCTTCGTTGAAGCAGAGATTTCTCTCTCTCTCTGTTCGAGACTTAATTGCATTTGAAGTTGTTCCAAGCTCATGACTAGTGACTGTGATGCTCTTCAGTCCTGAGTCTACATAGACCAGAAAGGAAAAGTTTTTTTTTCTCCTCTGCTTTTTTTATTTTGTATTCGTTTCTATAGTTTGTGGCTGCCATTGCCAATTTATGGCTCCCCCTTTGATTCCACACTTACTTCTTCTATCTCTATTTGTGCCTGAGTATCTGTATGTGTGTCTCTCTTTTGGGGCAGTTGCTTTATTCGCATTGAAATCGAAAATGCGTAACCAACTGGGGAATAGTGTTGTATTGAGGCAGAAAGGAATAGACAGTTCCATCGTTAACTTTAGATTGTAGACTGAGAAACTGAGAGGCTGAGAGACTGCGACTGCGACTGCGACTGAGACTGACACTGGCCACAACAATACTCTAAACTTACTTACTTTCTTATTTTGCTGGTCCCCACAGTTCCAACTGAGTTGTTCGTCTTGGCATTATTATTATTATTATATTTTTCTTTTCCCTTTTCCTTTGCCGTTGTTTTTCCCTTTGCCTTTGCCTTTCCTCTCCACTGGTCACCATTCCAGGAGTACGTTTGTTTTGCTGCCCGCACGCATATAGCATAATAATTAGAGGGTGTCCTGCAGACGTCCTGGGCCGTTAATGCGAGAGTCTCAGTCAGACACAAAAATAGCAAAAAAAGAAAAGTAAAATAGAAATAAGAAAACAAAATATAAACCCAGACACATTGTGGACTTCATTTTGCGGCACAGAAAAGTTTCTTAATTTTTTTCCTTTCTTCCTTCTGCTGCTTCTGTTGCTTTGGTGTTGCTTTCCTTTCTCTTTGTCAGAGCACAGAAGAAAGAATGGCAAGAAAGTAGGAACTTTTAATATAATTTGGTAGCAGACATTGCAGCAGCCGTCGCCTTGAGCTGAAATAATTAAAGGATATCCAGGCCTGGTGGCAGCCCTCATCTTAAAGCCTCCACGTTGTACCTGTATCAGTGCGTGGCAGTTGCATGAACTTTACCCAAGCATAACTTATGCATGCATACAGCTTGGCGCAATGCCATATGCTACCTGCCACCTGCCGCCTGCCACCTGCTGCAGCTCATTCATGGGGCACATGTGTGCATGCCTAATGTTTAGTTTTTGCCAGCGTCTTCGTAAGTTTCTTTCGTTTTTATCCTGGCTTATTACCTTACCTTAAACTTGGCTAAGGTTGTTGACTGCTGCAATTTGTTGGCACAGACAGACAGACAGACAGACAGCCAGACAGTCGACCCCTAAATGCTGTATGTGTTGCATGTGTGTGTGTGTCTATATGGGGCTGTTGTCCTTGGGGTGCGTCTCTTAGACATGTGCAGCAAAAGCGAATGCCCAGCATAAATTGAAATTCATATTCAAATGCGCACACGAAACATTCCCTCTCACTCTCTCTCTGTCTGTTTGTCTCTCTCTATTTTCCATGCTCTATCTGCAATGCTCTTTCAGTATATATCTGTCTGTACATTAGGGACGCAGTTTTTCTACTAATTTTCATTAGCCAACAAACGAAAACGTTAGCTGATGTTGTCCCCAAAGTAGATGACCGCCTGCATATCCTTGCTACAGACAAGTGTCAAATGCTTTGAACGCACTCAAGTGAAAGTAACTCCATGTCCGACGTCCGACAGAGCCAGTAAGCTCCGTTGCTTTTTATGTTTTTCAATTCAATTAACAAAATGTAAAGTATTGCAGTTGCCCTTAACTCCACAAGTTGAAATATTTTGAAGCTAAAGCAACCGGAGAGAATTGCATTACCAAACAGATTAGGCACTAAAAACTTCTCAGTCATTCAGACTGGTTTTCCCAGAGAGAATATTAAAGTACGTATAAAACTACTCAAAACTTTTCAAGAATATTTTTGATTAGCTACAAATAAAACTATATATATATATATATATATATATATATATATATATATATAAATAAATATAGAGAAACTAAAGGACCTTTTAACTAACGAGTTAGTACTTATGTTCCGAACTTTATGCACCTGCTCCTATGGGAATAAGTCCTGCTGCCAAGAAGGCATTTGGCCTGTTCCATAATTGTACTTAAAGCTGAATAATTTTAGTTTTAGTCAGAGGAAGAATAAAGTATACTATAAATAGTTATCAGGCTTAACAGACATGTTATACTGGATGAAAATTATAAACTCTGGCAACAGTTTCTCTTGGAATGCAACAGAATTCATTTATAATCCAACACATAATCGGATTTAAAGTTATATTTTTTTTTTTATATGTGCAATTTAAGAATTAAACAAATCTTTTTAAAGCCTTGGCATTTGTCTGGTTTATTTCCGCAACAATGCGTTCAATAAAACTTCAATTAAATTAAATAAATCTCAGAGAAAAATGCGAAAGTTTTCATCAGGACAGCCACTGTCCGTTGCAGAGCAATCAACAAACAGCCTGCGGTCATCATTAAATGTCTAATTTATTTCAAAACAACAAAAACAGCAACAACAACAAGAGCAACAGCTAAAGCAATCTACAGCTAAACTGAACTGAGCTCAACTGAACTGAACTGAAGAGCAGCAACTGAGCAGCAAGCGAGAAAATTCGTTATTACAACAAGATTTTCCAGTTTTAGAATTTCCATTGGTTTTTCTCCAGCTCCAACTGTGTTTTCACTCTCGTTCTCTCTCCTTGCTGTCTCTTCTTATCCTCAACATCGTTGTCCTACAGTTTGAAACATAAAATGTATTTAATAAAAGTGGCACGTTTTCATTTTAAGTGCTGTAAATTTTAATTTAGTTGTTGCTTGTGCACAGCTGTGGCATCGCCGTGCCGCCCACACTGCCGCACCGCCACGCTGCCACATTGCCAGTGTCAGTACCAGTAGCAGTAGCAGTAACTGCCCCAATACCAGCCCCAATACTAACACCAAAACCAACACCCCAAGCAGTAGCCTTAGCCGAAGAAGAAGGGGCGTGTCAGGGTACCATCATCAAAGCCAAAAGAAACTTTCGATAGAGATCAGCGCGACGGGTTTCGCCTTCATTACCAAGAAACGGAAGTGACTTGTAATGAAGCGCAAAGCATTTGGCTCACAATATTTATTTTATTTTTTTTGTTTTCTTTTTTTTTGTCTTTTGTATATTCTTTATTGTTGTAGCTGTTGTTGTTGGGGCTCATATCTGTAGTCCAAGTTGTGCTTTAATGAGTTTTATCAGGGCGACAGTTTGACAAAAATTGACTGCCATTTTGTTGGGCCTCAAGCTGTAAACAAAACTTCTTGGCCCGGCAATCAAACAGAAAATATGTTTTACTTAGTGCTTATTTATGAATATTTATGAATGCGACAAAACTTTTTGTTCCCTCTGTTCTGTTCTGTTCTGTTCTGTTCGGTTCTGTTCTGTTCGGTTCCAATTCTCTCCCTACCCCACTCAATCCTTCGCATCGAAGCCTCTCTAGTCCCTCTTACACCACTGTACTGTCACGTATTTAGTTTGTTTATTTAAATGCGCCTTCAGCTATGCAATTGTATATTAATTCAGTCACAACTCGAACGACACGAACTTGGTAGCTCCTGCGGCCCAAGTTGTGCCGAGACAGCGACAAATGCTAACTGACAAGCCAATTTCGCTATTCTACGCTATTCTACGCTATTCAACTCTGAAGGGTAACTTCATTTTCTCTCTCTGTCTAACTCGCACATACACACACACAGTTGCGGACCCTTTGCAGCTGACAGCAACAGTAACAAAATCAACAAGCAGCAGCCATAGCCACAACAATTTCTTTTTGACTTTAACTGACACACGTCGGCGGCATTATGCAAAAACCCGGCAAAAGAGGCGAATTAAAAATGCAAATTTCACGATTCGCCATTCAAATGGTACAAGGCTTTAACCTAGTTGTCCTACCCCTCTCTTTCTCACTCTCTCTCTCTATGTCTACTTTTATGCCTAACTTTTGCAACAATTCTTGCAGAGAACTACAACAGAGCTGTAAAACTAGTTTTGTACCTTGGCAGCTGTTAATGATTGAAGCTAATAGGGATAATTGCCTATTCAAATGAATCCTTGGTAAAATGTGTAAGCAGCTCTGCCTATTGATTACAGCTAAATATACAGCTAATCGATTTATGTCTTTTGGCATTCACTTTCAGATAGAATTGAAAATCATGCTTACTCCTGTAAGAGCAGAAACCTTGAAGCTTCTGGTTACTAATAATTTTTATTAATTATTGTCAAAGATTTGATTAAATTAATATTTTATATATATACTTTAATAATACTTTTTATAATGAAAGTAATTTTTATGATATATTATAGAAATTGTATAAACTTTTATTCCCTTAAGTTTCAGTTAAGAACGATTAATCTCTTTCAAGTTTTGATTTGTAAACTCTTAAAACAAAATTCGACATTAATGGCCAGAAAGTTATTTTGATGGAGATTAATTGTTACTCTTGGCCAAGGTCATTGAGCCTTTATGAATGTTATAATAAGTATATCAAATCGGTTGCCATATATTGGATATATTACCTTTTATATAATATAGTCCCTGAGATCATCATTCAACCAGCAGACATTGACAAGAGATTTGTATACGTATTTTATTTGTATGTTTTCAATTTGCATCCAGAAGTCACATGTCTTCGTTTCGTTTTGTCAAGGACTACTCGTATATCCTTCAATAAGAATGTAACTTCTTCAAATGTATGAATACGTCTTTTATTTGCATTTTTACTTTACTTCAGCTGCTTATTTATTTGCTTATTGTATTCATTTGGCAGCCTGTACCACTCGTACCTAGCATAGAATTGGTTTC
This sequence comes from Zygothrica quintamaculata, assembly GCA_037044455.1. NCBI lineage: Eukaryota > Metazoa > Arthropoda > Insecta > Diptera > Drosophilidae > Zygothrica > Zygothrica quintamaculata. Next base: position 389,325 of record JBAMBS010001342.1, read on the forward strand.
CTTTCATCGTTCTTATCGTTCCATGGCATTTGCGTGTATGAGACAGAAAGGTAGAAAAAAAAAGGGAAAAATATGGAAAAAATTGGAAAAATTCCTTTGCATTTTCTTTTCCTTTGGGTTTTTGGTTTTGATGGTTGGCACTTTTCATATTTTAGGTATTTTCACTTGATTTTCTTTGGTAACAAAATTGCTGGTTTTAGTGGCAACGGGGCGGCGTGCGGCCGTTGTGTCAACTGGCTGCATGCCCCAATAAGTATGCAACGTTTTACCTTTTCTTACCTTTTACTTGCGTATTACATATATACCATATATACACCATGTTGTGCCAGCCTCTCGATATTGCCTGACTGTTATATCACTTTAGTTCGTTTTTTTATTGCTTTCGATTTTCATTTGGACTGTGTGCTGCGCGCACGTGCGACAATAAGAAGAAGAAGAAGCAGACGATGAGGATGCTCCACTAAACTTTCGACTTGAACGGCGTAAATTTTCCTTAAGCATGATTTTATTATTTTCTGGCCCGTGGCTCGTGTGCCGTTTGCTGCTGCTGTTGCTATTACTTCGATTGGGTTTGTTTTTCACTCGGCGTGAAATTCAATTTCCCATTTGCCATATACACAGACAAAGCAGAATAGAGTATATGCAATAGAGGAGTAGGACGAGAAGGAGAACGAGGAGTATAACATGGCCAACTAGTATGTATGTGTAGTGTCTGTCTATTCGCATGTCGTGTAAATAATCGTGACTCTATTGAGATATCCTGCAACCTTTTTGCATGCCGAGTATTAAAGTGAAAAAAGGAGGCAAGGCTGGTGAAAAGGGAAATGGAGTATTGGATGAAAGGAATGTGAAAAAGGAAGAAACCAAAACAAATGTAGTTTAATCGTTTTTCTGACTTTACTCTGCTCTCTGTATGTTATCCTTCGTGTGCCTTTCAATAGCTGAGCTTTATCAGTAGACGCCATCGCAGACAGACATGTGTATGTATGTGTGTGTGTGTGTGCCTGTATGTGTATGTGTACATATATATGCGCTTCCTTTTGCGGCAAAATTCATGGCAAATATTCTTGATTTTTATTGCGTTCGCTCACAAGTGAAATTGCTTAAAATCTATTTGTAGATTTTATTATTATTTTTGCAACAGCGACAATTCCGCCTCCTTTTGCTCTTACCCCTCTTGCTCCCTCTTACTCTTGGCATGCCAATGTCTAGCTACTACTCTTTGGTACTACTTATTTCTTCTATTTCTTCTCTTTTTTTTTTGCTTGCTTGACTACATTTGCTTTTGAGGACATTCTGCCGCTTGTGTGTCTTGATATTTCCTTATAGAATATATACACAAGTATATCCTTTTTTAGTACTTAGCTGGCGCATTCCTTTTGGGTTTATTACTTGGCTGGGTTCAATTGAAATTCATTCTGTTTATTTGGCCAAAACATGCTAACATTTACCCACATGTTGGCATATTTCTATGTGCCGCCTTCGCATACTTTTTGTCTTTATTTTTTGTGTTGGGCTTATCCCTTAACATTTCTGACATATTTTATGTGTATTATCTTATATCCTTATCAGTTTTGTACTGCGATTTCTTTTGACAACTAGCTCCGAGATTATGCGATCCCCAAATTCAATTTAATTGCTGACGAATTTACATTTTTTGCTCATTTAAAATGAAAATTATGTTTTAACCAAAGTTTATGCATTGCATATATAGTATATATATTATTAAGTATATAAAGCCAACATTAAGCACAGGAAATGGCATTGAAAATGTATAAAAAAAGGAATATATATATATATATATATAAATCATACGCACCATTTAACAATAAAAGGCATTGGCATTGGTCCTTCCGTCCTTCCGTCCTTTCACCCAATACAATGGCCCATAAACGCAACGCTTTCAAAATCACTTATAATGCCACAACACTCAACCAATACGCCCACCTACGTGCCACCTCTGCCCCTGTCCCCCTTTCAGTTCAACATGCAGCCATTTGCAACGGAAATCAAGTCGCACATGCGAAAGTAAAAATTCAAACAATTCTGTTGAGTTGCGCGTTGAATACAAACAGAAAATAAAAAGGAAAAGGAAAAGGAAAAGAGAAATTGGAAAAAAGCAAAATAAACTTGAAAAGGGAACATATTTAAAGTAATATTTTGCAACATTTAATATGTAGCATGCCACTGAACCAAGGCAGCAACAAATTCAATATTCAATATGAAACAATGGCGAGTTGAGTTAGAACAAAGAAAGCAAAGCAAAGCTAATGAATGTTGAAAATCAATTACAAAGCGAAATCGAATTGAAATGGAAATGGAAATGGAAATGGTAAGGGAAATGGCGCAGTTGTTGCATGCTACTAAAAAAAAGCTGCTGCCACAATTAGTGGCATGGCAATTGAAAAGCGAAATGAAGAAGAAAAGTTCATAAAATAAATGTAAATATGCTAAATGCTGTCAATACTAAAAAATGATATTGCTTCTAAAAATGCTGCTGCTGGTGCTGTTGATGATGATGATGATGATCTTAATGATGAAAATAAGGCACATAATGAAGCTCTTTAGCAGCTACTCAGCGACATTGATGATGACGAAGACTTCCGCTGGCAATTGCTGCGATTAAACGCATCAATGAGCCAAGTTTCGATTGACACAGACAAATGGCAAAAATCTTTAAATTGAGACAAAAATATCAAATGAAACCGAAGCAGGATAGAAAAGTAGGCAAAGAGACAAAGGACTGACAAAGCAGACTGCCAAATACTCTACTCTATAAGGATTTAGCTTTAGGAACTGAGCAATGCCTAGACACAAGGCTATATTCGACATATTTATTATGATTCCTGCTAGTATATTTAAGGATATTCAGCTGCAGAGAGAGTATATTATGTAGCCTATTGCCTTTGCAGGGCTATCGGAGCTAGGAGAATTGAGAAAGAGGGAGAGAAATAGAAAATGCAGTCGTGAAATTTAACAACTTTCGATTTTCAATTTACTTTTCCCCACGCGCTTTGTGTACCTTTTCTTTTTCTCTCTTGCCTTTTCTTTCTTTATTTTTACGTTTCTTTATGTGATTTTTATCTCTTGGCGCCTGTTTTGAGTTTAAAGTAAACTTTAATTGAACCTGCTCTTTCTGTGTGTATGTGTGTGTGTAAGTATCTGTATGTGGCACGAGCAGGCATTAAAGTTTTAAACATTGCTGCATGCAGCTCTGCAGGCACATTTCAATGTTCATTAAATAAGTAACATGCAGCTGGCAAACATTAAAAATGAAGTTTAATATAATGACACATTTAATGATTGCATTTGCTTGCCTCCCCCTGCTGCCACTGCTGCCACTGCTGCCCCTGTTGTCCACTGCTTCATCTGCTACACCTCATGCTGCACCTGGTCAAACTCACGTACAGTTGATGGCGTATAAAAATAATACTTGCATGTTGCAAGGAGTCAGAGAGTAGAGTGTATACAGTAGAGAGCAGCAGAGTCAGCAAATTGTGGCATAAGGCGCTGCTAACGAGCACAAAACAAGGAGCCATTTTCCACTGCTTATATTGGTATCTTGTCTACTGAGTGCTGCTGTCGTTGTCTAGGCTCCTTGCTACTGTCTTAGTCTTCGTGTAAGTCTTTGTCTAGCAATGTAGCAATGTGGCAGAGTGGCAGAGTGGCAGTCATTGTCCGTCTTGTCCTGTTTGTTCATATACACAATTACCAGCTAAGGCGATTTGCAAAGGACAACAGGAGACAAGAGAAAGGGAGAGATCACATCAGGTGCGGCTACTGGCTGGCACTCAAGTGCTGTTATGCCATTGTCTGTCGAAATGTCCTTTGCATCTACTTTCTATCCTTCTTCATATCCTTTCACCCCGTTGCTTGTTTGACAATGTTTACAGGTGCAAATTTCAAAGTGAATTGCTTTTCTATCGTTTGGAAAAGTGCTGCAACACGCAAGCATAAGTAAAGGCTTCTATTTCTCGCTCTCATAGACAAGGGTCCAAATTAGTTCAGGCCAAATACAAATACCTACACACTCACACACACACATACAAGCAGAGCTTTGCTTTGTATGTGACATATCTTTTACGCCGCTGGCACTTAGTGAAATTGCTAGAAAAGCTGAGTTAAGCGGATTTCTATATATATATATATAGAATTATATATAAATATATGTTTATATATATATATTTGTGTGTGTGTGTGTGTATTGTATATAAATACTTGTATATTGTTGTCCAGTTAAGTCTTTGTGGGCGTAACACTTTGTCATACAATACCTGTCCGCCCAACTTTAAGTGGAGCTTTATGTGTGCATTGATTGTCAGACCCTTTCATTAAGTATGTGTGTGTGTGCCTGTGTGTGTTTGTATGTGTGGTTTTGTATAGCAATTGACAGACCATTGTCTGTCGAATGTCTCTGCAACTGTCTCTGTCTCTGTGTCTGTATGCGATTTGTTGTGTGTGCATTTTAATTGAATTCTGTGAACAGAACATTTATTAACAATAATTGCATTTCATATGCCAAAAACCGGACTGTCCACAAGTGTCCAAGACTAATTTATCAATAACTGTATAAAAGGGTATGAAGAAGGAGGTAGGGCAAGCAGCAAGCAGCAAGCATTGGGGCAACCATTGAAATCTATAGAATTTAAAGTGTAGGAATCATATGCAAGCACACACCACACAGATACAGTTACACACTTCAATTTAAGCAAAAAACTTTGCAAAAATAATGAAGCATAGCTTGAGGCGCACAAACAAAACGTGGCACGCACGCAAATTGCAAACAAGCGAAGCAAACAAACCCACAACAAACCAATGAAAACATAACACCCACCTGACCACAACATATAACCATGTAGAAGCATTTTTGGCCATAGTTGCCATCATCATCATCATCCTACACATCCTTCATCCTTCAGTCCTGAGTCTCGCCTGGCACACCTCTGCTGGCTTACCATGTGTCTCAGTGGGAATGCTGCAGGCCAAAATAAACGTAAAGTTACGCAACTGTAGAGTTTTGCATAAAATGCTGCCAAAAATAAAGGCAACCCTCTATGCACATACACCCAAACTCGCACACACCCACACACACCCACACACACTGCCCACATTTTGAGTGATCAACCAAGGCAAGCATTTTTGTTGAATTTATTTTGCCGTGTGCTGCGTCTGTTGCTGCTGCTGCCCTTCATACTGAAACTGGGTTTGGTTCCACATTCCTCTGGTTGCAGCCTGTCTCTGGTTTGGGGCGTGTCTAACCGCTTGTAGTACCCAAAGGATTACCTGGACTTGTGCTTGTTCCTGTCACACAGTCAGTGTCAGTGTTGTCTTGCTCCTGCATTGGCTAGCTGGCTGCCTTGCTGTTAACTTGGCTAGCTGGCTGACTGGGCAACGCCTGTAATTCGCCTGGCGTCCAATGTCACGCACTTGTGAGCTCGTTTGCTCATCAATGCGACAGTTGCACCCTTTCCATTCCACAGAATAGTATAAAAAAAACCCAACTTAAGCCACCCATTCGATAAAATTGCAATAGCCTGATGCTGGCTTTGTGCCTCCACTCCCACTGCACTCCCTTCTGCTTTAACTGTTCAACTGCAGTTGCATAAAAGTCAGGTAACTCTTTTACATTTCGATTTGATTTTGTAGCTTGGGCTTAGCTGCTCAGTTGGACCGAAAGTTTACACAGTTTATACTCTACCACACACATACCAGAGCACACCTCAATACACTTATACAAAGCTATTGCTCTTTTATTGATTTGCCTCTTGTAGTGGCTTCTCAGTTATTTATGTACGAGCAGGGATAGCAGAAGTCTATGTAGAAGTCTGTACTTAGTTTTCACAACATTTTCCAGTAACGCACTTTTATTTGAAAAGTTGTTGAAGCCAAAAACTTTTTGCCCTAAGTCTTCTACTCTTTCTCTCACTCTCTCTCTCATATGTTCTCTGGGGAAATAATCAATTTTTGTTAAGATATGCACATAATCAAATTTATATTTCATTGGCTTTCCCATTGATTGGCCATTGTTCTTTGATATTGTTTAAATATTTTCAACTTTTCATTTATCATTTGTATCTGTTTCGATTCGTAATTAAACTTTATTTTTCCTCTTCTCTGCTTTCATTACAGGTAAGCCCAGACACATGTTTTATACACCCAACACAGGTTTGCTTTACGTATATATAGTATAGTATATATAGTATAGTCGAATAACTTTTGGAGTTGACTGTTCCAGTAATTTCTACTAATTCACCCATCAACCCGAAAAGCACAAAATGTCAAGTACAAGGCTAAAGATCATAAATCTTTGTGCCGCCCAACAAAAACTAAACACATACACACAGCAAGCGAGTGAGAGTGAGAGAGAGAGGGCAACGCGTCATAATTTAAGAGAGCGGCAATGTGCCAGGACATGCCACAGGATTGTTCTTTCACTTGTTGTTATTGTCGTCGCTGGGAGCGAAAAATATAAATGTCCAATTTGCGCAGCGTCTGTGTAACTTTTTGCGCCAAATGATTAACTTGATTTATGCGTGTGGCGACAAACTTTCAGACTTCTTTTGCCACATACACACACACATTCACCTTAGCCCTGGCACGCCCACACACGCCTGTATGCCAGGTGTTAGCTACAACATTCAACAAACACCCACACACACACAGCATAAAAAACTCATTCGCACACTCGCACAATCATTTACAGGGCAGCAGGGCGTTAATTTCCTCTTGGCACTAACTTGCCGTCTATTGCCTCACTTTAACTGTAGTTGCAACGCCCCAACGCCTCATCGACCCTACGCCAGATTCTCATTTCTACACCTTTAACTTCAATTTCTTCTTTCTCCCTCTGTGTATATAGCTGGTTGTGTATGTGTGTGTGTGTGTAAAAAAGAACTACGCATAAGTCTCCTAACAAGCGCCATTAGTTTCTCTGGCCTCTCCCAAGTGTTCGACAGCTGGCGACATTCTCGTCGCTCGGTCGCAGTGGCCTCATTTGTTTTAATGTGTCAATTTGTTGACAATCTGCTCTGTGTGTGGTTGTGACTGCCATATACTATATGTGTGTGTGTGTGTATGTATGTTTTGTATAGGGTTGTTGCGCATACGCCGCATATTGCATATTGCCTGTGTTGGATAAGTTAGGCAAATTCACTCTTACACTCGCACACACAAATCCACACACACACACACACTGACTTACACCTGTAATCTGTCATTTGGCGCTTTAATAAACGTTGGTTTCAATGGGAGGCGTGGCATTTTGTACAGCCCACTTTGATTTGCCATATTGTTTATAAAACTTTGCTACATATTTTTTTACGATAATTTTTGGTTTTTCCTCTTTTTGTTTTTGTCCTTATGTTCCTTATGTTCTGCTTCTTCTTCTTCTTGCTGTTTGTAGTTTGCGGCATTTGTTGCCATTTTGTGGGTTTTATCGCATTTGCTTCTCGCTGTTGGCAACAGTTTTTATGGCTGCCAAAGTTCTTGGCCATTTTGACATATTTTTCACGCTCTGCTTTTATGTTTACCAATTGTTCCACAGAGCACAAGCTTTAGGCCTTATGTTCTCCCACTAGCTCTTGCTTCCTTTCTTTTTGGTTTTTTGTTTTCTCCTTGCGACCATAAAACTGTTTTGTCTAGTACCCTTCTCCCCTCTATCTTGCTGTTCTCGCTTAATATTTAATGCTTTCGACTTAACATTTAACTTGCCCCAAACCAATACTTTCTTATACGAGTTACCAAACCTACTCCACCTACACTTCCTCTACCCCTACTGTATTGCATAACTGTACACATTTCCCTTACTATCGATCAAACTGTTAACTGATTAACCATTCACACTTTTCAGTTCATTCTATTCATTAAAATGCGCCTTTGTGGCAATAAAAAGCAGCTAAGTGAATTTGTTCGACCTCATTCGCAGCTCATCTTGCTCGACATGTGAATAGCCATTAAATTTTTTTATTGGCTGCTAACCGAATTTGCTACGTTTGTTGCCATGAAAACGCACTTAACGGCAGTTTTCTATTTTTTTATTATTTTTTTTTAAACTCTGCAGAAGTTTTTTTTTCCATCTTGTATAAATTTTGTGGCAACATAAAGCATAAATGTTTCTACTTAATAACTTACCTAGAAGCCACCCGCGGTGCTGAGACTTATGAGTAGCATAGACACACAGCACTAAAACCCATACACACATATGCACACTTGTTGTGTCATATATCACAGTTATTAGAGGTGTATTCCTAGGGTGTTATTGCATATTTTATTTGGTTACTTTTTTACTCTTTTACGGTAAACCCAAATAGATTTATTATTAACTTATAACTACGAAATCAGCTTAATTTTATGTTAAGATAAAAGGCAAACAGTTAAAAGACTTCAGATACTTATTATCTCTGGCATATATATTAAATGGTGGCAACCCTGTAAATATAAAATATATCTAGCGGACTCTACGCAAAATGCCAAAGTTTAGTTATATATTCGTTTCAGTCGAAATGATGTTGAAGCTGTTGCTGTCGTTGCAAGTTTTTAGCAAAAGTCTTAACAATATATACAAAAGTACCTATAGCTTATATGAAAAATCCATCATCTATTGACAAATCTATTACCTTAAAGTACGAGATCTTTTCAATATCTAGAGAGTTGCCCAATATATATAGAGCGAAGAGGTATGATACGATTTCTATCATACGATTTCTATTCGGTCAAATGAGGTGTCCGTCTTCACCTATTTGAGGTGTTCGTTAGAACAGTTTTGACTGTATATTTATAAATATATTAAGATTATTATATTTTAAACCTAAAATATTCCCTAATTTTAATATATTCTATAGATTATACCGTAAAAGAATCAGGTTTTAGAACAAACTTATTTTAAAGTAGAAATTATTGTGCTTCTGTTTGAAATTTTTAACTAGAAATGAATACAAAACTTTTCTAATTAAATTGAATTTTATAACTATATTGTTATTTGTATATTTACTGTTATTTAGTATAAATATTTTACGTCGATTAGTTGTCCTTTGTGTTGTTTACATATTTACTTAGATTTATATTGCTGATTTATGGTATACAATTTAATTTTCGTTGTATTTTCATGTTGTTTCTTATCTAAGTTCTAATCAAAGCTTTTCATAGAAAATTTCAATACATAAAATGCAGCTTAGATATGTATCTAAACGTTGTGTGTGTGTGTGACTGAGTGGTGTGTGTTTAACTAGTATTTAGCTGCACGTGAGTTACATTAATGTGGCTCTTGCTGTTTGCCGCCTGCACTACAAAATGTTTTAGCCAATAAATGAATGACGGAATAAGGTCTAAAAGAAAGAGTAAAAACTAAAAAGGTTGGGTGAGAGAGGGAGAGAGATAAAGGGAGACTGAGTAGAGTATTAATTGAGTTGCAAATGCTAAAGCGAAACGACATAAAAAGCTAATTGCAGGTCATTATTGTTAACGTTACGTAACGTATACGTAATGCTCGTTACGTTTCGCAACACTTAACATTAACTAGAAGCATTGCCAAATAACGTATAGAGCTGCCACTTCAACATGAGACCTTATTACTGAACAGCAGTGGAGTAAGGGGAGCTTGTATTAAACAGGGCGTGGCAATTAATGTTTAGTTTTAGCAAGATGAGTTCATCGAATGGCGTTGCAACACCTGTTAGCATTCATTAAAACACAACACCACAAGCACTCTTCAACATGGCCTCAATCCTAGCGATATTTTTTTTCGCCTTTTTTGCCACAACTTCTGCCAGCGCTGCCACTGTTGCCATTTCTTCCGCTTCTTCAACCACAAATTTCATTGACGCGCCCACATTTGCTGACACGGCTGCAGACTTCATCTGCCTTTTCCTACTGTCTCACAACAGTTTCTTTTTTTAGCTGCTGCTGATGTTGATGCTGCTTCCTGTGCACGTGGAAAAACGTTTGAGAGCATCGTAAAAAATTTCGTCTGTGCCCACACTTGAGTCACACGGGGCTTGAGGCAGACATCCAAAAACGAAAGACTCAACTGCGGATGGTCGGGTGGGTCCGCCTCAGTTTGTTTAGTTTTTTGCGGTTATCCGGCGTTTACATTGTCTAAACGCCCGGGCATGGCCAACAAGCGTATGGGATCTCATTTGGCAGCAGTTGAACCTGGAGCTGGCGCTGTAGCTGGAGCAGGAGTAACAGTTCTAGACCTGGCAAAAGGTGTCAGAAGCTGGCTCAGTCCGCAACCAGCCTCCATTGCACCCCTCCCATACCTACTCCATCCATTGCTCTGTTGCTCTCCATTGGCAACTTTTTGTTGCGCACTTTTTTATGGTATTTTGTTGAGCTTTGCAACGTTTCGCAGCGCATAGGTGTTTATACATTCTTTCCCTGCTCCTCCTCCCCATACATACAGACACACATGTCTGAGCATAGCTTGAGGTTTGGGTTTCAGCTTTACCCCCCGTTGTACATTTAATGGCGTTGATATGGTTTTATGACCTTTGTGGCCTGTTACACATACGCCCTGAAAATTGCATTGTTCGCCTTTTTTTGTTGCTTCTTATTTTCTTTTTGGTTTTTCTTTTTATACACACACACACACACACATATACATACATATATATACACTTTTTATTACATTTATTTTATGTTTTTTATGATTTTGTGTTTTTGTTTTTTCGTGTTTAATTTTCGTCCTGCGCCCACCAAGGAGCCATCATTTCTAAGTTGATTTTCTTGTTTGCTGCGAGGGTTGTTCAACGTTCAACATTCAACGTGGCTCTGGCTGGGGGGGGCAGGATAGTCAAAGTAAGAGTCAGAGTTTGAGGAGGGCAGGCGTGATGCCTGTGCTGTTGTTGCTGCAGTTGCTCTGCTCCATTGATGGCCTGTGGAAAGCATCAGCTGCGCTGCGCTGCGCTGTGTTGGCTGAGGCCACTTCAGATCTGGCGGATGCTAAACATTTCAACGGTTTTATGCAGTTGACTGTATTTTTGCATATCCTTTTGTTCCTTTCGACTGTTTCTGTTGTTGTTGCTGTTGTTGCTGATGCTGCATTTGGCAATCAAACGCTGTCAACCCCTATGCAACACACCATGCCTCTTGCATGCCACTAACTCTAAAAACAACTGCAACGGAAAGGGATATGGGGAAAGAGTGACGCGGGGGGATAAACGCGTTCTGCGTTTTGCGTTCTGCTGAAGTGCCAAAGCATTTGGTAAATAAAAATGCAATTTGATTTAGTTTTGTTGTTTTATTTGTTGTGTTGGGTTTCGTTTTTGTTTGTCGTCGTATTTCAAATGTGACAAATTGAGTGCCCCCAGCCAGGACAAACAAACACCTGCGTATACATACATATATATATATATATATATATGTGTATGTGTATGTGTATGTATGTGTGTGTATGCAGAGCATTTGCTAGCGAAATTTGTTTGCATTTTTATAAGCATCGTCGGGTTATTGATGCCAGACAAGGGGGCGACCTGCACTTATGCCACACCCACAAATAACCACAAAACGGTAAACAAACGCAGAAGCACACACACACACCCAAACCCACAAATACATACACAGATAGATAGCGAGAAAAATAACAGTTGAACAACATGGTGCGAATTGCAACTGAATTTGACTTTTGTTTATTCCTTTTTTGCAACAAGGACACTCACAAAAATTCACATCGACAGCAATTGCAACATAAAAGAAGAAGAGCTCTAAAATACTCGTATATTAAATAGATTTCTGCTGATCCAACATAAATCCGCAGATAAGTTAATTATTTTTACACCTGCTCAATGTAAAAAAATATCGTTGAGCACTTTATCCACCAAAATATGTATATAGAGAAATATTTGATAAATTCATTTTGTTAAAGGACACTCAACACTTCATCGATTTTATCAGCATTCCTCAAATAGTTATTTAACGCGAGCCCAAGGACCGAATTTGATTTATGTTGCTCTGGCAGACAACTTGATAAGGATATTGCGTGACTGATTAATTGAAATAGTTGAAACGAGCAGTAAAATTGAATAAATGCGAAATGCCTAAAGACAAATATGATGAGCTTATGGATACCCTAAGCTTTCAATCTATCTTTGATTGAAGATTGAACTTTTCGATTGGTTGCCTAAGCTGCTACTCAGCTGAAACCTAAAGTTTCCCCTTGAAGAAACCCTTCTATAACCCACAGGTTTGCCCCTATATTCAACTCTTTAGTATCTATTGACAATCCAGAGTCATTTGAGATCCTGCCTGCAGTTCGTTTATATCTCTTTAGGCATTATAAAGATAGTATTTATCATTATATAAGTCGACATAGCAGACATATTGTATATTAGTTGTGCATACCCCATGCGGTGCCTGCAGAGTCGGTGTGATGTACTGTGTGGAAGTAAATAGGGAGTTCCTGTCAGTGCTACCACTTAAAGCCGCCCTCAAAAGTAGACTACAGAAACGTTGCGCAGACATTTTATGGGCACATGCAAAGCCCCTAAAAAGACGAATATGAAAAGTACAGTGTACACTGTAGAGTGAATGACTGCTGTTCCGAAATTCATGAGTCTCAAGAACGCATAAATATATCCCAACTTTTCTCTTGCTTTTTTCTTTCTGTTTTTCCCCCCACCATTTTGGGGTTTGCTGAGACACACGAATATGGCAAAAAGCATAGCATTAGCCATGTCAAAATCCAAAGAATGGGCAGGGAGGAGGTAGCCCCGGCAATCGAGGGAAAGTGAGCCAAAAGTAGAATACGAATAGCAACAGAAGTAAGGAAAGAAAAAAAAAAAAGAAAAGTAAAATAAGAAAAAACAGAGCGCACGGCAGGCAATTTTATGAAAATTATGACAATAATTGTCATTAAATCAAAAATGCTCAGTAATTGTCTCATAAATTTACTATGCAAATTGTGTGGCAGCTCGGGGAGTTTGAGTTGCAGGTTGCTGCTGGTGGGGGAGTTGGAAAAAAAAGAGTGTGTTTTTCGGTTAGGTACAGTATAATATCAACAGAGAAAGAGAGAGAGAGAGAGAGAGAGAGGATGAAAGGGACGACAGTTTCGTGTTTGGTCGTCGCAATTTTACGATATCAATAAAAACGTCGACAATATAAACTTAACTTTGGCTTTTTCGGCCGTTCTGCCTGGGCATTAAAATTGTATGCATTGCATATTTCTAGTCGCACGTTAAGTTGTTGTTGTTGCTGTTATTTGTGTCCGTGTTTACTTAGAAACGAGTGCCACAAAAGTTTTTACGATGCCACATAAAAACCGAAGGCCAAAAACTGGCCCCAGCCATCAAGCAGTCAACCAAACAACCAAAGAGCCAACCAACCAGACAGCCAGTTTCTGGAAAGGATTAGATAAGCCTTAAGCATGCCTGGCATAGTCGTAAAGCCCATATAACCCAAACCCAAACTTAAACCCTAACCAATTGTCCTGGCTTTTATGCCTATGCACTTGTAGTTATGAACGCATTAAGGACTCCTTTTAGCCACGTTACCTGCGCTTTAACTACAACCAACGATTAAAGTGTTTCTGCTCCTTCTGCTGCTGCTGCTGTTTGCTGCTGCTGTTGTTGTTGTTGCTGCTGCCGCAAATTTACACACAGGCATGCTGGCACGCCAAGGGGCGGTGTTCACAGGAAGCCGCAAAGTGGCTTTTTAATGCACACAGCAGGACAGGGTAAAGGTCCAGGCAATGCAGCAATAACAACAGCAACAACAACAACAGCAGCAGCAGCTACCACATCAGCAACATCAACAACAACAACAACAACAACAACAACATCACCAACACTATGCAATTATATAAAAATCAGACAGGCTGGCAGTAAAAAAAAATTGCTTACTTTGCAGCATGCTCAAAGGTTGTGTGTGTGGGTGTGGGTGTTCTGCTGTCTGTGTGTGGTTTGTTGTGTTAATTTAATTAAAGCCTGGCGTTAAAGTAACTCTCTGTATGTATGTGTATGTGTGTGTGTGTGTGTGCGTGAGCAATATTGTTATTATTAAGTGCCAAATTGTTGGCCATTTGACTGCTGCAAAAAGTTGCCGCAATACACTTCAAATTAACATAATTGAAAATATTTTGGTCTACGCGTTGTTTACTTAACATTCTCAAGGTCAGATTAAAGTCTAAGCTGTTGTGTGTGTGTGTGAGTGTGTGCTATGTTAAAATATGGCGTTTCGAGCTGGTCGGCCATTTTGGCATTGATCCCTTGTGTCAAATTTCAGCGCAGAGGCAACAATATGTTGGATTTAAGTTGTTGTTGCTGCAGCATCTGATTTCACATTGGGGATACAAACATATCTATATATATATATATCTATGTGTGAAGTTGGTGGTATGTGGGGGGGGGGGTAACAACAGGATATTGGATATGGGAACGCTTACACGTTTCCAGCTGCACAGCTTCATTAATAATTCAAGAAGAGTCAGCGTGCTGGCAAAACCTTTTTTCATCAATTGCTAAAGCCTTGCATATCTGTAGGCAAATCGAACACATCTATGTATGTGTGTGTATATGTGTGTGTGTGTGTGACAGAGTTTGGGTAAAGCAGAAATTGCCTATTTTGGTTGTTTGCTTGTGGGCTTAAACTTATAAAGGACTCAAGTGCATTAAAGTTGTAGCTACTGATTTATGTTTTTGGAGCTAACTCTGAACGATTCTATATTAATTTACACTTTTTTGTTATTGCTTTTTTTTACTTGAATGTTGTTGTTGATGTTTATGCTGCTGCTGCTGCTGTTGTTGTTGTGATGTCGCCTCTGACAGTTTTATAAATTATTATGTTTTGCTTTTAGCATGATTGAAATGAAATTAAACTGCCTTTGTCAGCTGTATATCTGTGTATGCCATACACACATATATATATATATATATATATATACATATATTAGTATGTGTGTGTGTGTGTGTCATCTAGCAGCTGCCAGGCACATGTGTTGACAACAGCAGCAGCAAAAAAAGAGGAGACTAAAAAATGAAGATAAACTAGAAGGCAACGACTCAGGCCTGAAGTGGCAGGCAATGGCGCTAAAATTTCATTTAGAAAATGAAAATTTAGTAAACGGCGCCAGGGAAAATATGAAAAGAAAAACCATATAAGAAATGACAAAGAAGGCAAAGCAGAGTCAGTTAGGCAGCAAGTAGGTAATAAACATATTTCTTTATAAACAACATAAAGATGTTTATATATATACATATATATTTATATATATATATATATATATATTATTTTTTTTTTACAATTTTAATCATGTGCTAAGACTCGCTGACAATTTTTTGGCGCTTGCTGCAGATATGTTCTGTTATTGTCAGCTGTGTGTGTGTGTGTGTATGTGTGTATGCTGTGTGTGGAGTGTGTGGCTGACAGGCAAAACCTTTTAAATCCTTGTTAACTTGTCTAAATGCGCAGGTTTTTAACGCCCATTCATTTTTATACACAGAGAAACTCGTATGTACATATAATATTACGTATACGTAATACTCGTGGGCGTTACGTGTCGTTGGCAGCAGCTGAGCAGAAAATAAATTGAAAATCATTTGAGTTTTATTCAATGGCTTTCTTTTTTTTTGTATTATTTGCCTCTTATGCTTTCCACTTGCCACTTGCCACTGCTTTTGCTGCCTTTCGTTAATATAAACAGAAATTATGCTGATTGTTGTGCATGTCGCGACTTTGAGGCCAAAACAAATGACAAATGGATATTCTCTCTTCTCTTTTTTCTCTACTTTTTCTGTTGCTTTTCTCCTTTTGTATAGATGTTTTCGTATGTGCGCTATAAGCAGCTTATAGATCGGCATAGATTTTAGCTTTAGCAGCCCCATTAAAAATGCGCTTTTAAGCGCCTCAGCAAAAACAATTTTTTCTCTATTTCTTCTCTTTTTATTCGGTCCAGTTCCTTGGCTCAGTCAAACTGAGCTTGAAATCTATGCAAATTAGCAAGCAGCTTAAAGAAAATACTTAAAAATAATAAAATTCTATGACTGACTGTAGATAGATACACTTTCCAATTGGATAAATTAGTTAATTCCATTCATTCTTATGGAGATTTATGGCACATATAGAGAGAGTGAGAGGAAGAGTAGAAAGGTGAAGTCATTTCATCAGTTGTCAGACAGCTGGAGTTGGCATTTCCCTTTGGGCTACTTCATTCTGAAAGTTGCCAACTGTTCATATTTTCGAGAGAGAGCTATCACTCACTCCCTTCCTCTCCCTCATTTGGATAAGCCATACAAAAGGGAGTTAAAAATTAATATTCACGCGAATTATCTGTATGCAGTTGGACAGCAGCTGTCTCCAGTTATTTCTGTTAGTTCTTTTCCTTTTCGGTTTTGGCCAAGTGCAGTGGCAAGACTTGGCTGGAAAATTGTTGTTGCTAATGTGGCATATAAATGAACTCATTATCAGTGGCACACTTGGACAGTGCAAAGACAATATTTATGCTGAGACTTAGGCATTTGCAATTTAAGGAATGTATTTTCATTAATTTCAGCATTTAAATATTTACACAGTGGCACATAATTAATTGTGTGGCGCCTCAAGTGGCTGCAAAAATGCGTAAATTATGCAAAGGGAGTGAGAGAATGAAGACAGAGAAGTGGCACAAGTGGTGGGAGTGAAGTGGGAGTGGTGGAGGAGTGTTAAGAATGGTGGCTGATGCCGCATTTCACACTTAAAGCTGACAGTCAAAGAGTGTGAATGTGTTGTGGTAGGGGGGAGGATGGGGGCGTGGTATGGCAGAGCATTGGATGGCCGAAGGTAAAATTTATGCGCCCAAATTAATTTCATGCAAAAACAATTAAGTTAATTTAGCAAAAAGCTACAGCATTACAGGGGAAGCAGCAATAGCAACAGCAGCAGTAACAGCAGCAGCAACAACAGCAGCAGCAGCAGCAGCAGCAGAAGCAGCATCAGCATCAGCAAAAGCAGCAAATGAGAAAAAGCGCAACACAGGCAGAAAAATCAGGGAAATGAAATATAATAAACTTTGCGAGACAAGCGAATGGGTTGAGTAGTGAGTACAGGGGGGGGGGGGATGGCTGACAAGTTGAGAAGGGGTTGGTAAAAGAGCTTTAAATTTCCATTGCTATGCCATCTACAGATGTGTGTAAGTGTGTGCGTGTAATACAAACGCAATTAAAACACACTCAAAAGGCGCAAACAACAGACAACAGACAACAGACAACCGACAAGAGACAAGAGTAGAGAACAGAGCAGAGCAGAGTGAAGCGACACCGTAAAACATTTAAATGCCGAAAATAGACAAGAGAAGACAGAGTGAAAGAAGGGATAGGGCATATAAAAGAGGATTGGGGAGGTAGATAGTCCTATATAGGTAGTATGGCAAAAGGGCTGGAATTTTGCTACCAAATTGCGTTGGCGCGTGAAATATATATATATATCTGTATGTTTATATATATATATGTGTAAGAGTATAGGAAAAAGGATTGCGAATTTGCCAGGCAATGCATTTATATGGCCGCTTCTGCCATACAATAATAAAAATTGTAATTTGGCAGCAAAGCAACAGCAGCAGTAGCAAAAAAAAGTAGTATGAAAAGGAAAAACAACATAATGAAACACAAGTGAAATGCAAAATGAGAAGAGCAACAAGAGATAAAGGCAAAAAAAGAAGAAAAATACATCAGGAAAAGCAACTAACAGAGAAAGTCAGACAACGACAGCAACAACAACAACTCATTGGGGGGCTTGCCTTTCATTTATCACGCGAATGTCAAGTCGACCAAGTGCTCAAAATGCTTTTTAATTGCATTTCAAATGACAGCCAAGTGCTTGAAACTAAAGTGGAATTGCTCTGGCCGTGGCCGTGGCCGTGGTCGTGGTCGTGGCTCTAATTGTAGCGCCATCTAGTGTACAGTATGGACAACTGAGGTGCTTGATGAAGAACATAAATGCCATAGCAAAAATGTAAAGGAGAGACTAAGCCATAGATAGAGCTAAAGTAATAGCAGATATGTATAAACTCAGACCATGGGCTTAGACATTGACATTGACACAACCCCTAGGCGTCGAGCAACCCTCTGCCACTGCCACTGCCACTGCCACAGCCACTGCCAACCTCCGTCGCAACACTCCACCTTCACTAATCTAACAGCACCCCATTCAACGCACACACCGAGTACAAGTTCAGCTTGCAACTCACAAGCGTGCAATAAATTTTTCAATGTCATGCGTCCCGTGCGCGCAATCTATATAAAACAACAACAGCAACATCAACAGCAACAACAACAGCAACAGCTACAAAGCAATCGCACATGACAGTCAGAGCTAAAGCTAAAGAAACACCATACACCCACCATACACCAACCACCACCCATTACCACCTATCACCAATCCCATCACCCTTCAACATCCCGTTATCCTGCTACTCTTTTTTGCCAATCTGCCGACCGCTAAGCACCCAACAGCAAAACAAACTTCCAATCAGACCCAAGCCAGGCTCCTTCCTTCCTTGACTGCCGTCGCTTTTGCCGACTTTGTGATAAATGTGCTTCAGCTTTTTGTCTTTACTTCATTGAAGTTGTTCCCCATTCGCCATTCTCCAGTCTTCATTCGCTAGTTGCTGCTGCTGTTGCTGTTGATGTTGCTTTTGCCATTCGCCTGGTCTCTACTGGACCAGCAGTAACATATCCATGTCTATGCTGCTGCCCCACTCATACTACTTTCAACTTTAGATTCAACTCTTACACCAAACTCCAAACTCAGCTACAGCTTTAGCTTCTGCTTAGTTTTTGAAAGTGTTGAAGCAGCACTTTGGCAGCGCATCAACGCCAACAAGAGCCACGCTCCACACTGTCCCTTGGCATATTTGCTTTTTATCTGCGCTTTGCATGCAGCAAACAGCACCAGGAGGCAAAGCTGTTGTTGCTGCTGTAGTTGAACCTAAAGCTAAAGTAGAAGATGGAACAGTAGAAACTCATCTTTGGCAGCGCTTTGCGTAGTTTTTCTTGTGCAAAAGTTACATTTTTAATCGCGCCTTTGAGACTTCATTAGTGCAAGACCCAGAGAACGCAATATGAATGGCTAAGAGCAACTGGCAATGCTCTGGGAAGAGGTTTAGACAGGAGACATGAAGATAAAGAGTGAGAGAGAGAGAGAGAGTGACTGTAACATGTGCGGCTTAAGAGCAGCTGTTCTGCTGTTCTTATTCTAGTTATTGTCTTTGTTGTTGTCTGCCAAATGGCGCATGAAGCTACATCATCCAACATCAACAGCAGCAACAACAACAGCAACAACATATTTGAAGCAAACGTTCTCCACACTTATTCTTGGTGTCTGGGCGCTTGAGTGCTTCAAGAGTTTTTTATAACTCCATTTCTGTTCAGGTTTTAAATGAAGTGTTTGTCTTGAGCTTCAAGTGTGGCGTGTTTTGATTTTTATTTAAACTAGAATACAAAATTACAGCACAGCAACACAACAACAACAACAACAACAACTACAAATAACTTTCATCAACAAAATGACACTTTAACAATTTATTGTTGATATTTGCACACACACTTTACACTTTACACTTAGCAGTCTTCGTCTCAGTCGCAGTCGCAGTCGCAGTCGCAGTTAACGTCGCAGTTACACCTTTCACTTGGACGCTACGACGCTTGTCAAGTTCGTCATTGTTGTCGTCACACATGTCGTATGCGTGTTACGTGCTTTTTGTTTTACGGCACTGTTTTTTACTCACTTTTTTAACTTGTTTTTCTTTTTCTTATTTTTATTTTTTATTTTCCTTTTTTTTGTTGTGTTTTTTGCTTTTTGCCAAAACATAAAATATGCATAAATTCCAACATGCTTCTTGCTTTCACATTCAACAACGGCTCGACTTTGTCTTGGCTGTCGTAAAATGCAAGAAAACAACAACAGCAACAACAGCAACAACAGCAACAATAACAATAACAACTACAACAAAAAATGTAACTGGAAAGAGAATTTTTGAAGCTACACGGAAGTGCAAATGTTGCGAGCAGAACAAAACGAACAGAAGAGGAAAAGGCAGAGAGCAGAACAAAACAGGAATTACCCAAAGCAAGAAATAATATTTTCATTTCATTTGCAGCTTATTGACAATTGACATGAAAATGTCCTTTGCCTGCTGTTTTTATGCTTTTGTTATGCGACTGCAAATAAAGTAATAAAATGACTAAAGTCAAACCAAAGAAACATTCCCACACACACACACACACACACACACAGACACACACTCAACACCCAATAACAACAAACTAGTTCAAGCAGAAAAACATCTAAAAACTGTTTAAGCTGCTGACGAATAACATTGACATTTCCTTTCTTGCAACATTTGTGACTCATTTTATAGCCACACACAAAAAATAGAGATATTTGAGAGAAATTTTTTAATGCATTTTATGTTGCATGTTGCCAACTAGCATACATACAAATAAACACATTACTTTTAGTCATTACACTCAGCACCAATACAAACAAATTATTATATATATACTTATAAAACCACTCAAATAAAATTCAATTGCTTTTTCCGACCATTTGGCGTGTGTCATAAGCCAAATTGTGTGCAGCTTTTAGGGCTTATAAAATAAAAGATTAAAATTTAGTTGGAAAAACTACGATTTAAGTTTTGATTCCTAGCTGAGATTTCGTTTAGGTAAAATGTTTTGTTATTAGAAAGAGTTGAGTTCAAATGGAAGAAAACTTGAAAAGGTTTACAATAATATTTTAATGCAGTTCCCAATGTAAAACGCTGTGCAGACGGAGGAGGTCTAAAAGAAAATGTCTTATGTCGAGAGAAATGGTTAATCATTGTTTACTTAATTGGAAAATCTAATGAAGAAAACTACTAGATATATAGGTAAAGAGGGAAGGATTAAAGCTTCATGTTTATGATTCAATCAATCTATAACTAAAAAGAATATGCTTTGAAGTAAATATAAATAATGCAAGTGAGAGTCTTATATCCTTTTAAAATAATTCCATTTATACGTTTCTATTCCAACATCAATTCAAAGTGAAGCAATGCTGGAAATGTGACTGAAGGATATTTGCAACGATTTAGCAATTGAGCTGTAACTTAACTTAAATAATATTATTTGCAAGTAAACAGATTTAAGTGTAGTTAAGAGATCAGCTAGATATAGCTTTAAAGTAGTTATGAGCAGTACTCTTTCCATTCTACTGACTATCTTATCAGCTTACTTATTTTCTCTTGATTTTATTTTATTTGTTATTTTTTTTGCATTTGTCTATGTCGAAGCTGCAGTGCGTCCTGCTTTGATATCAAATATGCCAGCAATCTGTCTGCATTTTAAATTAAACCGAAGAAGATTTATTGTATGTCCAATGCTAAACCCTAGCTGCGTCTCTCTCTCTCTATCACTCTGTATCTCTGTCTTATGCCACCCACCCATCTAGCTAGCCAGCTACCAATCTACCCTATACCCTGTCCATTGCTACTTTGATCCAACGGTCCTCTCGCCCTTTTGATGTTGTCCAAAGCGTCGCTAAGGTGTCAAGTGCTGCTGTGCAGCGACGCGTCAACAACTTCAAGTATAAATTATGTTTTATTGAAACTGATACTTTGACAGCAAATCTGAGCGCCGAGTTTTCAATCAGCCAACTGCAAACTGTTGCTGTGTGCCTTGTGATGTCCGGCATCAGTAGGAAAAGCAGAGATAAAAGAGAGTGAGAGAGAATGAAAGGGAGTAGAACAAATTAATCACAGCATTGTATAGTGACTGACTAAATGCCATACTATCAGCTAGAATAGCTAGATGCTAGATAGCACCATAATTAATTAGCTTTTAATGCTGCCTTCAGACAATGTCGACAATTTGGCAGTTTGAGTGCATTTAGTCAAACGGAAAATGATGCTGAGGAATGTCAAGGCAAATGCCAGGGAAAGTCTTTCAGTGCCAAGCTGTGATTCTGACAAGCTAGACAATCGTTTGCCGCTACACACACACACAGACACACACTCACACACACACACATACATACGCATTCATTCAGTTGGAATCGGAATTGCGATTGGTGGAGAACATAATGCTTGATCCTTTGTAGACATTTCGTTAAAAGTTAGCAATGCCAGCATCAGTACCAACAGCAGCAGCAGAAGGAGCAACAGCACGGAGGAGACACCAAAGCACTGCCAACAATCAAATCAAAAGCAAACAATGAACAAAAAAGTACGAAAACATAACCAAAGATAAGCGGCTTGCAGCGCTCAAGCAAAAAAGATGGCGACAGCAAGGAAGACAACAACAGGGATAACAACAACAGGGAAAACAACGATATCGTTTTTGTTGTAAGCGGAAACGCAGACATGACAAAATAAAACAAAAAAAGGGAGAAGAGAACAGAAAAAAATATATTTTTATAGAAAAAAAAAAGATGAAATGGCAGCTCGAAAGAAAGAAAACACAAGCCCATTCCTGTATGGACATTGGCTTGAGTGCAACTGCCAGTGTCGGTGTGTCCTTGTCCTCTGCTGTCGTGTACTGTCCTGTCGTGTAGTGTGGTGTTTGTGGGTGCGGAGTGCCAACTGCCTGTTGTCTGCTGCAAATACCGCAACATGTACTCAAGCAGATAATGTTAAATACCACTCGAGGATGGAGCAGCAACAGCAGCCTCAATGGCTGTAGCAATGGCAGTGGCAATGGCAATGGCATTGCCAAAAGAAGCAGCAAATCCATGTAACAACAAAAGACATAAGAGAGCCAGTGGCTGGCAGTAGCAGCCGCAGCAGCAGCAGCAGCAGTAACAGCAACAGCCGTAAAAAGGACACCAGCAAAAGGACATGGACAGCGAAATGCGAAAAATGAAACCGAAACTGAAAGCAGAAGAAACCAAACAGCCAAACAGCAACACCCCCGGACACATACACACGGAGAGAAAGCAAAGCAAAAAGTTCGAAAGACTTAAAATAGCAACTGGGTTCTGTTCGCAAGCAAGCCCAAAAGTGTTGCAACTGCCACAAACTGAAACTGAGCCCAATTCTCTATAGCTGGGCCGGAAAATTTAAGCGCAACATTAAATAATTTACAAACAAACCAGTGAACGGTCGCCTTAATCGCCGGAAATACTCACAGAAACAAAACAGAAGCAGAAAAAAAAGTAATACAAGAATATAGAAGAAGTATTAAGAGTCGCAACCAAGAGCAGCAACAGTGCCAAAGCCAGAGACAACAAAGCGCCGTTATCCATGGTCGACGCATGTGCAACTGGCATTCACATTGAAAAGAAAATCAATAAAACGTGCGAGGCATGTTGGGTGCGCCTCTCCGTTGCTGTTGCCATTGCTGCTGCTGTTGCTGCCACTTTTACTTTTTTGCAACTGAAAGATGCGACGACACTGGTAACGGCTGCCAGGACAAGCAGCTTCCGCAGTCGCTGCCAACGTCGTCGTCGACTTCGTTGTCGCCGCTTTGTCATTTATTTGGCCTGCAGCTAAATTTGCCTGCCTGTCTGTCCATCTGACTCTCTATCTGTATGTCTCTCTGTCTGTCCCTCTGTCTGATGCCCGTTTTGTGTCGCCTTCTTTTTGTTGAATACACACCGCACACCATACACCACACACCATACACTGTACACCATACAGTATTTGGTCGCTTGCCCGGCTTAGGTGTGGCACATGGCAGCTGTTTCAGCAGCCTGTGCCACGCTACAAAGTGCAACAAACCAAATTGAAATTGGACGCGGAAAGAGCCAAAGAGAAAATTGAGGTAGAGGATTTTTGCATTTTTATAAAGTAGACAGTTAGACAGTCAGACCGTCAGACAGTCAGACAGACAGGCAGTTAGTCCGTCGGCAGACATACAGACAGTCCGAAGGCACTGACAAGCGTTAATCTTGAAATAAAATATGTATTTGTTTTCGCCAGGACTAAGGCGGAAAAATGGAATCCTCGAAGCGAATTCAACCACCAAATGTGTTGCATACTTTGGAGCGCAAGTCGCGCTCTTGCGGCATTTTGATTATCTTTGACGCAAAGCGACTTTCCATAGACTTTGCATAAATTTTGTTGGGTTCCCGGAAAAACTTCCACTTTTACCCAAAAACCAGCCTGCTACCTCTGTGTGAGTATGTGTATATGTATGTGTGTGTTTGTATTTGATATCTTTTACTTAGCTACACACTTCTAAGCTCTTGCAAATTGACAAAGAACTTCACATTGCCTCCCACTTCTCATTTGCAGATCTCCCCATTGACTTCCTTTACATTTTTTTTTTTACCTTTTTCAAGTTCTTCTCCACTTTCTTCATCTATTTCCCTTTCGTTTTGTACGCTTATGCAAAGCTCTGTTTGATTTTTGGGGGCTTCTTTTTTGGCCAGGTGTTCCTACCTTTCGTTTCTTCGTTTGCCTCAAAGTTACCATTATTTGCATTTCAACTATGTCTGTGTTTGCCTGCATGTGTCAGCTGCTCCGCATGTTTCTCTCTCTCTCTCTCCCTCTCTGTCTTTCTTAGTATATATATGTGTGTGTATGGTTTTCAGCGCGCTAACATTTTGTTTGTATTTCATTAATATTTCAGAGGTGGCGTTGTTTGAAATCAAAACATAAATATTAACATTCATGAATTGAAACTGTGTATCGCCGTGAGCGTATTTCCTGAACCCGATACCCTACCAGCGACTCAACATATCAGACCTGCCAGGCACTCTTCCTCTTTCGTATTACACCACCCCTTTGGCCCCCTACTTCGAACAGTGAAAAAAATGATATAAATACCGCCGCAAAAGCCACAAACCAAACAAATACCAGACCAGACGGACATGCACGAACACACAACGACACAGACACACCACACACACACAATCACACACAGTCAAGCAACAGCATTTTTAGCAGTTTTTAAGCAACAAAAAAAAATGAATAAAATAAAATGAAACTGGTAAATTTAAATTAAACTGTGAAATGCAAGACAAATATTTTTGTCTAGCCTGAATTATTTGGTCAAACAGCTGCTTTATTGTACCAGTATGACAACCACTGTGCACACACACGTGCAACAACTGTGTGTATGTGTTTGTGCGTATTTGAGCAACTGTTGACGTGATTTGCTTGTTTTTCATTAATCAACCAAATTTTGTGGCACGCAAAAGTTTTGTTTTATAATTTTAAGCAAATATACAAAACCAAAACAAAAATTGCATTAAATATTTAAGTAATCATTACAAATTGTTAACTTATGTAAAATTGTAAGTAATATTTAACATTTGTTATTCTAAAGTGGTTATTTTATAGGTCTTTTACAATGCTCTTCTTAGTAACAGCGCTGAAAAGTTGTTAAATATCGCATCAATCAGAGAAGAATTTGAGTAGAGCATTAGGCAGCAAAGGTAGCAGGACTTAGTATAGCTTATGAGTTGTTAGTCTCTCTTAATTCTTTTTATATAAGACTTCATTAAACAAAGTCTATATTCTGCTTTATTCCATTCAAATATATGTCGTAGATTGATTCCTTATTTAACATTCATTGTAAAGGAAATCAAAGCAAAGTTGCCGTATAGGTGTATACACTTTTAGGGACGCCACTGTTGCCAGCAAGCTGGAGTCTAAATTCTTTTTCAAGTATTCTCCAATACTTTCTTCTCATATCCCTTCAGTATTTTACAATTCTTCTTCTGTATATCTTAACCCAAAAATAAATAACAGTTAAGTAACTCCCAAATGATGCTTACTATATATATATAACCATGTTAGCACCGTAGTCAATTTGGGCTGAAAGACTCTAGCTTCAACATTAGAAGGAGCAACATCAAAAAGGAGCACCCATTGGATCTTTCACGGCTGTAATCTATTAAACTCTACCATGAAATATTATGGCAACATTTAATTAGCGTTTTAAATATAAATTACAATTCACGAAAAAAACTATTTATGAAAGAATTTCCGCAATTTATATCTACTTTATATTATAATTTATACTTATAAAATTTAACTTTAAAATTTTACTAATTTCGTTTCACATTTTCTTCTCTTTGCAGGTATGTGAATTCCTTTGAAATCCTTTCGATGTTCCATCAATGTATTTCTCTGTGCACTTCAGTAACATTCTTCATTCCTTGTAATCGTATCATTATTTATCGTAGTTTTGCTTTATTTTATTTTAACTAACACACCTAACAATAATACTAACATATATGTATGTGTATGTGTGTGAGTGTTTGTTTAAATTATTTATCTCATTCTCTATGTGTCGCTCTAACTGTTGTTGTATGCGTGTGTCTGAGTGTGTGGGTGAGTGCTGTTACAAATTGTGGTAAATATTTAAACGTTTTCATTATCATTTTGTTTTATGCCAACGCTGACAACAAACACAAATCTGTCAGAGATTTGCAAAACCGCCGAAAACAATTTGTGTGCTTAATTAAAAATTTAAATTACATCAAATAGGTGGCAGATGCATTGTAGGCTATAACTTCGATGGGGAAGGGGAGAGAGAGAGAGAGAGGGGAGTTGCGCCACATGGCATGCCACGTTGTGGCAACAGTGGAGGCAAACAATTTGTGCGTATGACAAATTTACGGTAAGCCAAAAATAGCAGAATGGAGTATCCTGCTGCTGCTGCTGCTGCTGCTATTACGAATATGACATGCATTATGGAAGCAAAGGCAGACAGAAGTAGGGGAAAGTAACGGAGGAGGACGAAACTTGGCCACATGCTGCCACACTAATTTGTGCATTCCCAAGTTGAGTGCGAAAAACAGTATGCCGCCTTTGCCTTTCGTCTTTCGCCTTTTGCCTATGCTCCTGGCCACGCCCATTTCGCTGACATAGCCCCATTGAAGTTTCAGGCTTGAAAAACTTTCGTACATTCGTTGTACGCCTGCGTCTCTCAATAACAGTAGGTAACACCTCCAACCAGCAACAATTCCAACTTGGAACTTGGAACACTTCATCCTTGTCCTACGCCCTATCGTCCTTGTTGAGTGCAGAAATTAATTGCATTAGAAAAGTTGCAGAGAGTCGCACATGTGCCAGGCGGCAACTGGTAACTGGTAACTGGTAACTCGGTCCGCCAAACTTGCGCTTATTTAAGTTTAGAAATGTCTTGCCAAAGTTGCCAGGCTTTTCTATCGTTCTCTTCATCCTCATAGTTCTCTTGTTGTCCTTGTCGTCCTTGTCGTAGTTGTCGTTGTTGGCATCCAGGACAAACGTTTGTCAGCAAACTTAATTTCTGAACTTTTTCCGTAGCCAAGCAAAAGCAAATGGCATCCGCTACCAACTCCACCAACTCCCCTGCAGCTCCTCAAACCCCTCCAATCGACGCTTACAAACTACTCGTCCCTAACTTGTGCGCTGCTTTCTCAACGTCTTCTTTGGCTTGTCCCATTCTTAAAGAATTGCTCGGTGTGCGTGTGGCAGGGGCATAGATGGTGAATATTTTAAAGCGACGCCACTCGACGAAACTTGCCAGACGCACATTTTACATAAATGTTGCACTTAAATGCACATTTTGTCATAATGCATGCCAAAGGAATTCCTACTCCTACTGCTGCTTTATTTCAATAAAAAGGCAAAAGAAAGAAATAGAAAAACAAAAACAAAGAAATGTTTAAAAAAAATACGTTGAGTAACTTTGAGCCAAATTAAGATTCTTTGGGTCTGGGTCCAGACTGTATGGGCATGGATAGGTAACTTGGTGCAAGGAGGGAGGGAGGAGTCACAAGTCCATAACAATTTTCAATAAATAACATTTTGTTTATTTTCTGACAGGCGGCGCATAAAATATGCACATGAGCCAAAAAGGACTCCCAGCGAAGGAGTAAAGGACCCACAAAATGGCAAACGAAGCAACATGAAAATGTTTCCAAACCTGTGCGCATATTGTGCATTCGCTTGGAAGCTGCAACTCAGTATGTGCGTGTGTTAGTCTATGTGTGTGAATGTGTGAGCTTGTTAGTGCAATTGCAGAAAGACAAACGCAGCTTTGTCTTTGCCCCGCCCCACTGCCTCCGCTGATGGCAGCTCGTTGTCAAAGTTACTTTGTATTGAAATTAGACACATTTCCGTGCATGCAAAATGCCAACGGCTGCAAAGACTTTCACAATTTTCCATTTCGAATTGATATGCCAATGCACAGACAGCTGAACACCTAAACAGGTGAGTTGTCATAGTGGGTGGTGGTAGGGTTGTGGTGCAGCAAAGTATGCTATAGATTTTTGCTCGAGCGCCTCGCACATCCTGTGCGTGTGCTTGTGTCTCTGTGCTTGTGTCTGTCTGACAACGACACCGGCGACACTCGTTGACATTGGGGCGACAATGCGTCAAGCAGGCGCACCCCTTTTTTTGAAACAACCAACACATATACATACACCTTGTCATACACCCATCTACACACCGACACATCACACACACACACACACATACAATCACTAATTTGCATATTTATGCAATTATACGCTACCTTTTGTTCCACACTGCCAGAGCAGGGCTCAAAGTTCAACCCTTTTTGGCGGCATTTGAATCTCAAACCCAAAAAAAAACTCAACTTCAGCGCCCGCTCAACCTTAACCAATCCTCCCCCCAACCTTTCGCCCCGGGCACAACTCCAACAGTTGGTCGCGCCCGCCATCAGGTCGCGCACAGCATGTCACTTGTCACGCCAAACACGAACACGTTAAATGTCAACAATGAAGTGACGCAGCACGGCAACGACAGCGGTAACGGTAACGGTAACGGTCATTGTCCTACGTCCTGTGCGCCTGTGCTGCATATATACACACACACACACAGCACACACATGTAGAGTGGCATCGCATTGAACAGCGAGACAACAACTGACGGTCAGGCCGCTCGCCTTTCCTGACATTTGACACTGTCACAGCGTTTAGTGATTTATTTCATGGTGACATGCGTCGTTGTCAGGACTCGAGGAAGGACATCCCCTAGCCTCCCAATCTGTCCCTATATACTTCACTTACACTCTATATATATAGCGAAATAAAAATGTAGTAATTTTTATATTTTTGTTATTTCTATTTGTGTTGCCGCCCCGTCTTCCCCCTGCCAGCAAACTGAATGCAAATCAAGTTATGAAAATTTCTCAGCATCCAACCCCTTCTACTGTAGCAACAGTAACATCAACAGCAACAGCAACAGCAGCATCAAGCGTGGCAGCAACCACAACCACAATTGTTGCCAGTGCCGCGTGCCAAGTCGCAAAGGGGACTTCAAATGGAACTTGCCGTTGGTATCTGCAACAAGCGATCTCTCAATCAGGACGCGCATTATGAAAATTGCATAATTTTCATTGAGAGCACAAGTTGGGGTTGCGCCTCAAATGGCACTTCAATTAGAGAAGCAAATAAAAGCAAATGTAAATATAAATACAAAGAAAAACAAGAACAAACAACAGACAAGAACAACGACAGCAACAACAAACAGCAGCAATAACAAACAGCAGCAACAACAGCAGCAACAATAATGATAATAATTTGAACACATCGAAGCAACTTGGACTTATCATTAAGCTTGTGAAATAAAAACAGCTTTTGTAGCCTTTGGCAGCTTAAGCAAAGGACGTGCAAGGACGTGTAAGGACGAGCTGTCGTCTATTGAGTAAATGCTGTTAGATGTCAATAGCATTTGGCGCAGCTTTAATGCAGCTTTATATTGACTGTCGCCTTTCAATTATACAATTCAATGGCTATTGACAGGGCAGTTGACTTTGTGCCATGTGCCATAATATACCTTTTGTATTGTGTATAGCATTGGATGTTGCAGCATACAACGTTGTTGCAACATCAACAGCAATTTCTTGACATTTATAAGCTGGCCAAGGCATTAAGGTATTGTTGATAGTTCGACAGCATTGGCTGAGTTTTAAACATATTTTTTTTGACTTTGTCGACACTTTTATTGAGCCAAGTGCTTGGCTTGGCATTAAAGTCAATTGCCCTGCCATTTACTTCTTCATCTTTTGGCTGCCTCTGGGGCACGTCCTCAACCCTCAACCCTCACTTCACCTCAACTTAACTCAGCTCAACTCAACTCACCACCTACAGCTTCTGCCAATGTACTGTTGGCTGCTGTTAAAACTTTCTTTTGACAGTAGAATAGACAACAGAGATACATGTTCACCCACTCTATATGTATGTATGTATGTGTGTATATGTATGTGTATGTTTGTGTGCGTAGAAGTACAACATTTTCTTGTTAGCCAAAAATTTTGTTGCCTTTGACTGACATGATTATAAGTTGTATGTGTCTTTCGGTCTGTTCAGCAATCTTTCCGTCTGTTTCTTCTTCTGTATATGTATATATATATATATGTATATTTGCAATATGTATGTATATGTATGTGTGTCCCAAATGTGTTTGTATGTGGCCTGTCTGGGATATTTGGGATGCCTTGTATCGCTCGGCACGTTAACTCAAACGAAACTAATTTAATGCGCTGCAAAAAGTATTCAAACAATTGCACAAGGCGACGCCCAAGTGAAAGTCGAGCCAAAGGCACAAAAACGTGAGCACATCAAACGGCGAATTCCATTTGCAGCAGCCAGCAACATCCAGCAGCAGCCAAAAAGGAAAAACTTTCTTCCTTTTGGCTTAGCTCCATTCAGTTTAGCTTAGCTTCCCCCTGCTCCTTCCACTTCTTTTCACTCATTTCTTCTTTTATTTGATTTTGTTTTTGCTAAATACCCTGTAAAAAATTATATAAAGTAGCATGATATATGCTATTATACAACACTTAACAGAAGTTTATGCCAAATAAGTGCTTGCACTTTAAAGTCCTTTACCTTTAAGCCATATCCTTTATCTTCTATGTGTGTTGAGAGTATCTGCTTAGAGAGTATCTAAAAGTCACTTTTAGTTGAACTTTTTTATTGGTTCTTTTTTAGCTGTTGTCTTTTTGGAAGAAGCAGCAGAAAATTCAATTGTTTGGGCGGGGCAGGCGACTGGTGTATTATGGGCGTGGCACAGCGCAAAATGTTAACAATTTTATTTATGTTGGCTTTGAACTTGTGTTCATTATTTGCGCTCGCAGACAGGAGACAAAGCGAAAAAAGCGCGAAAAACGTAGCACAAACAATGTGAATTGTTGCATAATGCTTTTGCTTTTTTTAATATGCTCCGTGGGAGGGGGTTGGAGGATATGTGGAGGGGGCTACAGCAGAATGATACAAAATGTGAGCTCCAAATATTACGTATACGCCAGATGCCAGCACGGTTTTTTTATCGCTTTGTTTTCAACTTAAAGCACATTTTAGGGAAAAATTAGCTTAAAAGTTTGTGGCCGTAAAGCTATTACTCACGCGCGCACACACACACAAAACACAGACATACACATAGACTAAGAGGCAGAAGCAGAGGCACAGGCTGTGGCAGCCATTAGGCACCTTTAAAAGTGCGCCTGGCAGAGCAACCCCTTTGGGCTGCAGACTATTAGTTTGCCCAACATTTTCAGGCAAAACTAAATACATTTGTGTTAATTTTAACTCATATAACCACATACACACACACACACACAGAGAGACGAACATGCTCATACCGCGTACATAACCAAATGCGTAATAAAAAGGCTTAGTGGCGGCATTGTGACAAGGCGCATACAAAGGAAGGACCTCAAGCTCAAGCTGATGAGAGGCTCAGTGGCTGCCTTGTGAAATTTGCATATGTGTGGCTGCCACACATACACACATACACATACACACAAATGCGACTCATACATCAAACTATTAAAAGCCTCATAGAAAAGCCTCTAGGGCATCACAGGACATACTGGTAGAAGGACACCACCCTTATGTTCCATCAGCCTCGCGTCCTGTGGTATTCTCTGTTTCGGCGGCATTTGTCAAATGTTGTGGGGTTTCACTGTTGCGGCAGCTGCCCCCTACCTCCCTGCCTGCCTGGCAAAACAGCAACAGTTTCTGGGGCCAAAAGTTTTATACAACATTCTTGTGGCCACGCCCATGCATATACACACACACACGCACACAGATAGAGAGTATAACACACTAGCTACTTTTCTCATGTCTGCGTATATGTTTTACAAAAGTTGAAGTGTATTTTGGTTACTCCAACAGCAGCAGCAGCAGCAGCAGCAACAAGGCAGCCAAAGGCTATAGCAGCAGGATCAGCAGCAGGTGCATATTTA
Source organism: Zygothrica quintamaculata (assembly GCA_037044455.1). NCBI lineage: Eukaryota > Metazoa > Arthropoda > Insecta > Diptera > Drosophilidae > Zygothrica > Zygothrica quintamaculata. Next base: position 421,412 of record JBAMBS010001342.1, read on the forward strand.
CATATCCATATATATGTATATTTATATATATGTATAGGTATATGCAATTTTTCACTAGTATCCTGCGGTTATACGGGGCTTGTGTTCTGGCTGTTCTGGTAGGGTCTTGCTGCGGGTAAATGATTGGAAGTCTGGTCCTGTTTTGGATTTTGAGCCGTGCACTAAATTAGTTTCATTAGTTTTTGGCTCGGTCAGGAGCAAAAAAAGAAGAAAGGGAAAAAAAGTGAAAAGAGAGAAAGGAAATGAGAAAGTTCGCACTGTGTATGCATTTAGCAAGTTTGAATTGCTTCTGCAGGATGTCTAAATTTTCAGAAACTCACGTAAATTCCGTGTCCAGACAACATAAACAATTGGAACATGTGCGAAGACCATCATAAATTGCTTTTCCTGGGGTCATTTTTTAATGCCAGCATCAAAGCGATTTCTGAGCTGGGGTCTTATGGGGCAATTAAAATAAATTATGAGGTGCAGATTTACGAAAATTAAGAGATTGTTTTTCCTCTGCAAACGCACATACTCACACACACACACACATATACACAGACACAGACACCGATTCAGATACCGACAGACAAACTAAAGAGTTGCATACTGAAAGCTAAAGCAATATAAGGATAAAGGATAAGTGAAATCAACTTGCAGGTTAAGCGCTGCTTTTGCTCCCGCTGTGCCCCAAATGGGAGCCAGCACGTGTTCTCTCCGATTCATATGTGTTTGTGTGTGGGTGTATACGAGGATGTATAAGTGTATATCTATAGCTGGGCTCATCAGCAGTCCACACACCTGGCACACTTGCCACACATTTAAGCTGCTACATGCTAGGATAAGGTTTAGGTTCACTTTGCTTTCTCTTTCTCTCCTACTCACTCTCTTTCTCTGTCGCTTGCTTTTGCGCATATATTGAAAGACTTACAGGCAGACACACAGACAGTCAGTTGCCACACAGTTGGACCCACAATCAAGTATTCAGGTCATGTGCATGTGAACTCAATTAAGCAGCACATAACTTACAAACCGGATTACAATCATCATCATCAACAACAACGAGCGCCTTGAACCTTTTCTCCTGCCACCACAGTGTTGCTCCTTCGACTCCGTCTGCTTAAGCTTCTAACCCCCCCCCCCACCCCCTCAGAAGTCTTAGTCCTGTTTTATGCATGCAAAGTAGCAGCAGCAGCAGCTAGTAGCTAACAGCGACAGATGACCAGGAAACAGACCAGAAACCCAAGATTGATACAACAACTGTGACTGTAATGTAGCTACAGATACAGACTGTAAATTGTAACTGTAACTGTAACTGTTAGTGTGTGTGTGTGTAAGTGTAAATGTAAGTGTAACGGCTACTGCCAAATGTTGACTTTTCAACGAGCCTCAAAATATGTTACTCATCCGCCGCGTGTTAACCTTTTTTGGCCTGTTGCCGGGTGCAAAACAATTTGCAACCATAAATTTGCCACAGCAAACAAGTAACAGTTGTGGGTGAGGATCAAATATCCCCAACAAGGGAGCACCATTTTGGGGCAGTCATTTGAGGTAAGGTCAACAGCTGTCGAATGGCCGGAACAGTAGCAACTGCCAACTGGAAACTGGCACAAGCAACAAGCAACAAGGAAATGGTAACGAACAAAGACGAACCTGACTTATTTCGTATGTATCGCAGGATATGAAAATTTTCACTTGAATAATTAATTGAACAAGCAGCAGTTCTGGCAGCTCGGTCAGCTCTGGCAGCCCTGGCTCAGTTCTTGCTGCCTCGACCCTTGTCGTATGTCCTTGTTGATTTTGTCTTGTTGCGGTTGGCATTTTGGGGTTTTTTGGAGGACAGCAGAAGTAGCAGCTCTTTATTTGCTCAGCTTCACCAACCGTAACCAAACGTACCTCCCCATCCCCCCACTAACACCCGCACTTTCATTTTTACCTTAACCTTTGCCTCTACCTGCGGCTGTTGCTGCTGTTGCTGCTGTTGTTGCTGCTGCTGTTGTTGCTGCTGCTGTTGCTGCTGTTACTGTTTCCTGTCTGGCCTTGTCTTATGGTGCTCAGCTGCCTTCTTCTTGGTTGCGTTTAATTAAGCAATACATTCAGACTGACAACCGGAAGTCCCATTTTTGAAAATTGCCCAACAACAAGCCGCAAATACCAGAAAGGAAAAGCAAAAATTTCAGACATACGACTAAGAGTACAGCTGATACGGCAGCATGAAAATGTGGCATCCAGAGAAATCCTTAATCGGCAACATGGTTTGTCCTTTTTTTATGCTGCTTTTTATATGATATTTCTGCAGCTATTTTTTTTTTGTCTTTTTTCCTTCATTTTCTCGTTACGGTTTATTTTTGTTAAGCCGCTTTAAACCGCCGCCGCAACAAGCAAAATAACATTTAAGCCTTTCGTGATAAGCATTTAAATAAATTAAAATCTCCTTCTTCTCTTTTAGCCTGTGTGGCTTAGGCACACAGACGCATACTCAATACCCTCCCCTCAGTCGAAACACTCTTTCTTTGTCTCTCTCAATCAAACACACGCACACCCACACACACTCACACAGACACACATCCACAATTGCCCACTGCCAACAATGCAGCTAACCACACGCGCAACTCTAATGAAAAATAGCTAGAGTGTCGCATATAGGCATCAACAACAACAAGAACAACAAAGGACAACAAAAGCGAAAACAAAAACAAACAAAGCAACACATAAAGGATTAAAATTGATAATGATTGTTGTTTGAGTACCCTGTAATAAGTTTGAAGTATCAAATAAAGTTGTTAAGTGAATGTTAATGTAATGCCATTAAAACTTTCTTAACAACAACTCAAATTTAGTAGAGTTCTGGTACTCTTTTCTAGTCGTGTATACCCCGTTTTTTGATAGTATTTAACAGAGGGTATTCTAGAAAAAGGCAACAGCAAAATGAAATGAACGCATAAAGATTTGTCAACGTTGATAAACAACAAAGCCAGCGACGCGACATGGCCCCCAACCCCTCAACGGGAATGCTAACGTAAATCTAACGGGTTGTAGGCTGTGGACTGTTGGCTGTTGGGCGTGGCATGTGCCAAACAAATGGCCAAATGTGCAAGTATAGGGTAGTGTGATGGAAAGTGTCGAATGAGCGCTGCGGCTGGGTAAAAGCCAATGGGCTAAAAAATGGCACTGGCAATGGCAATGGAAATGGCAATGCCGGACCACAAAATGTACGGTGCACTGAAAAGTATGCTATATTAATTTGCATTGTGCGGATTTAATGGCGGCTTTGTCTGTCTGCGGCTAAAGCGTTGCAAGAGCTTTTCTAGCCATATCTAAAGCACTGCAACAGCCTGTGCTATAAAATCTACAAATAACCAATACTCAATACACAATTGAACACACACACATTCACACAGCATAACAAAAAAAATTTGAGTTTAATTATATTTTTGTGTGCTATTCATGAAGATCATTTGCATTTTTAGCAATCGTTTCGCAAAGGGACAAACATATTTATAAAACATTATAAAACAACCCTAGCTAATCGCTAAAATATCTAACCCATTTTTAAAGTACAATCAAAAATTTTACACCCACTCATACACACACAGACACAGACACAAAGAGAGCTCTGCATTGCATTTGTTGCCATAAGAGATAATCACTTTTGCATTTCATACATAATGCCGGCAGTATATAAAATGAAATTGCAATAGCCAAAGTGCCAATAGCTTTGATAAGCTGCAATCAACAGCGTGGGCCAGTGTGACCAGGGGAGTTACAGTTGGAAAATTAGCATAATAAACGCGAGTGCTTCATAAAATTTTATTAATTTGATCCCCAGCAGTGCCCCCGCAGCCCACTCCACAACTAAAGCAACTACAGCAGCACATCCCTTGTCCATTGGCAAGCCGAGCACTCAACAGCTTAACAGATTTACAGCACAATAGTCGCTCTATAAATACCAGAATGAAAAAACGATGGCAATAAAAAAGAATATAAAAAAAGAACGAAAAAAAAAGAATCACTGCAAAAAAGGAAACACACTAAATGAACACTAAAAACACACAATAGTTGAAGATGGGTGTAAAGTGTGTAAAGTGGTGTGCGCGTGTGTATGGTATGAGCTTTCGACATACCTTCTAGGTCAGGCAATTGGCAAGTGCACTAAAAGCCAAACAACTGACAAACTGAGTGGCGAAAACGTTTTCCCCGGTCTCTGATCCCTGAGCACTATGCTCATTCCCATTCCCATTGCCACTCTCACTTGCAATTCCAACTCCAAGTATGAGTCTCAGGCGCAGCGCATAGCTAGCAGAGGCCGTTGATTGCCGTCACAGAAGTGGCTATCAGGTATTCGCAATGTGGGCAAGTGGCAAAGTGGGAAAGTGGGCGTTGCCCGTGCTGTCAACAATGTCTAACGGCAGCTGACAAGTGTGTGTACGCCTCACAGATGTCAGATTGCACGGCCTGTCGACATGTATGCACTTTTTGGCATTTGCACTGACGCTATCTATGTATTAATGTCTCTCTATGTGTGTGTGTGTGTGTGTATGTGTGAGGGGTATAGGCCTTTGGCTGGCTTCATTAGGAAGCAAGCCATACACTTGTCTGTCTACTCTCTGCTTCTTTCTCACACTCTCTCTCTTTCCTTGTCTATCTGTCTGTCTTGCTGCCAAAGTGCCAACTGCCTATTGCACTTTCTGTTGCAGCTGCACAAACTATTTACGTTGCAACAGACGCCCACTTTTCTCCTTTCGCCGCCTTGGGGGCTTCAAGGGTACTGACTTGTCTTTGCTTGTTGTTTTCCCTGTAGTTTTGCTGTTGTTTTTCCTCTGCATTCTCTCTCTCTCTCTTTCTCTGTCTCTCTCTCTCTCTCTCTCTCTCTCTCTCTCTCTCAAAAAGTTCAATGTACGCGCTTTTGTTTTGCCTATGCAAAGAGTAGGCTAAATGTAGCATTTGGCAGGCATTTACCAGACATTTTCATTGTTTTTGTTGTTGGTGCTGTTTTCGTTGTTGTTGTCAGCAGCCTTTTAGCTTTTTACAAGCTAACCGCCCACGAAAGTCCGAGAAACGTAATTTGGCCCAATGCCAGCATAAAGTTGGTCTTTGGGTTAACAAAGATCTCAAATTCCCTGCTCTTCCTGCAGCTATCCTTGTCTGTTTTTGTCTTCTGCTTCTTCGACTTCTCTCCTTAGCAGTTGATAAAAAATTAAGCATAGTTTTAGGCGCCGCTTAGCCAAGTGCTGTTGACTTGATGAAGAAACTTTTATTGGCCGACTTCTGAAGACAATCCTCTAACTGCACCCCAACACCCCGCCCCTACCCTTACAGCAACAATCTGCCTACTTCATTTGTTATTTTAATTTTATACAAATATTTTGGCGGCACTTTTTTTCCGCCGTTGCTTCTTCAGCTTCTTCTTGGCCCAACTCTGTATTATTTTTTTGCCTTTTATTAAAATGTTGACAGCTTGTTTGGCTGTTTGTAGTAGCCATGGCACAAGTTTTGCGCCGACAGGCATAAAAATAAAGAGAAATCCAGGAAGAAATGATGATGACCATGTGGCAGACTGGAAACTTTGACTATCTTGAAGATTTTGTGGCGACACTAATTGATGCAACTCTCGAGTAAAATCAACTTAATGCAAATGCAATTGTAATTTATTTAAAAGCTTTTTTAAACCAACAATTTCTACCATAACAAATCTCATCTCGTTTACCTTTAAGGTAAAAGTATGTAATATGCTTTTACCCCTAAGTTAATGGCTTATTGTATTTGCATGGTAATCCTCTTAGGCACAACAAGTTGGACAACAATCAGATAATCTGCTTGATTATAATCCTAATATACTCAAAGCTATTACAAAATTTCAGTGTTTCAATATTTAGTTAATAATATTATTCAATAATTTCTTAATTTTATTGGGTTTCCAACAAGCTAGAGAAGCTCGAGGATATTGGGAGCAAAAGAACAAAAGGAAAATACGGAAAATACGGAAATTTAGGCAAATATGAAAAGAAAATGGGAAAGACAAATATGAGAAATGGGCAGGCATTCATGTGCCAAGCTCATTGTGCATTGTGGTGGTTGCAAGCCAGCAACGCAGTCAGGCAGTCAGCCAAATCTTGCCACATGCCTGCGCATATTAAGTGGCACGTGGTGGGCGCTAACCAAGAATCGTCTATATAGCCATATGTGCGGCATAATGAGGACGTCGCCAAGGCAAGTCGTGCATTCAGACGGCGATGCTGACGGCAAATCAATTCATATGGCACAGACCCAAGCCAACCCCAGAGCATATATATATATATATATAAATATGGTGGAGTGGTAGGCTGTGGGCGTAGAGTGGGTGGCACATACACACACACATTCACACACACCACATGAATTCATCAAAATGCTGCCTATTGTTGTGTGTGGTTAACTGCAAATATGACTCAAGGGTGTGACAGCCCATTATACTCGTGCATAGAAATGGACTCTGTCCAGACAGAAACTTAACTAGAGCCCTGAGCGATTTATCATTTAGTCTATTGCTCTTACTTCCTCCTCTCTTTCTCTCTCTCGCTCTCCAAACTTGCCTGCACAGAGTGTACAAATGAAGTCAATTGGATTGCGCCGTGTCTGTCTGTATGTCTGTGGGCCAGCCGCATCAAAGAAAATTGTTTTAAGCGAAGCGGTCCACTCTCTGGTCCGATTAGCATCGGCTTACGAGTAGAAAGCAGTCAGCCAAGCGTTGAGTGGGGTAAAATCAGATAAGCAAACGGGCTCAGGCGGAGAATGACAAAGAAGAACTTGGCGGTTACTCTACACACACAGTCAACATACACACAGAGAGATTCCTAATCCTCCTTCATTGCTAACGCATTTTGCCCCCATACCCCAAAGATTACCTACCATTCCCATTAGCGAGCTATGGAGAACTTTCTGTTGCCAGCTTCAAGGCTCGCGCGCTTTTCTTAGTTTACTGCCAATTACAGTTTATGCTTAAAGTTTTGCCCCGCTTGGCCAACAGCGTTTATTACACACTCATTTGTTTTGGCCATACCATTTGGACAGAGAAAGGGAAGTTGCTGCTGTGTTGATGGTTCTGGCATATTAAGCAACTTTGGCCATTCGCTTGGCCAACGAATGAGCTGAGAGCGTCCGGACAACGGACAACGGACAACGGGCAATAGCGATAGAAATCTTTTTGTTCATTTCATTTTATGTCTACTTTGTTGCTCACACACAAGCACACGCACATACAAACATGCGGCAGTATCACGCACAGTTCTATAAACATTTTTAGCAATTTCCTGGCAGCTCATTCGCTGGACTCTGGATGTCCGAACGATGCCTCTATTTGACATTGATGTGGCAAATGTGGAAATTCTCTTTCACTGGCCAGGCGAAAGTAAGCAACAAAAAGCACAAAGAAACATAAAACAAGTTACAAATCGTAAAACCAGATCAGACAACTGAACTATACCTTGTGTTCCCTCACATATAGTATATGAAGGGCATAAATACCCAAACTTTTATATAGTATAAACAAAAAAGTTTGATCTAATATTGAGGTATAATTTGAACCGAAGATAAATACTTCATATTAAGTTTTTTATCAACCATATATATGTTTATTCTATATATATGTTTATTATAGCTACGTCTACCCTTTCGCCTCATTCTACAGGGTATAATGGAAGCAAAACATTGTAACTGTAACAGCAAAAGGCTGTGTTGAAATGTAATTTGCCAAAATTGTTACCGCACTGGATTCGTTTGCTCTCTTTATATCTCTGTAGGTATATGTATATGTGTGTGTATGTGTGTGTGTGAATACATATGTGCTTGGTTGTTTGGCTGCGTCCGTTACAAGCGGAATGAAACTCAATCTGTCTGCCTGCCAGTCATGGCCATCCATTGACGTATTCGCACCAGGAGTTGGCCCTCGTGCGTTAGTCATTTTGGCACTTTCTCATGCTGTCAGTTCGCAGAATAACGCCTACATTCTTCTTTTTTTTTGGTGTTTTTTCTTTTTGTTTTTCCTCCCTTCTGGTTTTGACTTGTATGTTTGTTGTAGTGTTAACATGTTGTTGTTAGCTGCTCTATGGCAGATTAGTTAAGGACTTTTCTTGGCCTTGTCCATAGCCTTAAATTCGATTGTGCATTTAATGTCAATTTGCCAAAAGGGCCAACTAAAATAAATCATTAGGCTGCTGGCTTCAAAGTAAACGCTATTGGCCAATTACAAGTTGTAATTAGCCGCCTTTTTGACCAAAAACATTTGCTCAAGACAAACGCAACTGTTGCTGTTGCTTGTTGTAGTTGTATTTTAGTCATTTAATTACAAGTTAATAATAAATTATTTCTCTTGAATTTAGTTTATTTAACTATTTTAATTATAAATTCAAATTGTGTATATTATTATAAGGTTTTTGTTTTTCTCTCTTTAAGTTTATCCTAAATGCTCATAAAGCACAATCCCACAAAACCAGCTGCAAGGATATCTGATGATGGCCCATTGCAAACTCATTTACAATTAAAACAACATTAATTTACGTTAATATGACCTCAAGCAGTTTGCTCACAAAATTTCAATTGCTACAGTCAAATGGTAACAGCAGCAGCCGCAGCAGCAGCAGCAGCAACGACAACCGCTGTGGCAGCAACACAAATGTTCTGCCGGCCCTCCCCCCAACTGGTCTCTTGGCCACAAAAATGTAATTAAATTATGTTGAATGGCAAAAACTCCTTCTTCCTCCCAACAGCTCTCACATACCACTTTTCATTGAATACAAAAACTTAAAACGCTTAGCCACGCCCATCGGCCTCATGCTGTGCAAAAATGTTCGCATAATTGCGTCAGCGAACCCATAAATTGGCAAAGACAGCAGCCCTCAGGCTGGCTTGATGGCAGCGTGTGGCATGCAGCACGTGTAGTATGTGTCTGTATCTGTCTGTCCATCCATCGAATGAAGTGACAGCCAGGTTGGCAGCCTGTCAGTTGGTAGTATGGGGCAGCTTTGTGGGTTGTGGCAACAATCAAACGGTGCACTTTGCATGCGCATATGTCAAATGGGCGGCGACCCTTTCCTCTTTTTGTTTGTGTTCATAATTATTGGGGGCAGGGCGGGGTGTTGCATTGTCTACGCGTTATGGCAAATTTGTTTGTCATAGACCAGGGTGTTGCATTATTATTCTGGTTGTTGTTGTTGGTGTTGATGTTGCATGCCTGTCAGTCGACGCTTCTCATGCATATAATTTTTTGCCAACTTAAATTACATTAAGCATGAAATATTATGCTAATTATGGCTGATTTCATTTCATTTGGCGCACGCAACAGCAGACAAAGGACTAAGGACTCTGTTCTCTGTGCTCTGTGCTCTGTGCACTGTGCTCTCTCAGAACAAAGAGCGCTGCGTGCAATATCATAAAAGACAATGCAAATGAATTAAAATTAAATGCATGCAGATGAAGAAAAAGAAGAAAGAAAAAATAAAATAAAATTATAAAGAGAACGGAACACAAATAAAAAAAAAGAAAAAACAAAAAAGAAAGTATGAAAATGGCTGATGGAAATTGAAATGTAATGCACTGTTACTCTGCATACTCGTAGTCCTTTCCGTGTTGCTCCAGGCTGTTGCTGTCTGTTGCCAGCTGACGTTGCACGTTGCTCATTGCTCGTTGCTGTTGCTGGTTGCTGGTTACTGGTTGCTCGTTTGCTTGTTGCCCATTGTTATTTGCCCGTTACCAGTTACCAGTTGCCAGTTGCCAGCTGCCAGTTACCATTTGACATCACATTCGCTTCGCTGACTTTTGCATGATGCGCAATTTTATGTCAAACGTGGCGTATGCGTAACTCTACAATATATATAGCATTATATGTCAACCCTATTTTGACACACGGCGTATACTTAATAAACGATTTTTGCTCTTTAAAATGAAAAATTCAATTATTTGCTGCTAATGTGAAAAGAAAGACAACTTCTCTCTCTCTCTCTCTTGGGTGTATATTGAGTGGAGGGGGTATGGATGGGAGGAGGTTGCCAATGTCTGTAAAGGCTAAAGGTTGTTTAGAATGGGGTGATAACTGTAGTGAGGGGAAATGCGCAACGGAAATGATACAGCAATACAGCGAGCAGCGACAGCAGTTAGAACACATATACACACACACATACATACACACAGCTTGGCCAAATTTGCTGAAATGAAAACTAAAACTCATTTCTGCCAAATTAAACCGAAATGTATTTCCACAGTAGAAGCAGCAACAGCAGCAGCAGCAGCAGCAGTCACAGCAGCAGCTACAAAATGAGTTAAAAGCGAAACGCTAGAGCACATATGTGGCAGCGTTTCAGCGTTCGCATCTCAAATGTAAAATTAAAAGGCATTTCCGCAAAATGTCAGCGTCATATTGTAAAACATGAGTATTTAATTAGAAAATACTTTCAGGCGTTCAGCAGCCTTGCCTTGGTTTGCTTTGGCTTTGGCTTTCGAAAATTGGCCAGGTTTGGTGTGATGGCAGCAGACGGCAGCAGTCGACAAAGTCAAGACCTGTACAGTTTCCGTTAGGACCAACCCTCATGCACATCCTACTACACATATACGTACATTATCCTGAGGCTATAGCCCCAGCAACTAACTGACTGACTGACTGGCTGTTTGACTGTTTGTTGCCTACTTTGTCGATATGTGCGGTGCGGCGTACTAATGAATTTTGCCAGTGCACAAGTTTTTTGCTTTTTAACAACTTAACATAGTCGCGCATATGTTGTACAAAATACCTTTTTCCTTTAGTCCTTAATTCTAGAGTATGGTAGAGGCATTGGCCAAGGCAGGGAAACTACTGGAGGCGACACAAAGCGCAACAGCTGAAAAACTTTGCATGTATGCCGCATATTAACACCGAAAAACTAACAGAAACTACAAAACACAAATACAATGGTAGGGGCTATATATGTATATATATATATATATATATATTTGTGTGTGTGTGTGCGTGTGTGAGTAGGTATATTAGTGTTAGTTGCTGTTGTTGGAAAACACAAAATGTGTTGGCTTAAATTGCCGACTACAACTATGTTGATGATGACGATGATGATGGTGATGACGATGATGATGTTGATGATGATGATTACGTTGATAATAATGATGATGGCAATGGCAATGGCAATGGCAATGGTGATGGTTGTGCTAATGGCCACGCATTATTCAGTGCCTCGTTCTCAGATTATCAATGGGATAAGAAACGCGAGTGAATAGTATTTAAGTACTGAGTATGAGTATGAGTGTTTGTGTGTGTTTGTGTGTATGCAATAGGTGTGAGTTATAAAACTACACACAGTTGTTGTTGGTGTTGCTGTTGGTGTTGTCCACTGGGTATGTCAAAACTCATTTGCCGTTAACGAGCAGCTATTGTGCTTATAAAAGGATTACTTACAAATCACTGACTTTTGAAAAATTGTCAACTGCAGGGCAAATGCCAAGGCTGTCAACAATTTAGCTGCTGGCAAATGCTTTGATCTACAATTTATGAAATTAACCCTTAAGTGGTATGTACCCTCTTTACTCTACACTCTTTATATTGTGCTCTTGCCTCGGCTGCTACATCCTTCATTTTGACATAGACATCGACATTTGAGCATTCACATTTTACTTCCAAGTTGATTTCTTTTAGTTGATTACGCGCAGGCAACGGAAACGGATGCACTGCCAGTGATTGTTGTGACTGGTCCTGGGATTAGGATTGTATGTATATATGTGTGTGTGTGTGTGGGTTTGGGTTTTGGGCTTGGGTTTAGGTTAGTGTACGTAGGACTGAGTATAAGGATGGCTCTATCATATTATAAATGTGACTTGAACGCAAATTGACGACTTGCATTCTGCTCTGTGGCGGCTGTCAGCTTAAAGCGGCTTAAAGAGTCTGGCCAACAATGCTTTGACAATTTGCTAGAACCTCAAAGATGACAGGGAATGAGATGAGTTAAGTAGACTGACTGGGTCTGAATGGTTGGCCCTTAATTGATACCTTTGTTTGCATTGCGGTCACTCTAATTGGTGTTTGCATGCGGCTTGGAGTCTTGTGTAAATACGGGCTGACCAGACTGCCAATGCTTCTTTGTAATTTTGCGTGCGTTCTGTTTGCTCATTAAACGCTTGCAGACAACAATAATACCAACAACAAATAGCAGCAGCAAAAACAATATTAACAAACAGCAGCAACGTCATCAATTAGCAAGTTGTCAGTCGAGTGGGAAGTTTGCGCAAAAACAAAAAAGCAACAGAAAAAAATTGACAAGCTTGAGCGAATTTCCTTGCGCAATGTTGCTCTTAATGAGCAAACGTGTAGCAACTTCTGGCTGTCCAATCTACATGTTATGCCCCAACGCCTTACATGCTGCAAAAAGCCCTGCTTAATGCCCCACCTACTGCTTAGTGGCACTTACAAGCACATGTCAAAAGTTATTAGCCCTCCGATCAAATAATTTGTGTTGTGCCAAAAAGCTGATTACTAAATACATACTATAACACACACACACACACACACACACACACACGTACACAAACATTCGCAAAACACCATAAACAAAGTCATTTTGGCCAGCTCAAGAGCTGTAGAAATAACAAAAATTTTTGCCAAAAAGTTTGTTTTTTTGCTTTTGCTGCTGTCATTGCCAAATCCTGGCACGACCATTCACTTGATATCTGCCACCCATATTGGGTGGCTAGCTGGCTGTATGGCTGAATTCCTCTTTTGGGTAGGTTTTTCCTTTTGCCTGCCAATACGCTGTCAATATCCTTGTGCTGGCAACATATTCTTGCCTCATAAGTAGACAACTTTTGCAGCTGTCCTGTCGCTACCACCAGATACGTGAGGGCGTTAAACTCATACATCACTTTATCCTATCTATCTGCTTATTTCTACTTTCTTCTCCTTCCTATTGCTTTTGACTCTAACTAACTGCCGCGCATGCTGTGTGCAAGTGTATTAGTATCTATATATATATATATATATATATGCGTGTATGTGTGTGTGTAATTGTATGTGTCTTGGGCTGCCACATTTTCGCACATTTTTCTCGGCGTCGCGTCTCCTAGATGTGTGTCAAGAGTTGCCAATAAACCAGCATGTGGCAAAATCCTCTCTAGCTGCACTGCTTCTGCTCCTGCTTCTTCTGCCTTTACTCCTGCCGCTGTCCAACTATAGAAAATAAATTTATAACGCATACGTCATGTGAGCCCTGTACGGTTTTTTCAAGTTTATTGCATTTGTCGTTGCCATTGCAAAACTTCAATAAATTATTTTATTGCGACAGTTATTTTGCTTGCTTACTTGCAACTCTTATTGTTGTTGTTTTTGTTGTTGAGTTTTTATGAATTTACTCGAGCATATGTATTTATATATATAGTATATATATTATATATATTATATATATAATTCTACTCAACTTCAATACACAAAGTCATACATATATATATATATAAATTTATATATATCTATTTAAAGGTTGCTGCTTCTACTGTCATGTCGCATTCGTTATACTTTGTAGCAAATTGCAAATGACTTTATGAATCGCTTTCCTTCTCTCTCTCTCTCCCAAGCTGGGAAATGGACATTCAACCATATGACTACACTTTATATACTCACTATACATATGTATATATATGTACTTGCATAATAATAATAAACATATTTGCCATCAAATTGATTCTGTGTCGGGAATAAACTTGGAATTGCATAATAAATTTGTGCAGAATGCATAATGAACGATATATAATATACATATATATATATATTATAAGTATATATATCACACAACTTGAACAGAGACACAATAATGCCACTTAAAGCCATTTCCAGAGTGTTTTTCACTTGCAACCAATACATATAAATATATATAAAGTTCACACTGTAATTCTCTAGTTAAGAGCTAGTGTTAAATATATATATTTTTATACTCATCATATTCGAGAATGCACTGCTATAAAGTAAGCTGTTCGAATTGCCACATAAAAGCCAAAAACACTTTACCAACCCATCAAAACTTGACACTTTTCAACCAAACGAGCGTCCTTAATAAAAAAAAAGGCAAACCGTCAACCGACAATCGACAATAACAACAGCAACAACACCTTTAGCGCCTGAAGCGTTCATTGTAAAATTAACTGAAGCTAGGCAAAAGAAAAAAACGGAGAAAAAAATCGAAAGAAAGAGAGAGATAGAGCAAAATAAAAGGAACTTAAAGAAGCACACGGTAAAAGAAAGGACCTTTGCAAGCAAAGCCAAAGGCTAGAAATGATGGGAGAGGACGACGACACGACGGGACACCAAGAGGCAATAAGTAGCAAAAATTACGCTAAACGCAGCAATTTCCTAGTAAATTGCACAATATACACACAGCACAACACAACACAACACACAACACAACGCATATATACAAAGCGTATAACCTATATATATATGTATGTAGTCTAGCTTAGTAGGAATACTGGCAGGTGCTTGCTCTCCTACTGCATAAAATTCAACTATAAATAAAGCATAAAAAAGCACACAGAGGCAGCAGCAGACATTTTATAATGCGCAGCGTGTCGCACCAATGAGTCGAAACACAAGCAGTTAACTATGTGTATGTGAGTGTGTATTTGGGTAAAAAAGTAAGGGGGGATTGGGGGGTGGACAGGCATCAATCTAGACAGGTAGAAGGCTGTCAATTTCCACAGTGCACGCATGAAGGAGGCGTGCGAATTTTAATGCGTGTCATATTTGATTGATGCTACATCGCTTGATGCCGTAACACCCATGTCTAGGGTAGTGTGGGGTATGCAAATGCTTGAAACAATGTCAAGAGTTTAACTTTGGCCCCAAGGTGCAGGTTTTAAGTGTCACAGCAAAGTAAAGCAAAGCGTCGCCTTGTTTTTTGCTCTTCCAACAAAAGTTGCCCCTGCAAGTATGCAATGGAAAAAGTGCGTTGGTTCTTTGCGGATAAAATCATTTGCTACTCATTTGTTGTGTGGGTGTGTGTGTGTTTGTAGGTGTGCAAGTGTGTTTGTATGTGTTTATTATATGCATGTTGCGTAATTTAAGGTTGCTTTTTCTTGCTTAACAATTTTATTGGACTTTGTTTCATTTATATGAGGGGGAGTTGACGCAATTTACTGCCACTAGGCAACGGCAACGGCAACGGCAACGGCAATGGCAACTGCCTTAACGCTGCGGCTAAGGCTGAGACTGTGCTGTAAATATTTGCACACATCAACGCCAGGAGGGCTTTTTACAGCTGTGTTGTTGTGCTCTGCTCTGACTAGTACACAAAAACACACAAACACACTCACACCAACAAGACAGCAATACCAGGGGAAGTTTGTGCCATAATTTATGCCAAGACAAACGATGTACGCTCTGCAAGCTCTAAGTGCATTAGGCAGGCGCTTTTAGTGCCCTAAGGGGGCGTCGACTTAATAATTTGCACGAATTGGCGTCAAGCGGCAAACTAATTTGAGTTAAGCGCATTGTATACATACATACACACACACATAAATACAAACATACACATACATATATTAACAAATAGAAAATGTACCAACCGAGAGAAGTATAAACTTGTGTATTAAGTTTAAGCAAGCCTCGCAGCTATTAGCACGTAACCTGTAGTTACCCCAACTAAAACTAAACGTTAACCCTGTTTATTAATCTTCTATTTAGTATCCATTTAGTATTGACTATTCGCCTTTCGATAACTAAGCAAATTAATTAACTACTAAGCGTATTATAAGACAGCACGCCCAATGATTACATCCATGCCCACCCCCCCAGACCTCATCTAGCGCCAACATCAATAACATCATTAACCGTTCACAATAATCGCCAATCATAAACCATAAACCATAAGCCATAAACCCAAAATCGTTAATCGTTTATCGTTATCGTATTCGTAATTCAAATCCAAATCGTAATCGTAATCAAATTCCCGAATATGCTTTAAAGTGGTTTCATTAACTCGTTCAGCTGCACAAATCGCATTAGTACACACACACACACACACACCCACACACACACACACCTAACTTTGTAGATGCCACACCCTAACAACCCCAACCAAACAACCTACCAACCATCCCCATTCATCCCGTTGAGCGCTGGACACGTATTGGATATACATATGTAACTTTCATTTGCTGCTTCATTTGCTGTTTGCTTGCAGGATGGACAACGCGGCCATTTAGAGGGTCTTGCATCCGTCTATTGTGAATTGTTAATGGCTCCCTTTGGAGATATTTTAAGTGCTTTAGAAAATGCTAGACAAGCAGCATGGGCGGAGCGAAGTCCGCTTCATCCCGCCGGCGGTAGCAGTGGTGGTGCCAGCGGCAGCGGTGGCAGCGGCCTCAGTGGCAGCGCCGGCGGTTGCGGCACCAGCAGCGGCATCATGCAACACCGCCAACAGCATGGCCATCGCGGCCATTCCTCATACGGCGCCGGCCTGCCCAATAGTCATAGTCAGCCAATTTATGTGCCAGGAAAGTACTCGGTATGTATGCCACCAGCAACAAGACACAACAACAACCCACAACAACAACAACAATAACAATAACAACACACAAAGGCTATAAAAACAAAAACATTAAAAAAAGTAAAAGAAACTCACAAAAAAATAAAACAAAAAAAAAAGAAAATGTGGCAAAATATTTACAGAAAAACGATTGAGAAAAGAAAATTTTTTATTGATGTTGGCGGTGATTTGGCAAACCGAAAGAAAATTCTTTTAGAAAAAGTAAAAGAAAAAAATTTTGTGAATTGAATTTGTAAATATTTGTGTTGTTTTTCGTTTGCCTTTTATTTTTGCTGCATGTTGCACGAATACGAATACATATTGTATATGATACGTAATATCATATGGTAGCTTGATCTCTACTATATATACATATATGTATATATATATAAATATATATATTTACTTTTGACTGAATTTTTACAGCCCTCCAGTTGCTTGTCCGATAAGGAAGAGGACGAAATCTATGGCTTTGGCTATGGTGTGTTTGCGCCGCGAGTGGCACGCGGTGGTTTGACACAACAGCAGCACTTGCTGCAGCAGCAAACATTACAAACGCAACAAAGTATACAGCAGCAACAGCAATTGCAACAGCAGCAGCATCAGCAGCAGCAACAATTACCAATTGTGCCAGGCCAACAGGCGGTCGGACAGCCCGGAGTTGGACCACAACAGCATCAAACACTCCCGCCAAATGTTGCACATCTCAATTTTGTGCAACAAAAGTAAGTATCAGTGTACATATATATACATGTATATGTATGAAGAACATAAATTGAGTTCCTTTAAGGACTTATCCTTTCAGTAAAAGTTTTTAAGCCAGACAATTTGATAATGAACTTTTTAAACTTTTGCAGCTGCCTTAGTCCTCGTTCCGCCTATTTCTATGAATTTCCACCGACTGCAGGTAAGTTCAATTGCCAAAGAAAGAAAGGCAAAACAACAACAACAACAATAACAACTACAATAAAAACGCCTTAACAAATCCTTTGGCTAATACAATTTCTTCTGCTCTTCCATTTACCAATTTGCAGAGGGACGCGAGACAAAGAAACGCACAACTTTGGCGCGTTTGCTGAAAGGCTTAAAAACTGTCAATCGAAGGGATCGCAACAATCAACAAAATGGTGCACAAGCCAGGGTAAGTTGAATTCAACTTAACATAACCCACCCCCCACACCACCCACACTTTATTCCCCTTTACATTTTTTTTGTTTTACTTCTACTCTATATATATATAGGAATAAAACTCATTTTCGAGCGTTGGCTTTATGACCGCAAGCAAATTGTTTGTCCTCTTGCCTTTTCATTTAAATCAACTGCGGTAATTCTTTCAATTTATTTGCGCAGTGTACTCTATCTCTCTCTGACATTATTGTCCTTGTATGTCCTTCTTATACTACGTTTTGACTCCTTAATGTTGCTGTCGCTATTGCTATAGCTACTGCTATTCCTTTGCTGCTGCTGTTGTTACTCTTACATTCCATTTTTCTGTGTTCACGTCTTTTTATGAGTTGCCGTTGTGACTGCGTCTTGACTGCTGCTGTTCCTGCTCCTCCCCCTCCTGCTACTACTACTACTTGTGCTGCTGCTTCTGTACTTAATCTTGGCCCCGGGGACATGTAAATTTTTATGCGCGCAACTCCCGCGCCGAGCACAACTGAAAAGGTTAAAAATGTGCGCCGATGCCATTGCCATTGCCGATGTTATGGCTCCTGTTGGTGGTATTGCCTAGCGGCCATGTCTACATTGCCACTTCTTTTTGTTGTTGTTGTTGTGGTTGCTGTACTGGTATCCAGTTTATCTGCGCACTCTCCACAAAGGATTCATTCAGCGCTGAGCGCCTTTGATTAGAGACAGCCACCTTTGGGGAGCCAAATGGCAGCAGCATCAGCATCAGCAACAGCAGCAACAGTAAAGACGACGTATATGAGCAGAAGCAGCAGTTCAGTAGACTTTTCTCACTATTCTTCTTGTTGGATGTTGTACATTACAACACACAAAAGGAGTCCTGGCAATGAAACTGTGGCCAAAGATAACACGCTGATGTTGTAGAAGGAAGGACAGCAGCAACGGCAACGGCAGCGGCAACGGCGTCGCCGCTCATAAATAAGCAAGGACATGCATAAATTTTTCAAAAGCAACCAGAGCACAAGTGCAAAAGAACAAGAAAAGGAGAAGGAGCAAAATAAAAAATAAAAAGAAAAATAATATAAAAATAAATAAAAGGAGCTGCCTGGCGAAAAATAAATAATAAAGCGTATGAAGCAGTATGTACGATTATGCCAAAGGCTGCCAAGGGTAGCCAATGGGTGGGTGAGTGAGAATAGGGTTGGAAGGACAGTAGCACCCGCAGCAACAACAACAGCAACAACAGCAACAACAACAGCAGCAGCAACAGAGATAAGCGCAGGAAATGACTAAGGATATGCGGCTAAGTAGCAGCATCCTCATACAAAGTTGCCTTTTACCTTTCAAAATATAATTAAACAGCACTCACCTGGCCATGGCCATGTGTTTAAGCCAATTCACCTTCTGACCCCTAGCTTCCCTCTTGCCCCTTCACATGGCCCCGTCCAACTGATTTGCTATTTATGATAAGAAAACAAAACGCATTAGAAGCCAAAGGCACATAGGTGTAAAGGGTGGATAATGGAAAAGTGTGGGAGGGAGGAGAGGCGTGAATTTGGAGGCTATATATAGGATCGAGGGTCGAGGTTTATGGCACACAACTCTTAACTCGTGGGTCGCGACCCTCGTTGCCCTTGTTTGGGCTGGTTGCCTGACTCTCTGACTTGTTATTAATTAAAAATTAAAGCCCAGCTGAAAGGTGTGAAATACAAAATGGCGTCGTAATGACGATAAAGCACGTGGACCACCTTGGACCAATGTGAAATAACAGCAACAACAACGAGCACGACGACGACGGCCCACTGATTTATGAGTCTCTTTGCTGCCGGGTCATCCGCAACTGTCAGTGTCAAGAGTGTTAGGGGTGGGCGGGGGATAGATGTGGCAAAGATAGAAGGATCCTTTGTGCATATTTTAAGGCAAGTGCCCTGGAAATAGCCTTCAAAGTAGCTAATAAGCAGTGAGGGAGATGCACGAACTGAAAGAGAAAGAGAGAGAGAGAGATAGGGTACATTGCAAAAGTTTTGGCCCAATTGAATTTGAAATTGTTTGAAAATTGAAAATTGAAATTTTAATTGATTCGAATACCTTTTTATACTATATTTTCTTTGCATACTTTCAGGCGGCCAACGATCGTCTGCGACACTTTCAAATGATAAACGGCGGCGCTGGCATGCCCCAGCAAAGTTTCGAAGAGACAATCCATAGGGTAAGTGTTTAAACTTTACATACAAGAAAATGCTAGCTAGATAGCATACGGCAGCTTACGTTGCGTATACGCAATAAATATGTATGAAAGTAAGAGAGAAGTGGCAGCTGCAGCTGCAGCTGCATAAATATTTATGTAGTGCAATGCATTTGCCGCACACGGCAACAGCTGCAACAATCTACAAACAAAAATTTACTTAAAAATTGCTGAATGCAACAATAGCAACAATAAGAAAACTTGTAACACCTACTTATGCCACCAACAACATCACCAACAACACCACCAGTAACACCACCAGCAACACCATCCGCAACATCCGTTAAATCCAAATTTGGTGTTGTTACTGTAGCTGTTGTTCCTGTTGCATTTGCAATGCAATTTGGAACACGAAAGCTGCAAGCGTTGCCTTGAAGCACGTTTACCTACAACAACAATAGCAACAACAATAGCAATAGCAACAGTGCAGAACAAACTGGATGCATGCAACATTTAAAAGTTCATTGCCGTCAACATTCATTATTAATGACAGCAAAGGTAAAAGTAGTGGAAGCAACGCCACGGCAACCAAAACAAGCAACAAAATGCAATCAACGGCGACAACAAACAGACAGCAGCAACACCAACAACAACAGTAGCAACAAAAGCAGCAGCATGACAGCTGCAACAGCAAATGTTGCATAATGCATACAGTAACGCCTTACACCCACTTTGCCACTTCTGCCGCTGTTGCACGCATGTTTTTCACACCAGAAAACTTTGCCGAGCACCTAAAAGCAGACTTTAAACTTTTTACTACAGCCGCTTTGTTGTTATTTCCACTGCTGCCACAGCTGTTATTGCTCATGTATTGTTGCTGTTAACTTTAGTTTATTATAAATTTATGTTTCTTACTCTCTTCATAAATGATGCAAAATTTAAATTCAATAAACGTTTATAATATTTCTCTATTAACCATTTTCCTTAAACGTTTCAGTTAAAAGTACAAGAAGCAATGCGCAAAAAGGAAAAATTCCAACGGGAACACGAAGAGGTAAATAAAGAAAACTCTAATATAATTTTGAATAATTTTTATACTTTTTTAAAACGAATTTTAATTACTCTATACAAAATTTCACTCTCACAAAATATTTTGTTTTATTTTCAAAATTTTGACAATTTTGAGGCAATTTGTCAAAACATTTTTCTTTCTGCATTTCATGCAGAAGTAAATGTTGTTGCAAGCACAAACAACAAATTTTCTAATTGCAAAAATAAATCAAGCAAATATTTTATAAACCTGTATATATATATATAGTACACAAACTGAACAAACACAAAATTTACTATATAGAATTTATTCTCTTAAGCTTTGATAGAAAACTGAAATATTATTTTGTTTGTACAAAGCAAAAAAAATAAAATAAAGAGAAAAAAAAACAATTAGGCAACTATATGAGAATATAAGTAAAATAAACAGCCAAAAGCTGTTTTCCATTTCATTTTTCCTACACTTTTCCCCCACATTAGATGCATTTTCATGCATCTTTCAATGTTCGTTTCAACCTCTGAAAGCTATTAAAATTTTCTTATAAATATAACAATTGTTCCGGTCTCTGGGTGGCAAAACAACAGTTGACCAGAAGGCATTGTGTTCTTATAGCAAGTGATTGACTACTAGATACCCTATATATATATACACTGACACTCCCAAGCTGCAGAAATATTTATCTTAAAAGTGAAACTTCTGTTCGCTTTAATGATTGCTAAAGATTGGCCAAAAGTAGTAAAAGTCGGTTTATATATAAAAATATACTTACATATATATTATACTAAATTTTATATTTATTTATAAATATATATATATTTAAAAAATAAACTCTGTTACATGTTATTTATAGAAATTTATACATCTACTTTTTATTTTATTTCCTTGTATTTAATGGGTATGAAAAACATGCAAAGCAGACGTAAACAGAACATTCACTTACACATATCTATTCACACCTAGTTCAGACACGCATATACACACACATACACACACAAACACACATGCAGTCACCCATACTTATGTAATAACAAGAGCATAAACAATGAAGTGTTACTTGGCAAATGATAAACTTTTTGTCTGACATAAAAATTATATTCCACAGTTTCAACTGTAATACAACATCAGATCCAACGGAAGGATACAGTCGAAAGGTGGCAAACTAATTGTTAGTATGGGTTAATGGGTGTGTCTCTGTATGTATGTATGTGTGTGTGTCATGGTATATGGGTGTGACTATGAAGTTGAGCAAGAGTTGTTGTCTGACATTGCACAGTGACCAGAGTCCTTGCTAAAGGGTCGTTAGAACTGGGAACTGGGCAAAATAAAAAAAGACGAAAAAAGAAAGGAAAAACACATTTTAATCATTCATAAGCAAAAGGCAATTAAGAAAATTTTCAGTTTTATTTGCTTGGAAAATGAAATAAAATTTCTGTTACGTAACGTTTTGTATAACAAACTGAAGTTTTTTAGTAATTTATTTTAAATTTGTATAAAGTTAAGAAAAGATTTCATTTTCCCATTGTAAAAAAAGATTTTAAATATAGAAAACTCTGCAATGTCCCTTGAAATCGGTCAAAATTTCCTTAAACCAAGCAACGTTTAGAGGATATTTAATTTGAACAGTTATTATAATTTGAAATTTAAGAATATAAAGCTACAATTTTTATATTAATTTTCTCTCAATTATGTGCTTAAAAATGAATTTTCATTTAATGAAAATCTTTAGAAATTTTCAATTAGTTTTCGGTTTTGTTTGTATGTGGCATATGAAAACTTCTAGTTATAGAAAACTAACTAATATTTACAGTTAATTATATAAAGCAGTTATCAGGTTCAAAGAGATGAGTTTCCATTTGCCATTTTCCGACAAAGCTCGAAGTCTTTTTCAATTTCATTGCATGCTGCTGTGAAAATGGGAAAATTCTTGCAGTTACCCTGAATTACGCACACAGACACACACATATAGTGACATATCACGTACACTGGCAAACGTTGGGTTACATATTATACACACACACATGCACACACACACACACACACACAGCAAGACAGAGATGGAAGATGCGTTGCTGCACGACAATTTGTCTGTTTGCATGTCGTCGACGTGTCCGCCTAAGCAACGGCAATAATTTTTGTGCATAAATGAAAAGCACACACACTACAACACACACATACACATACATACACACACACACGTATACTCTCTCATAAATATAGCAGAATGTTGTTGCTGTCACTGTTGCTGTAGTTGCTGCTTAACTTGTGCAAACAACTTGCTGTTTGTCTAATTGTAATTGCTGTTTTTGTTGTTGTTGCCAGTACCAACGAGCACTACTGAGTAGGCCTGGTCCATATTCGGCCCCTTCCCATAGCCCCCAAAAAGCGAACAGATGCTGCTTATTTTCCATTTGGCCTAAACACAACAAGAGAGAAAATGTAGAAAAACCAGTAGAAATTGTAGTCAGGCTTATGAAATATTAATGCTAAGAGCAATGTCCAAGAGGAACAACAACAAATGTTTGCCATCGTATAATAATGTGTGTCAACTATCAGGACAGTCAATTAAGCAGGACTCTGCAGCAATGTGATTACCTTACCTTAAAGCGACATGCAACAAAGCCAAGCAATGGCGGTCTTGCCACATAAATATACAAATTGCTAAAGCAGGCAAACTGGCATGTTGTAGCAACAATTTAAATGCATTTTTAATGCTGCTGCCCCAAAAAGCTTTTAGCTAATTTTAACACTACTTTCTTGCAGTTGTTTCTATTGCTGTTTCCATTACTGTTGCTGCTCTTATTTCTCTTTGTATTCTTATTTCTATTTCAAATGCTTGGCCCTGGCATCCTTTTTAGACAGCAGCAAAACACAAATATATACATATACACATACACATACACATACACATACATTAACAGATATACTCAAAGACTCGAACATGTTCATGCATGTTCTTAAATTAGTATGCAACACATATTGCGCTATTATGTTGCAGGACATTCAACCAAGCGAACATCTCAGCATTTCAGTTCTGCTCTGCGCACAGAAAATTGTTTTAGTTTTCAAATGGAATTTTGTAATTTTAACACCAGAAAACACTAAAAAAAAAGCACTAACAACAGCAACAGCTTCAACAACAACAAAAACCAAAGCAATGAAAATGAATAAGAAAATTCTCGACTGACTCTCCGAGAGTCTGCCTGTTGTCTGACGAATAACCTAAAACTTCATCGCCTGCCAAAGTTGAGTTCGTCTCGCGTCTTTATTGTGCACGTCAGTCACGTTCTTTAGCACAGACATAATGTGCTTCCCACCCCTCCTCTTGTATTTGCTCTTCATATAGTAGACTCCATCTATATCTATCTATCTTTTTACAGCTTCTACACATGGCTAAGATCGTAAAGTGCATATATATATATGCAAACAGCTGATACGAGTAGCTGCTCTTACATTATTTAAATGTTTTATAAGTGCCCATAGCAATTAGCTTCTTGTTGTGCATTATATAATGCATATTAAACCAAAAGCTAACAGCTCCATAAATCATTAGAGATCAGAATAAAAGTGCAAAGTTTTACTTTCAACTATATATATTTTGTTGCTAATTACTATTCCTATCCCAAGACAAACTGCTTTAACTATAAACTTTTATTTTCTTGAGAACATAAATAAGACTTAAAAATAATCTAATAAATAACAGAGATTCTTAAATATATTATGTAACTATACTTTACCCTTAACTGCACAATAAGTGCATTTCTTTAAAGCTGTTTTAAATTTATTGGGCACATAAGAATTTGCTTCATAAACATCAATAAATTGCATAATATTATCAACTGATATATCCCACCTTCAAGATCAAACTATATATCAATTGATACTTAGTTTTCTTGTTCGATCGCCAACTAATACTTATCCAAACTCTCACATTAGTAGTTGATCTATCTCCCACTATCTGCCTCTCTCTTGTAACTGGGAACATTCAAATTCGATTAAGGCGTCTCTCCAGAATTGCTTTCTGAATCCTAAGGCTTAATGTGTTCTTTGAGAATTGCTCTCTGGTCGCTGCTTGTAGATTACATCTAATGCGTGTGGATACCCTTGCACTGCTGCTGCTTTGGTGTTGATGACTTACTGTGTTAGCCAAGTACTGTCAAATGCTAAGATCTTACTTTAGCTTCATCCTACTTACTACCTAATGATAAATTTCTCCTGGCACTTTGCAGCTGAAGCTCAGTATAGGAGAATACCCGCAGCGCTCTCTTAAAATCTATCACTTTGGCTGTAAACAATTTAAAACAACTTCAACTTTAATTTTGTTAATAATTAGTATTTATTTATAATTATATATAATATTAATTAATATTTATATACATATAATTATATTTATTATTTGGTATTTTATATATTTATAATTATAATATTTATATTTTTTTTTTTTTGCAGATCTTACGGGACATTCGGCAGGGCCTGTTGCAAATGAGTCGTGGCGAGGGACGCACAGGTAAGTTGTGCCCTTTTATCCCGATTATCCAGCTTGTTCTGCCTTAAAGATCTTGGCCAAAATGGCTTATAAACATATTTTAATTAAAATGCGACCCAAATAAATGGTCCGAAATTGAGAGTTGAATGGAGCAGTGTATGCAGAGGCAGAGGATTAGGTGCAGTCGGTGGAGTAAGTGGGAGGCTGGCTATAACCACTTATGCACTCGAATTGTTGCAGCCGCATGTTGCAAGAGGCGTGGCGCCGTCTGGCTGGCGTCACATGCATAAGCGAGCATAAAATCTTATGTCCGTTTCCGGCTGCAGCAGAACAGTAACAACAACCACTTGAAGCAGCAACTGTGCAACTTTTTGGGTCCAGCACATGTGGCAAATGGCAATTCAAGTTTTGTGTGCAACGTTGCGTATAATAATATCATGTTGCCGTTGCACATTTTTGGGTTTTAGCCTGACTAAAGTTTTAGCCGACCAACATAAAGGCCATTTATATACTGCCACTGCCCCACACTCCATCGCTCCTTCACTCCACCTTGTGGCGCCTACACCCACCACATGCCACACCCATTTACCTACTAACCAAATGGCAATGGCAAAATCTCAACTTACATATACTATCCCTTTGCAGATGATACTTACATGTACGATGAAGCCCTGAGGCATGGACCTGGTGGTGCTGGCGTTGTTGGGATGAACATGGGTGGTGTAGCTATTCCCGGTGGTGCACATTATGCGGTCAGTGCGCTGCATCATCAAGGTCATTGGTACGACGAGCCGCCCTACGAAAGCGATCCTGATGACTTTCTTATGGCCGGATTGAATTGCGGGCCAGCTGCTACAATACAGGTAAGTGTGTGTGCGGCTGTGTGTGTGTGTGTGTGTGTAAAGTATTGAATTTGCTGCTTGTCTGTGATTTATGTGCGCGGTTTACCAAACACTTGCGCCCACTTATTGCACATTCACTGGCTCAGTAAGAAACCCACATTGAAGCAGATCCTTGGACCTAGGCGCTGTTGAGCATAAGGACATTTGCCAGGCAACCGCCGCAGCAGATAGCAGCCAATTCTTTGGCTTTAACAATGTCGCCGCCAATGCAATCAGCTTTGCTTCTCCCTTTTTTCTTGTTACCCTTCCTTTCTGGATTTATGCATCACATTCGTCTTTTGCTGTTAATCCTGCAGGAGTTGGTGGACGCAGGCAGTGGTAGACAAGACGAATCCTCGTTTGTTCGCTTCAAGCTGTAACTTTGATTTCTCTACGGAGTCGACAACGAATACGAATACGAAGTTCGCCTTTGTGCTTGCTTCTTCCTTCTTCCTGCATCCTTTAAGCATACAGCATACAGCCATCTTTCACTATCCTTTTTTGGTCCTTCTTTTATTTGCTTTATTAAATTATACGCTGAATATATTTTGCTTGCGCATTGATTTCCAACTTCGATTTGTATGTCCTTTGGCATTTTTTCTTTACTTTATTCACAACTCTCAACAACTCTCGAATGCGACTTCTCCAGCGACTTCTCTAGCGACTGCGACTGCGACTCAGAGTTGAACTTCAACTCACTTTATTTTTATTGACAGCCAAAAAGTGCATAATTCCTGTTGACTTGTTCAACCCGGTAAGGACTACTACTACTCCGAGGATGAAGTCGAAGTCGAAGTCTTGAGACTTTTTCTCTCTGGCTCTGCATAATATTTTTTATAATATTTTCTTCTTTTTTCCCCTTTTCCTTCTGCTTTTGCCTTGTGATATTCTACCAGAAGTTGCGCTTTTCCAAATGCGCTTTAGATGAGCACCCCTATTGAGGGTGTGTGCGACTGTATGTGTGTGTGTGCGAGTGTGTGTATGGAAATGGTAAGAGATTCTTAGATGCGAAACGACTGAGCAAATTTTGTTTTCTTAGTCAATTGAAAACACTCAGCAGCGATTCGATATCCTTGAGGCCCGACGTTCTTTGCGGCTTTTCAAATCTTCATGTTTCGCTTTGATGTGGCAAAAAACGAAAATGGAAAAAGAAAACATAAAATAAAATATATAAAAAAAAGAGAAAGAAAAAAAACAGAAAACAAAATCAACTTTGTTGAACAAAAAGTTTCTTTGCGGTTTGCGTAGCACTTTGCCAGGATCTGTCCATAAAAATGTTAAGCGTTCAATTGTTGTTGTTGTTGTTGTTGCTTCTGTTGTTGTTGTTTTTGTTATCCTTGTTGTTGTATTTGTTTAACAGACCGCATTTGGAATATGTTAATGGCTTCTAACAAGGAGTACAACAACAACAAAGATGAAAGTATAAACGGAAGGAGTAGCCGTTGGTTAGCATTAGTAATCGTTACCCAAAAAAGGGTCCTTTCTGCCTTTGATGATGATTTGTAAATCAGAAATTCATTATCCTATTCCTCTTGTACTGTTATCTGTTGTATGGCACATGCAACTTTGTTATGCCACAGCGAATCTCCATATATGCTACAAACTTTGCAATTTACATTTTTGTTTGCCACAAATACCGTTTACCTGCGCTGCTTTGCCATTAGAGTGTGTGTGTGTGTGTGTGTTTGTGAGTATTTGTTTGTGTGTGTGTGTGCTGAGATTGGCCAAAAATTATAACAAACAACTTTGCAATTTCCGCTGAGTTCGAATAAACTAAATTTAAAATTCCATGTATATAACCCTTAAAAAAAGAAACCGCTGCAACGTTATGCCAACATCAAGAAATCACTGCTAAAAGCATCAACAACAACAACAGCAGCAACAACAACAGCAGCAACAACAACCAAGTCGCAAAAGCAACAAAAGCCACAACAAGCTACATAAACTCAACTCTCCGCATAAACTTTTATAACTTTGTTAATTTTTCATAATTTGTTGTGCCCCTGTTGCTGTTGCTGTTGTGGTTGTTGCTGCTGTTGCTGTTGTTGCTGCTGTTGCTGTTGTTGCTGTTGTTGCTGTAGCTGCTGTTGCTCTGCAGTGTACAACAAATTCTACTTGAACGCTAATCCTCATGTTTTGCTTACTTTTGTAACTTATTCACATTCCTATGGTTATACTAATTGTATCTTTTCCCTCTCTCTCTCTCTTTCTTTGCTTTTTTATATGGTTTTCTTTACAGGGTGGCCGTGTACGCTTCTCGAACAACAGAGAGAGCACGGGCGTAATTTCATTAAGATCCGCCGGAGATATTTCACTGCCGCAACGCGGACCGCCGCGACGAGGGCTTATCGTGCCGCAGCAGCCACCAAATCCGCCGACAATAATACCGTTAACGCATGCCAGGTAAGTCTCGCCTCTGGCAATCATCATTGTCCAGGGCAATGGCAATGGGTTGGCCCTTCTTGGGTAGACGGGAGTGGGGGGGCTATAGCCATAGCTGTGCCTTGTTGATTGCCATTATTATTTGCAATTGAGTTTATGACTGCGGGGCCAAGGGCTACGCATTAATAATACAAGTAAAAGCAACGCCTGGCAACACTAGGCAACAGGCAGAAGAAGAAGAAGATGGGAGAAAAAAATTGTGGCAAGTATACAATAGTATACACAAATTGATTTCGGTAGCAGTTATCTTATGATATTTGGCAATTGCAGTTCAAGTTGGAAGGAAAGGAAAACTAAATCCTTTGCACACTTCAAAGTAGATTTTCCTTGGCATGTGGAGAAGGGAATGGGAGGGGAAAAGGGTAGAAAAACTCAGTGAACTACAAAATGTGCCACAAATGTGTGCAGTGTGCCATGAAAAGGCCAAACATTTAGGCTAGCAAACAACCCAACACTAATAGTTGACCAAACCGATCCTGAGTTCAACTCAACCAAACAAAACAAAACCAAACCAAACCAAAGCAAAGCAAAGCAAAGCAAACTTAACCAATGCAAAGCAATCAAAGAGCTCAACTCCAACTCTAGCTTCAACTCGTGCTGCTCCTCTGATTTGTTGTATATCCTTTCTCTCACTATACAAGCCTCGAATTTATTTGTCAATATGAAAAGGTGCGCAAAGGATTGACCCAACTGGCGGCAGAGCAAGCATAAAAGGTAGCCTCACTT
This sequence comes from Zygothrica quintamaculata, assembly GCA_037044455.1. NCBI lineage: Eukaryota > Metazoa > Arthropoda > Insecta > Diptera > Drosophilidae > Zygothrica > Zygothrica quintamaculata. Next base: position 450,816 of record JBAMBS010001342.1, read on the forward strand.
CATTAGTGCTGTTATCAACATTTTGCAGCCACATGAATGAATGAGCCAAACGAACGGACGAACGGACGAATGAATGAATGATTGAATGTCCAACTGACTGACTGACGCACTGACTGACTAACTGACTGACTGATTGACTGAATGCCTGACTGGTAACATATCGAAACGCATTGAAGCGAAAGTCATCAATTTCATATTGTTACGCATGCCACAAAGAATAAAAAAAACATTGTCTGAGTAGAGCGGGACGAGTGGCAAAAGGATTTCGAATGTTGTTCGAAACATTCGCACTGTTCGTCTTTTCAGGCTTGGGCGTGTCAGTGAGTACGCCCAAAACTAATAAGAAGACTAGGAAACACGGCAACGACATACAGAAGATTGGCCAACGTGCAGACAGCGACACTTGAATGAAATGGCATTATTGCTACTTCAACGCGGCTTCCAAATACAGAACGCTATACAACAAGCACACAAGCACACTCACACACACACATACACACATATACAATTCAGCTCGTCAATCAGCCAGTACAGCATCGACAGTCGACATTCGACATTCGACAGTCGGTCGTCAGTTGCCAAAGTCAGTTGCCCAGTTGTCAGTTGCCCGTTGCCAGTTTTTTGTGTTGCTGTTGCTATTGGTATTTGTATTGGTGTTGGTGTTGGTGTTGGTGTTGCCAATGCCCAATTGCCATTCGAGAGCCGTTTTCCACACGTACGCACCGGCAACTATACAAAAGACGTGCTGAAATAACTTATACGCCCTGTGCGCCCTTGGGGGGCAAAACAAAACTTTTTCTACCAAATAAAAGGAAAACAAAAATAAAAATAAAAATACCAACAAAAAAAAGTAAAATGAAACAAAAAAAATATGTATATATATAAAAAAAAAGAAAAAACCAAATAAGAAATAAGAAGAAAACAAGCCAAAGTGAAAATCTCAACAGTGTTAAAGTCAAACGGCCAGGCACAATAACAACAGCAACAACAAAAGCTACAAAATATATATAGAAGAAAAAGGTATAAAATATTTATTTGTATGAGCTTTGCTGTGCTGCAAGACCCAACAAGACCTTTGTCCCGAATGTTATTATTGCTGCTGTTGTTGTTGCTGTTGTTAGTGTTGTTGTTACCCTTGTGTATTCGATGAGTACATATTTGTTTTGGAGCCAAGAAAGTATGGTTTCAAAATCAAAACGCTTACCGAATGCTGCCTCAAGTTGAGTCCTTAGCTCTCTGTGTTGCTGCTGCTCAAGGTGAAGATGAACCAATATTTACCATATTATTTAAATAGTTTGTGCAGTGCATCAGCATTGGCATCGGCATTAGCATCAGCTGTTGCTGGCATCCCTTAGATATTGCTAAAACACTAGAAGAAAAAAAAATAATATAAAATGAGAAGAGCTATAGGAATAGTTGGTGCTAATGGTAATTGGTAATGTTGAGTGTCTAGGAAATAGTTTTTTATTTATTTATTTATTTATAATATTTATTCTCTTCTTTCTCTTTCGCATAGATCTCATGATAGAGAGAGCGGCGATTATGCAGGCTCCATATCGGATATACAAAGTGTTACCTCCAGGCTCAGCACAGTTTCGGTGAGTAACAACCCAAAACCCATTAGACGCGGCAGCTCATTTAACTTGCGACGCACACTACTACACCCGTACTCATACACACACACACACACACACACATACATGCATCTCAATGCGTCGTCTAAATTGATTAAGTGCACTTAGTGACAAACAAAGTTCGCATTTTGCCAACGTCTGCAAAGGAACAGGACACGGAGGAACCAAAGCAACCAAACAGCGAGAGGAGGCAGCGAATGGGGCAAGAAGAATAACAAAATGCACGTAGAATGGGTAGCATAAAAACTCGAAAAGCTTTTTAGCCAAAGTTTTCTGTTTTCTGTTTTTTTTTGCTGCTGTTGCTTTGTGTGTTTGTATATGCGTATATGTGTGTGTGTGCGTGTGCGTGTGTGTGTCTCAACGATGGCACTTAAGCCAGCTAAACGTTGTCGAAATGCGAACTAAGCTGATGACTGCCCCACACTCGATTGCTGCCCCGCCTTAACTGCCCTTGACTGAGTACAGCCTTTTGGCCATTTCATTTGCAAACTTGATTTGACTTGACTTCAGTTTGGTTAATACTCGTATTATACATATGAAGCGTACTTAACTTCTTACCATTCTACCATTATTGCATTCCACAGATTGGCACCAACAATTGCACGGCACGTTATAGAACGCTTAGCGGTGGCATCGGTGAGTCACCATCTCTGTCACCCAGTCCGTCATCCGATTATGAGGACATTGGTGCCACACGGCATGGACTGCCACCGAGTCTTGCCGCGAAGGCTAAAAAGAACGGACTGCCGCACAAGGCGAATACGATTTGTCAGAAGGCTATGGTGCATCATGTAAGTTAATTATCTAATCACAAGCTACTATCTATATGTATGTGTGTATGTGTGTTTGTTTGTATGTGATTGCATTTGACAGGAAAAACAAAGCAATTTCTTCCTTAAACATACGAATATTGACTCCAACTCTCAAGTTTCACAATGTAATTAAGTTGGCATTTACATATGCGGCTGATTGGTATTTGTGAACGCACTCTTAGCCTGGTCAATTTTGACTACAACGATGCACAAAACGTGGCCAAAAACCGAAAATGCCAAAATGGCAAAAAGCCAAAGAGTGCTGCCTGCCGAAAACACTCTTGTATGGCCCACGTACAAGCGACCAAAAGGACGACAAGGACACTTTTCAACATGCACTCTAAATGCAAATGCCAGTTAAATGAGTTTTTATGCGCGACCCCAAAATGCCGAATAAGCCACAACCAAATGGCCGAATCGCATCACCTCCTTCTGTGACAACGTCGAGACTAGACGAAAGGGAAAGTTTTTTTCTGCAACCACCAAATTGCCATTGGCTATGATAGACTGCATGCAAGTCCTGTCTAAAGTGAGAATTTAGTTGAAATACAAATGCAGTTGCTTTTTTTTTATTAAATTAAATTATTGCTTAACATATTATTTAAATTTATAAAACAATAGGTTTTGTCAGATGTTTTTAAATTTTGATAAATATTATCAAATTGGGACTCCGTACAATTAATTTAATATTTAATGTTTCTAAAGGTTTCTCTTCTGTAAGCTGGACTAAATCTCCAATTTTAATTTGATTCCCATTTCGTTGCCTTTGAGCGCTTGTAAAGCATTCGGCGATTCTTGGGTGCATCTGGCCGGATATGAAAATTTTTGAATCCATAGTCCCTCTTTTCGGTATCCATACTGAATTCAGCTTTGATAATGTTACTGGATGGACTACCAGTATTCTTAAGCCATTCCTTCATTAGATTGACTTCATTGCGTGGTCCTTCGATATAACCTTTGACCGTACCATCTGCCGTATTCATGCACCAACCCCGTAGACCCAATGTCTTGGCCTTGATTTCAGCATGACGGCGAAAGTAAACGCCTTGAACCTTACCAAAAACCTCAAATTCACAGGAATGTATGTTAGACATATTTTTTGTATTAAATCTTCGGTATTTATTTAATATTAATGCTTCTTGGGAGTCCCAAAATACATTAAAAAAAAACACTTAAAATTTTAGACTCATACAAGAAATCTGTTAACTTATAAAAAAGCTAACCAATTAATGCACAGCAAACTAGAAGTAAAAAACTTCTACATTATTTCTATATATTTTTCTTTGTATATAGTTAGATTTTTTACAGGGTATTCCTTGTGCCTATAACTGTTAACCAATATAAAAATACTTTTATATTTATTTCATATTATTTTTTGCTGCGTTTTGTTGCAGACAACTTTGATGTTTGTTTGTTGCAAGAGTTCTTGCAATCGGCGCTTAGGCCTGTGTTGACTAAGCGAGATATGAGCAAAGTTTTGTGGCTCAATTTCCAATGGCTTGGCCATTGCAATGGAGCACTGCTGCTCCACTGGTCCAACCAGAGCTGTCAAAGTCCCCAAAGCCAAAACGGAAGTGTTGCAGCCAAAATCCAAAGTCGAAAAAAAAAACAAAAATAACTCCTAACTCTGAGACCTTTCCCTGGAGTCTGTCTTCTAGTCTTTAGGTGTAATTGTGTCTGTCTAGCAGTATATATATATATACGAGTGTGTGTATATGTGTGTGTTTTTGTGTGTATGTGTTTGTGGGAATTTGTGTGGCAGCATTAAACTTTTTAATGATTTAACTAACAAAACTTTTGGTCTATTCCATGCTCTGCGCCCTCTCTGTTACCTATACAACTCGTCCTTCGTCTCTTGTTCAACATGCAATTTATTGCACAACATGATGACGTTGACGATGATAATAACGATGATGCTGATGATACTGATGATGATGATGATGTTGCGTTTGGCTGCTGCGTTGGGAAAACAACTTTCACTCTGATGGCTGCAGTCGAGCGAAATGCGTAGCTCACCAAAGGAAATTGGCGCATTTAATGAGAATGGACGAAACTTTGTTGCCACAAAGGATACATCAAGGGATTTCAGCAATTCCCAAGATAATACCGACCGTGGCAGCATGAGCGATCAGGCGTTTGCATGTTCCGCCAGCTCCGTTGAAAGTTTGCCCAGTGCATCCGGTTCGAGTAAGTACAACAAAAACCCTAAACATCTGCTCTCTCTTTCTATGTGTGTAAGTTTATATGTTACTAGCTGTGAGTGTGTCTGTGTGTGTGTGTATGTGTATGTGTAATTTTGGGTGTGTGCTTACAATTTAGAGTTTTGATTTTGCTTTCGACTTTGCCACATGCCCGACGAGGCAACCAGCGAGGCTGGTTTATAAAAATTCCCAGACTGCCGCCACTGCATATTGGTCTATTAACAGTTGTTGTTGCAATTGTGGTTGTTGCTTCTGCAACCGCTGCACAATAACTTGAAATTTTGCAAACTTAATGAATTTTTAATGCACTTGCGCACAGTCAAGTGGCAAGAGGGTTGGGGGGCAAATGGAAAAATGGGCAATGGGGCAAATGGGAAAGTGGGAAAGTGGCAAAGTGGCAAGTGCAATGTCTGGGGCGTGGTTAAATAAAGGACACCCAATGTAGTAGTGGCTGTTGCTGCTGTTTCTCAGTTTTTAATGAACAAAAGTTTTAGCTATGTGCGCAAATTCACGTCTAAATAAAAAAGAGCAACAACAAGAGAAAATACCCTAAAAAATATATGGAGCAGGCGGGTAGTTGGAAAGAGAAGGAGGGAAGAAGGCCGGGATAAGCCGAGAGTATAAAGGAATTGGCTGAACAGGAGCAAGTTTGAAAAGTGCAAGAAAAAATACTTTATTTTTATGTGGCCAGAACAGAACAGAACAGGACAGGACACAAAGCAAGGATTAGCCAAAGCTTTTGGCCAAAAAACTTCAAGTGCTTATTTGAATATTTTTTGGGGGTTTCAAGCTTTGTGTCTGTGTCTTAAATGGATGTGTAGTCTTCTGTGGGTGTATATGTATATGTGTGTGTGTGTAGAAATATTTGAAAAGTTTTTAATTAACCAAACGAATTGTTTGCTAGTGTATGTATGTTTTATATACAGATATATATATGTGTGTGTGTGTGAGAGAGCTGTTAAATTCCTTAGCCCTTGGCTAATTGGCTGTGGGCACATTAATTGGAAATTTTCTGTGCAAACTTCCATTGAAATTTGTTGAGATAAATATTTAAAGTTGAAACTCGAACCCGAAATCTTTTCAATTTGGCAGGCACTCAGGCATTGGTGCGTCCTGGCAGTCCGCACAGTTCGATTTCCGCAGAGGATCGCACCTCAATGGCCAGCATATGCAAGGCCAAGGCACTTGTCGATAGCCAACCCAATCCCTATGACAAGGAGGCACTTAAGTTCAAGGTAAGCACAAACAGGGCAATTGCACAGCATTTCCATATATAATAAGTGCATCAATTGGAATACTTGCAGAAGGGTGAACTCATCGATGTGCTGTCGATGAATGCATCGGGTATTTGGAAGGGACGTTGCCATGGACGTGTGGGACACTTTAAGTTCATCAATGTGGAGGTGCTGCCAGAGCAACGCATGAAGAATTCAAGTAGTAAAACACTGGCGCCTGCCTCTAGATTGGGTAACAGCAATAATGGTAGCAATAACAGTGGTCCCAGCTCTGTGGAGGACCTGCTAATGCGCATTGGACTCAAGGAGTACACTTCGGTGTTTGTGCTTAACGGGTAAGTGGTGTAGATGAAACAAATTTCACAACAATTTTTTGTTGGATTGTTTCACCTATCGTTCCATTTGCAGCTACGAGGATCTCGAATTGTTCAAGGAACTTGAACCTGCTGATTTGGATTATCTGGGGATACTCTCGCAGGAGCATCGCGCCAAGCTACTGACAGCAGTGCAACTGTTGCATGACATTGAATGTAAGTATTTTATATCCTCTTGTCCTTTTTTCGTCCTTTTCTCTACACTCTCTATTTGTAAATGCACAAGAATCAAACTCCAATCAAACCCCAACCATCCATCTATTCATACCTACCACATACACACACTAAACATAGCTACAAATTTTACACGTACAGGCTCCGATGTGGATATCGCTGGCTCCAGTTCCGAGAATGATGAGGCGCGTCTGAATAACATCAATAAGAAGCATGGTGCATCGCCCTTTGGACGAAGACACTTTCCACGTGATTCGGGCTGCTATGAGGGATCACCGCTGCCAAACTCACAGACGCAAACGCAGGCTGTAAACTCGACGGATGAGTCGAATAGTCTGGACGATGTGGTTTCCAAATGCTCCAGTGAGATAATGAAAAGGGTGGAGAGCGCACGGCGCTGCAAGGATAATCCGTTCAAAGCAACATTGCCGGCACGTGTTGGCAAGAAGTCCTTTCTTGGCGGCGGTGGACTTATGGGCGACGATACGCTCACACGTGGCGGACTCAGTGAGAAGTCGAGCGATTCGGGCGTCAGCAGCAGTTCGCTATCATCGGGTCCGTTAAAGAGCAGCACTTAACATTTGCCAACCATACTCGCCCACGAGCTGCTGCTGGGCGTGGGTCAGTCTGCTGGTTGCAGCAACATGGGTGCCACATCTCCAACTACTTCGGTTGCTTCGGCCAGCATGGTTGGTGGTGGCATTGGTATGAGCATGGCCACAGCACCGCTAGGCAACATATGCAACACACTGCCGCATGCACCATGCTCAACATCCAACAGCAGCTCCCTAGGCCTATCCAACAATCTACCCCTTAATCGTAATCTGGTCATGTTACGGAATCATTTGCGTAAAAATACCAATGGCGGCAGCAACATGGCTAACAGCAGTACTGCTGCTATTGGTGGCAATATTAATCCAATGTTGTACGATGACAAGGATCAATAACAACCCATATATTACATACAGATATTAGCTTAAGTTCTTATGTTCGATAACTGTACTAAGTGTTTGAGTATTTGAGTTTAGGTGTACGAAGAGTTTGTATGTATTTCAATTGCTGTGATTCGATAGTGAAAAAGAAGGAAGCCAAAGAGGCGTCTTTCAGTTCAAATGTATAGAGTGTATAGTGTGTATAGATAGAAGAAGAGAGAGTATGATATCATATGAAAAGAGAATGTGTAGGACAGTGTAAGTAAGAGAGTGTAAGTAAGTAAGTTTAATTTGTGGTCAGTCAGTTAGTCAGTCAATCCTTCCTCCGATAATGTTGGCATTTATATATGTAGACATACTATTTTTAGATGATGATGAGCTATATACTTACCTAGTAATACTTATAATGATATCGTTTAACTATTTTTAGTTAGCCAGATGTTAAAAAAAATGATAAAAACGAAAAAAAAAACAACAGAAACAAACTTAATTTATTATTTGCCATTTTTATAAATTTGTTTTACTCTTTGTAATTAAATTGTTTATTGTTTTATTCATTATTAATTAAAACTATTGTCTACGAGTATTTTCGCAAAGTGATATTATCAAACGTCCAACTTGAATTGCCAGTTTTTTAATTCCTTTTCGCACACAGACGTTTTACGTAGGACAAGGACTCTTAATATATATATATATATATTTATATGTGTATATATGTGTAGTAGGAGCAGTCCCCTCATAATATATATATCTCAAGTTGATTCCTATATTAAGGCACATCACTCAGAGATGATGCCAGCAATAGACCAATTAAAATTAAAATTAAAATTTTTTAAAAGAAGAAAAAAAAAGGAAAATATTTACACGAAATAAACACCAAATTGCCAATTTAAATATTAATAAAATATATATGTACATTAACACACACACTCACACACATCTTAAGAAATCCGTCAAAATTGTAAAATCAGCTAACAAAATAATTATATATAATTATTATGAACGTTGTATGCTAAGCAATATTTTCAAATTAGTAAACTCCAAATTGTATATAGAAATGTTTAGGAACTATATAGTTAGAGTGAAGTATATATATATATCTAAAGCCATCTTATTATCTATATATATATATATATATAAATATATATACTACATGAATACATACATACATATTAAGTATATAATATATATAGAGTTATTTGAACTATTAGCTCTTTAGCGATAATCAAAAGAAAGACAAGAAATACAAAAGAAAATGAAAGCGGACAATGAAATTAGTCAGGCAGTGGGGAATAGTGTTTATTGAATTTTAAAATTAATTATTCATTAGTTAAATAAATATAAATTATTCAAAGCAAGCACAAAGAAGATGACAACATATATAAACATATATATATAAATAAATAAATATAAAATAAAATACCAATTGACTTTCTGTAAATTTGAGCAAAAGAAAAACAAATCAAGAAAATTCCAAAATGCTTTTATTTATAAAATTAGCATTATGTAGATGTATATCTATATAATAATATAAATATATATATATACACATATATAATCCCAAAAATTTAAATAAAATTTAACATTTAGTCAAAAAGAAAAGAACAGAAAACAAACATTTAAAATTTAAATTTAAAATCGCACATGTTAAAGCCAAGAGAATATAAATTTATTCTCATGTAGAAATTTTGAATTTTTTTATTTATCTAAAATAAATTTAAGTGTTTCATCTGTAAATTATAATATAAATTAATATTACAAGGAAAAAAAGCAAAACAAAACGAATATTTGCACAATACTTGCCACATGCAACATGTGCTAAACAGTTTACATCTATCACTGTAAAATTATGTAATTAAATTGAATATTTAAGCAATATTAAAGTTAAAAACAAAACAAAAAAAAAACAAATTACAAAATACAATATTACCTATGACATCACATGGCAGTTTCAGACAAAATGTAATGAAATTTAGAAAACAAAACAAAAAGAATTATTAAATTTAATTAGAACACAAAAAAGTAAAAGTAAAAATTTAAATCTCCAGAGCTCCATACATTTTAGAAGAAATTTTCATCAAAAAATACAAAACAAAAACCAAAACAAACGAAAAAAAGAAAAAAAAATAAAAAGAGTACACAAATGCTAATAAAAACTTATGCATAAATCAAATAAAAATCTTAAATAAAAATGAACATATCTAAAAAGTAAATAACTGTTGTTTTTTAATGGATTAAAGCTGACTAAATTGGTAAGATAATTAAATTTTTATCAATTTAATATATATCAATCATGCTGGACTAATAATGCATGGAACCCGAACTCACTTGAATTCTAAGTAATAGCTTACGGGGTCATTCAGACGACTTTTAAGATAATTATATAGGACATCCTTTACACTCCAATTGCACACAAACATGATAACCAATTGAAGTGGTTCCATCTTTCCCTGGGAGCAAGCAGCTGCAATGTCATGCCCTATTCCGAGATAATGGTTATGAACTGCTATAATTAATGCAGTAATTGATAATTCCATTCCTTTTGTTTTAATCTCTGTTTTGGCATTATAATAATAACATTGAGTTAATTACTTAATTTATATATAGTAGATCTATAAAATACACAGACTTAACACAAGCAAAGAAATTAGAGTAAGTATCAGAGAGCATACTTTAACAATCTAAATATATCCACAGCGTATTCATATTCATATATATGCCTTAATTCTTTAAGATATCAACTCAATCCCTGTTAATCTAAAAGAAACCGACCAAATAGCTTTATTTACTGGACTATTTAGCACTTGGCACTACTTACTTCTAAGAGTATACATAATTTCTCTGACATTGAATAGAATGTTTAAGGTTTACGTCAATTACCATCATTGCACTTTGACTACACGCGACTTACATATATATATAAATATACCATATATATATATATTTATATATGTATAATCTTATCTTATACGGTGTCGTCTTATAAACTGAAAATGATAATGTACTCGTCAGCAATTTATATTTTTTAGTCGTAAAACAAGGAACTTTGCGTCAATAGAACAAAGCAATACAAATGCTCGGAATCGGTTGAATGCCTTCAACTTGAGCTGAGAGAAGAGATGAGTAGAGATGAGATGATATGAGATGAAAGGTGATAAAAGCTGATGAATAAAATGATGAAATAGAATGAAGTGAAATTAAATGAGGTAAAGCGCCGCTGATGCTGATTAAATTAAAAATAAAAACAACAACAAATGAAATAGATCTGTCTCTTTTAGTAGTCACATATGTATATACTACTTAGAAATGTTTATTCATAGATCAGTTACAAACTATTTACACACTTTTACATACTTAACTATATATATACATTTTGTATATATATATATATATGTACACATATAGAGTATACATTTTTTTATCATTTCGTTCCTGTCCTATTAGTATATAAGTTATGTACTTCTACTATGAGCAAATTTGCGCTTAAGTACTTTAGTAAATTGTTAAATTGCTTTTGTCTTACCCTCAACGAATAGGTAAATGAAAATATGAAAATTGATATTATTGCATTTGCAAAAACTACTTGCTGTTTTTAGATATGATTTTTCTGGTACATTTTGCTCTCAGCTTTAGATTCAGTTACTGTTGTTGCGCCTTCCGAGTCGAAAGCAAATGTAAAGCGCATAAATAATCATACGAACTTCATAGAACAATAAAAGATTGAAAACAACAAAGACAAGTTAATAATCTAAAGAAAAATAAAAGTTAAAGTGCAGTAGTAACAGTTCTTATCAAGTGAAATAAGTATGAGTTAACAAGCTGATTATAACGCATATAATTATAAATTGCAAATTAACCCTGAACGGGTTACTTGTGCATTTGTATAAATATTTATGCAAGGATTACAATTATCTAAGTAAACTTATCACAAATTGGTCTACTTAATTGTAAATCTCTATTAATCTTTGTAAATTTAAGAAAAGATCTGATAACTTTATCCTATTTGTCAATCTGTTCTAAATCAGGCGCTAGATTTAACAGCAATTTTCTATCAGTACAAAGAATTATAACACACAGTCAGTCTGGTTTATAAGTTAGATGAAAGCTTTCGTTGACTTAAATTAGTATACAGAATGCACGACTTTGAAATACTCTACATATGAAAGAAATGATCAACTTTAACTTTATTATTTTACCAAAAATAAGAAGAAATTGTGAAAGTTTATATGATAAGTTACAAGTAAATCGCAAGAATAAATCAATATGAAATTAGGTATAAATTTATTGATTAGAATTCATAATTTAGTATGAATTTAAAGGTTAGAGAGAATAGAGTGTGTACCTTTTACATATAGTTTACACGATTTATCAATATTTTTCCTTAATCGCCTAAAACATAGTTAACTTGCTCAACTAATTTTTGCAATTCCAACTAGCTAAAATACATATAAATGTGAATTGTTTTAGTAAACGTTATAAACTTTACACCCTTTCTGTTATCAGTTTATGTTATTGTATAATTGTATTACACTCTTATTCTCTACTGATAAGCTACTTGCAGTAGGTTCCCCCAGCTTTTAACGCCGGCATATCAACGGCCTGGAACTCATAATAATACCAACCACTGTGTGTGCCGGTTGTTAAAATTTGCGTCCAGAAATCGTGAATTAATTCCATTTGCATGTGAAATGTGAAAAGTGTAAAAAAAAAGTGAAACGTTAAAAATCGGACTGAAATATAGATAGAATTTATTAAATAAGTATATAGTTTTAATATACTAAGATTGTGCATAGAAATTGTGAACATTTCCTGGTGATACTAGATACTCTCAGAAGAAATCTAAAGAAAATCGGTAAGTGAAAAATAAACAAAGATATGGGAACGCGCTTTTTTTCTACTATCTAAAAATCTATCTAATTCAAAGTTTTGTTTACCTTTTATTGTTTACAATTGAACTTTTATAATTAGCTATAAAAGTTAATTTTGTTAACTGCGCAAATCGGCTTAACTCGAGTGTTAAAAAATAAGACGCCGGTACCATAATCGAGCGGTTATAATAAACCAAAGTTAATTGCCTTTGGCAGTGATAGACTATGTAGAAATTTCAGTGTTTTATTTAAGTAAAAAACCATTCATAAAGATTAAAATGAAATGCAATATATAAAAGTGTTGTTTGTTCTTAAGATTCTTGATTGTATTAAAGAAATATATGAAAATGAAGGATAAACTAGAGCTTGGCAACAGTAGAAAAGCATCTGCGACAGCTTCATATGTAACACAAATGGATGTGGATGAATCTGAGCTTAATGATCCATATTCTGCAATTATGGAGAAGGCTGGCAATCATGGTCGCTATCAGACACTCTATGCTTATGTGTTCGTAGCGGGTTTGTCATTTGCCGGCGCCATGACCTATATGAACATTATATTGGCACTCAATATACCCGATCATTGGTGCACTGTGCCAGGCAGGGAGCACACAAACTTCACAATGGATCAATGGCGGGATATAACATTACCCAAGTAAGAAGCCATGGGATAAATGACTGCATGGAATTTAAGCATTTAGCATTTAGTAACAAATTTTCTAACATATAGACAACTGGACAATCGAGGGAAGGAAACTCCGAGTAATTGTGAAATGTACGATATGGACTTCACATCAATAACAAATTGGACATCCTGGAATAAAAGTCAGCGTACGAATAGAACGACAGGTACACACTCCATACATATATATATATATATATAGACAGCTATATATATATGTGTATAAAAATATAAATATCTATGGCTATAGAGGTATCTATATCTCAGAGGAGCTTTGTAGCAAATTCAAGCAGAAGCAAAAGCAAAAGCACTCGTTAGAGTATATGGATAAACTTGGCGCAGCATTTGCTTGCTGTCTTATAAATTTTTACAACTTTGCACTCTAATTCGTTTTATGACCATTTGCCAGCTTGCCAGATGGGTTGGAGCTATGACCAGACGTGGTACGACGACACAATACCAACGGAGCAGAACTGGGTTTGTGCAAAGGATTTGTTTGTAACAAATGTGTTCGTTGTGGGTCGCGTGACGGAGGTGGTTGGTTCATTTATATTTGGACAAATAGGCGATTCGTAAGTTCAGCGCCAAGTGGCCAAAACTAACTTATGAGATATAAAGAAAAAAAATATATATACAAAGAGAAACACAGAGAGAGAACGCATGAGAGCGAACAATTGGTAATTGAATTTGGTATTTGTTTCCGCAGCTTTGGTCGCAGCTTGGTTTACTACATTAGCGTTGTGTTTTGCTCTGTGGGCCGTCTATCTTCCATATTGTGCACCAGCTCATATACGTGGTTCCTCATCATGTCCGGCATTGTTGGCCTCACCGTAAACAGTCTCTTTCAATCGCCACAAATTATTGGCATGGAAATCTCACGGGAGTAAGTTTGACAGTCGTATGCGCACCAGCTAAAAACTTTTCTTAACTAACTTTATTTTGACCCATCTCCTCCCTTAACTAATCCAACATCAACTTGGGGATTGGGTATTGGGCATTGGCCACTCGTAGAGAGGATCGCAGTCGAATTGCCTTCTTTCAGAGCGTTGGCTGGTCCATTGGCACAACTCTGATGCCGCTGCTCTTCTGGTGGCTGCGCCATTGGGATTCATTTATGTGGCTGACATCGGTGCCCACGGCGTTTGTTTTAATTTTCTCCAAGTAAGTCATGCAGACAATTCAATTGAATGCTACTCCCAATACCATACCAAATATCAATACCAATACCAATCCGGATACTTTGACTTTTCCTCTTCATTTTACTTTTTGTTTTATCTCAGATACGTCATCGAATCACCACGCTGGTTGATTAGCAAGCGACGCTTCCGCGAGGCTATTGTGCAGTTCAAGAAGATTGCTAAAATTAATGGGCGGACATTCGATGTGACGGAGAAAGAGCTAGCCGAAATCTATAGTCAAGACCAGCAGGAGAATACCTATGGGATTGCATCGTTATTTTCCGGTTGGCGTCTGGCTCGAAACACCATCATCATGGGTTTTAGCTGGTAGGTAAAAGTCACACACACACACACACACACACACGCACATACTCAAACGAATCGCGAACCAAAAAGCAATTTGCATTTCTAACTGTTGACCATTTTCGGTTGATTCGGTCTCCTTTACAGGTGCGTGGTTGCCGTTTCCTACTTCACTTTGGTGCTCTTCAGCTCACGAATGGCGGGCAATCCGTTTTTGAACTTTTTGTACCAAAGCGTTGTGGAAATACCCGCCTATATAGTGGGTAGACACATGGGTAAGTCCATTAGAAGGAAGTTGGTCGGCTGAATGTGATTGTGTGTACAGCAAACTGGCCATTGATTGGAAGCCATCTTTATGTTTCTCTTTTTTTTGGTTCTTTAATTCTTCTTTCACAATGGCAGGGGACAAATATGGACGACGCTTTACCAATTCGATATCCTTTCTAATCTCCTTTGTGACCTGCCTGCCCATCATTGTCTATGCAACGGATGAACGTTACGAGTGGCTGATGATCTATTTGGCCACTTTTATAAAGTTCCTCAATGCGTTGACGTTCTTTACAGCCAATTTGCAATGCTTGGAGATCTATCCCACATGCCTAAGACAGACTGGCATTGCACTGGGCACCATTCTGGCGAATGCAATTGGTGTACTGGCACCATATTTAGTATATTTAGGTACAACAGTGGATATACGGGCACCCTATTATATATTGGGCACCCTGTTTTTGCTGGGCGGAATTGGTGCCTTATTTCTACCAGAAACGCTGCATAAGAAGCTGCCAGACACTGTTGAGGAGGCGAAAAACTTTGGCAGGCATGATGTAAGTATCAACATCATCAGCCATCGACATTATCTAATTTATAATTTAAATTATGTAAAGCAGCCGTAGTCTAATTTCATTTTGTCACAAATTTAATTTACAGAAATTCTTCAGTCTGCCAAAAGCGCCGTTGGCACAAGACGACAACCTGGCATCCCATCCGGAGCTAACCAAGCTGAATAAGCCAGCATTTGCGCCTTGAAGCTGGCAATGGCAATGGCAATTGATTTGCTTTGCTTTGCTTTGCCTTGCCCATACCATACCATACAATGTGCCTGGGCCTCTACCTGTGCCTGGCCTGTGCCTATGCATGTGCCTGTTGTGATGTTAGCATTAAGTACGCCCCAAGTATTACAAATAAAGTGTTGTTATACTTATATAATATGTAGGTAACAGTAATAAGCCCCATATAAATCACACTGACACAGACGCCGCTCAGAATGAATGAAATCTCTGCAATGAGTTTATCAGCGCATCTGTCAGATATTTACAAATTACCTGCGATACCATTCCCATTGCCTCTGGCTTGAATATACGTATACCATGTGAGTATGTGGGTGTATAGGTGTTTGTATGATTGTCTGTATGTGTGTATGTATGTGATCTGATGCTACTGTGGCTAATTTAATAAATGGCTCGGCATACACACGCGTCGTATGCGTAATGCGCTTCATTCGCCTGATTTATGTCAGTTATGTATCAATTTTTATCACCAGTTACAAAAATGAGAGCAATGTCTTCTCATGCTCCTGCCTCTCCTTCGCTACACACACACACGCTTTCCGTAAGTTGGCAAAGTGTTAAACTGTAACCAGACACTAAAACCAACAACAATAGCTCCGACAACAATATGAAGTAATGTAAAAAGAGTGCAACAAAAGAGACAATTCGAATCTTATATACTCTCATCAAACCTTCATTCTCCGATTATAGTCTCAAAGGCAAATAAGTGACAGTATATGATAAGTATATATGATATATAAGATACATATAAGTTGTTATTTGAAAGGTAGAAGTAGAGGAAAAGTATTTTCCTCTGAGTTTTTGTTATCTAGTAGATGTTTCCTATCCTATATGATAGTGATTGTACCTTTAGTTTTGTAAGACTTTCGAGGGAAAACTTGTTTGCAGAGGCAGCCAGGCAGTGAACGAAGACGTGCAACTTTTATGCGGCAAGGTGTTTCGTTTTTCAAGTTATTTATTATGATTTATTTGCCAATGTGGCGCTCTGATGTGGCAGCAACCTCTAAGACGATGTCGAAGTCGAAGTCATAGCTAAAGTCGTTGGCTGTGTGTGGGCTGCAGCTGAAGATGAGGTTGGAACTGTTGGTGTGGTGTGCTGAGTCGAAGGCCTTCAGTGTGGGCCTGCAGCAGCGATAAGTAAATTGTTTATCCAACTTATGAATTATGTGCTACAACGACCAGCCAAGCCGGACGGCAACGACGTTAAGACGGACAGCCATTCAGCTTGATGATCATGTTGATGTTGGGAGCAATCTCTTAGCTCCTTGGTAATGGCCCTGGCAGCAGCTAACATTGTTATGCTTTCATAAACAGCTGAGCGCAATTTTCTGATAAGCCAAGTCCTGGCTGCACTTCAATACTGGTTTGTGTTTGTGTTTGTGTGTGCGTGTGTGTGTGTGTATAGAAGTATGTATATATGTGTTGGTGGCTATTTGTTTCAATTTATCATAAAAGGCAACGCCGGAAGTCAGCCAAGTTGCAGCAGTTGAATGAACGACAAGCGAGAATGCCTTTAGCCGGCTTAGCCTTAAGACGAACGATTCGAAGGACAGACAAGGCAAGTCCTTGGCACTGGCTCTAAAGATTTACAAGGGATTTTGAAGCATTCAAAGTGCGAGAGTTCTTCAAGACTTTAAAGCTTCGACCAATAGCTCTCCAGTACGACCAAAATATCAAATTCATAAATATTAGGCATCTATCTCTGGCTGTCAGCCAAATGCCATTTTAAAAAGGATACTGATGCAAGAGCTAAAAAGTGGCAGTAATGAAAACAAATTGCAGCAAAAATTTAAATGGGATTGCAACAATTAAGAGACAAAACATAAATATAATTTGTATTTATGTTGCATTTCTTTATACCTCAAGCAGTAACTGTTAAAGTTGCAGGTTCAACTAAGAAAATCTTGCGAAATTCTTCAAAATTTCCTCATATTTTCGTCAATCGGGTATGAATAAAACTATTTGCAATATTTCATACTGCCGGTTCCCACATGAACAAAGATCCAATGGGGAAGAAAGTATTATCCTGGGGAAAGGGAAGGTTCAGAATGGTGGTGCGGCGGTGAGTTGCACGTTTGTGTTGCTGCGGGTGTAACAACAATGATTGCGCTTTATTTGCTATAATAAAACACACCATCGAATTCAGGACGACAGCAGCAAGGATGATGACGACAACGACGACGACGATGGCGACGGCGATGGTGATGACGATGGCGATAGCTATGGCGATAGCTATGGCGACTTTGGCGAAATCGAACCGCGAAATTGCAACAAACTGTGCATGCATTGGCCTTCATAGCAACAGTAACAGCAGATGTCAGGACCCAGCACCCAGGAAGCAAGACCCAGAGACCCCAACACACAGCACCCAAACCTAGACCAGTATCCAAACCGGGACACGAACGCGAATGCAAGCGTGGATCCGGCAACATGGCCAGACGCAAAATATGGCAAGCTGCAAAGAATATTTAAGCTGCGACGTTGCAGCAAATATTAAAGAAAAACATGTGAAAATAAGAATGCAATGTGGATGAAAGGGGTAATGGTGGATAGGCGGGAAAACATTGATATATATATATATATTTATATATATACATAAGATGCAAGTGTGTGTGTGTGTGTATGTGTTGGTGTGAGATTGTACTGGATGCTAGCAGAAGGATTTACTGCATATTTCATGTTCACAACGAACCAATTTTACGCTCTTCAAATCCTATTAGTCAATGGCCCTTTGGGGATGCAACGCCAGCGCTAGTCACGGCAGCTGTTCGACAATGTCTAAAGGGTTGAGTGAGTGGTTTGGGTGATTGGGTGGCTTGGTGGTTGCTTACTCCTTTTGCTACTGTTATTGTTGTTGCTGATGCTGATGCTGATGCTGATGCTGTTGCTGCTGCTGTTGCTACTGCTTCTGTTGCACTCATTGTGATTTACTTATAGGTACATCTACGTATACATATATATAAGTAATACTCAGGCGACTGACCCAGGTCAGCTTAGTGTGCCTGGTATTTCCGCACGATTATGTTTCTGTAGATGTGTGTGCCTGTGTGCGGTTGTGTGTATGAGCTGAGGCTAAGCCCGTTTCAACATATACCGTAAGCCTCAATCCACTTGGAGTGCCCTCATCAATCTCGCTACTTGGGAGCATGAATTATGAAAAACGTGCAAAATGCAAACGGAAATTAAAATCTATCACAACAAAAAAATGAACTGAAATCCTTTCTCCACATACTCATATAAATACTCACACACACACTAGTTGAAGATAGCCACACAGCAACAACAACAACAATAACAAGACGGAGAGTAGAAGCTAAACCAAAACAAAATTCACAGTTCGTTAGACAAATGCGCGTTGGTTGGGCGCATAAAATCAAACAAAATAAACCCCAACTAACTAAAGGCGAACAGCAAATAAGAAGAGAAAATATAAAAAAAAAGAATTTAAAGAAAATTTAATATATTATACCCAAACAGCAGCCTGTCCAGCTTTGACAGGACCCAGAACCCAGAACCCAGAACCTAGAACACAGAGTCCAGTACCCAGAACTCTCACCACTAGACATTGTCTCCTGCACAGCTGTTGAAAAACAAACCTCAACTTTGGTAGCACACAAATTTCTGTCATGGTCCCATGAATGTGCCTACGCTCCGATTCCTATTCCATTTTCGGACCAGGACCAAAACTGATGTCGTTTATTAATTTAACAGGCTACCGCTGCGCCTTTGACTACAACTTGAACTACAACAGCAACGAAATTCAACAAGCCATAAAACATATGAGGGTCCATGCATTTTTCATGAGGTGTTGGCTTTTGTGCCCATCACAATCATCATCAGAGCCGGCATCGCCAACCCAAACATGAGCACTCATCCTTAACCCAGACAGAGCCAGCTGGAAGTATTACTTCCGTTCCTGATTCAACTCTAACTTCTGTCCCCATACTGTGGCTTTCTGCTCCTGCTGCTGTTGCTCCTGCTCCAGCTCCTGCTCCTGCTCCTATTTCCTGTTGCTGACGTGCTGGCTACACTTGAACTTACAATGACATGTTCAATGCTCGAACTGTGAACTCTGCATATTTGTTTGCCATACTCATCCATACTCATCCATATGAGTACGAATAGAAATACGAATACATTCGATTTACTCGTATTTTCTAAAGTTTTTACAAATTGCTTTCATTAGTTTTAATGGAGTTGCCTGTCACATGATATTTGTAGACGGTCTGGTTATTTTTGCATCCATTAGCATTTTTTATTATCATCAAAACATATTTCTATGAACAGGTGCTAAAACAAGTAAAGAAAATATCAATTTATATGCTTTATATAGCTATAAATATTAAAGTTGCAAATAGAAGTTAAAACTAAGAAAATTCTATTCAAATATAAAATTAATATTAATACAGCAGAATGTATCAACAGTTTCTGCAAAGGATAAACCATTTGAAATTATTATTTATATATCCTGTGAATACAAAAGGAGTTTAATTTAGCATAGAATTTTATATATTTAAACTGAGTTATAAAGGTTTAAACACACAAAGTAAACTTTAGTAGAACCTCTTAATAACTAAACTTTCAGAGAAGTATTTTTAAAGGATATAAAGTAGCTTGTATAAGAAAAAATAAATTAAGGAGAAATATGCAATTTTTTAGTAAAGTTTTTGTTAAATTAAAAGGAAAAAATAAATAAACGTTTGAGTTGTTATTAAAAATTATAAAGTTAAAAAGAAAATGTTGAGCTCAAGCTTAGACATAAAATACAATATTAGATACAGTTTAAAAACGCTTTATTCATTTTCAAATTTATTTAAATATAATTTTGATTCAATTTGCTGCAAAAGTGCCACATGTTACATGCCAATTTACTAGCTTTTATTATAAAATGCCTTGGGTCATAGACCAACTGGCATATAAATGTAAAATACATGTTTGTTAGATTTTACCTTAATATTTATTCCGAAATACATATTGTAAATATATATATATATATTTATATATATATATATATATATATATATGTATGTATATATATATTCATATTTATTTGTATATAAATAATATTTTCAACACGCGCTTAAACAATGTATTTATATTTATACGCTTACATTCATAAATATTTGTTATTCATTTTGCAATCAACTTTTTCGCATTTGAAATGCGTTTTGGCATTTTGCTTAAACACTTAAATATGTAAATGGAAATATGTATGTGTGTGTGTGAGTGTATATTCATATATTTCAGTTTTTGCACTAGTACTTTTAATTGTAAATATAAATATTTTGTATCCTATCAATATTTATGCCTAACCAATAAATATGTATTCAAAAATTCTTTTTTACTTCCTTCATTCTCTCTCCCTGTTTTCCCCTCTTTAGCACTGGCAAAGCTTAAAATTTTGAACACACTTTGATAGCCTTTTATGAAATTGGAAATTGTATATCTTTTTCTATATTTTCCTTTTCTTTTTGCATTTTGATTTTGGCTCTTTCAGTACTCTTTTAGAATTTCATTTGTTATTTTGTTTTGACCAATTGTGCATTTGGCCATGTGCATTCTATTCATTTTGCTTGAACTACTTTGATTGCCTCTCTGCAATTTGGCTTCGTTCGAATTTACTCTTAATAACGAATACATATATATATTAATAATTCTGACTATAATATAATTATATATTAGTAAGTATGTATAATGTCACTTATGTTCATATATTTATTGATTTTATATATTTAAATTTGTATATTTTCTGTTGTATTTTATGTTTCACCTGGCACTTAACATATGACAAAATTTCTCATTCATTTAACATTGCAAACATTTAAAATCGTTTTATCATTTATCAAATTATTTCGTTTATTATTCCATTTATTCTAAACTCAACTGACGTTATCATTCTGTATACAAAATCGATTAGAAATTTCAAATTGATGAACCACAGCAGTTCTGACTTCATATCTATTTGCAGCTGATGCAGCGTATACTTAATATTCGCTTGAAAGGAAAATCATAAAGAATTCTTGTTATTAAAATATTTATATTGCTGATTTTAATTTTACTGTAGTCTATTGGTATGTGTTACGTTATGTGTTGATATACATATATATATATATTTATATATATTTTATAGATTTACATATATTTCTTTACTCGTTTATTATTTTGTATGTATGTATGTTTGTTTATGTATGATTTTTTTGTATGTATATTAAGCCGGCGCACAATTTTACACTTGACTGCCTATATATTGCCTATATTTAATTTCACCTTTTTTCACTATTTGCATTTTGTTAGTAGTCTCTATACTATTTCACTATGGCTGGTTGATTTTACGAATGAATTTTTATTGTATTTAATTAAATTTTAAATTATAAAACGCCAAAGAAAGCCAGCAGGGATATACAAATTAAATTGCACTTCAACACCAAATAATAAAAAATATAAACAAAAAACACAAAAAAAAATACATCAAAAAGCAATTAAAAAACATAATAATAAATACACAGTTTGCAATCAAACTTAAGTCCTGGATAATTGTGCATATTACACACATGAATTTTTCTTTTTTTTTTATTACAAAATTTCACGCGGAAATTAATGTTTATTCATGTGAGCATCCATATGCTATATCAGAAGTTGAACGGTTTTAAGGTGAAATTGTTTTGGAGAACAGCATGCAATACTGAAAGCAATTTGTTTGTGGACTTGGCAATCGACGACAAAACTTTTTGGCTGCCAACAAACTACTTTAGCTAATCACTGGGAAGAGCTGGCAAAACCGGAAGCGGATACGCAGACACGCACCGCCATTGCATTTAATAGCCATGGTTGAGTTTTGCACTCACGTAGACGTTAAATGTTTCAATTTTGGTAGCTCCATAAGGCGCCGCAGACATTTTATAATAAATGCATTTGGTCGGTCGGTTGCAAATGGCCAAAACATTTTTAGCTTCAGACAAATAGAATAGAATTTTGCGAGTGTGCAAATTGCAAGGACAAACCCGTACACTATTATCAAATACTCAAATATTTGTGCCTTTCGGCCAAAGAGCAAACAAAATTATAAGCGAATTTCAAATGCTTTTGGCCAGCTTCAAAATGCAAATCGCATTTTCTGGCAAAGCCAGCAGCAAAATTCTGTCCAGTGTCAACTTCGTTGCATACTTTCCAGCGCGACATGCAATTAAAATGCAAAAAAGCCAACGGCAGCATCTCTATACTCTATACTGTACACTCACTACTACACCCACATGCTACACCAATTCCGTGACCCCTTACCAAAAACCAAAGACCAAAATCGATGCACTCCAATGCTGAAACGGAAATTCCAGACCCTGTCGAGGCATAACCACTCCCAGTTGCATTTCGCCAGATTGTCTGTGCAACGTCTGCGGTTGGCGCAAGTTTGCCAGCTCGCCATTTTTGGGTACTGTACGTGGTGTGTATATATATGTTTGTGCGTGTGTGTTTGTGTTTGTGTATGTTGCTAGATGTGTGTATGTGTGTGTGTGTGTGTGTGTTTATTCGTATTGATTCAGCGTTAAGTTTGTTGGAATTTCGCGTTTTGTCAACATTCCTTTCTGAGTTTCTGTTTCTGTTTCTGTTTCTATTCCTGCCAATGTTTCTGTATCTGCTGTACTCTCCGCATGTTATTTTGGTGTTTGAATAATTTAAGATGAATTTGCTGAATGATTTTGGCTATGGTACGAGTATGTTAGATAAGTTTTGATTGATTTGTGGATACTTTCAATAGACTTCAATTTTGTTTGAGTAAATGTAAATTACTGAATATGGAAAACTAATTAAGTAATTTTAGAACAGCTGGCGTGAGTTTTGTTTAAAATATCTTTCATTAAATTGTCATTAGAGTCTACTTGCAATTATAATTATTATATTATACGTTATCTCTTTTACTTCAATCATAATTATATCTAATTCTTACACTGTTCAATATCACCATTACACTGCACTACAAACTATATTCTCATATTGCTTAAATTCGTATTGCTTTCTTAACGTGTGTATCACCTGATCCCAAATAACTAGATTTAAATATATATATATATATATATATATATAGATGTATGTATGTATGTATATATGTGTAAGTATATATGCTTGTTGCTTAAATATATAAATCTTATGCAGCATCAATGCTAATAGCCGTGTCCTAGGGATGCTTTGTATAATTGTTCAACGGCATTTCATTTGCCAAACTGTGAGCCACCTCCTTGTTGCGCTCGTGCAGAGCAATATCCATGGGTGCGCTTGCTGGTTTCTTCTGAGCTGCTTTCTGAGTCTTCAACTGTAAGGAAATCGAATAAAAGTTAGACGGAAATAGCAGAGAGATAATCGGGGGGGAAAAAGGGTTAGATAACATAGTTATGGTTATGGGTTGGTGGTTATTATATTTACACGCTGAATGGTCTTCTCAAAGTCCTGAGGCGGTTCCGGACGTTTCATGGTGCCGCAGCTTTTCAAGCGTTCATTGGTCTGTTTAAAATATATAAAAGTAAATTCATAGAATAAGTAAGCAAGTAAGTAAGTAAGTAAATAAGTAGTTGTGCTCTATGATTACTTCATTAACTTAAGCAGCCGGAACTTTTTAACAGGAAGCCAACGTAGAACGAATCGACACCTCACAACAACAAGAAAACAAAACCACAATACACATACACATACATATACAATCAAATGAAAATGAAAATGAAAATGAAAATAAAATGTTAAATGAAAAGCACAGGCCAGCCAAATATAATGAAAGACCAACAGAAAATTTCCCTAAAGCAACATTTCCGCAACAGACCGCATAATGAGAGCCGTTGCCATTGTCGTTGCCGTACTTAGACTCGCAGTTAGAGTCAGAATTGGAGTCTCCGAGTCTCGGAGTCGACCCTTAGTCAAGTTTAGAATTATACATACGCGTCTCTGACCTTTTGCTGGCTAAACATGGCCAGCAGCTGTTGCCAGCTTGGACCAAGGTTCATAGCAAAACAAAAAAAAAAAAAACACAAAAATAAAAAGGTAATGAGTGCCAAAGGACAAACACACTCATACAAAAGAAGTTGTCGACACGGATGAGAGAGGGAAAAAGGAGGGGAGGGGGAGTCCACAATTGTCACCAGTGCTTAGCCCAAGTCATTTTCAAAATTGACCACAGGACACAAAGAGCTGAGAGTCTGTTGCGCCCGGCAACAGCAAATTGCGCTTAAATATTAAATGAACAACAACAACAACAATAACAACAAAAAAGGACACCAACAAAAAGAAGCCGGACAACAACCGTAAAACACGAAAAGTTATAAACTCTCTCAGGAGCACAAAACAAAAAAAAAAATAAAAAAGAAGACTCCCAAAATGAAAGCAAAAAAAAAGAACAAAGCAAAAACAAAGACACTTTGCCACGCCTGAAATAATAAAAACAGAAATACGAAATGCGAAATGCGACGTTGTTGTCCTTGGATGTTGCCCAAAAAAAAAAAAGGACAATCGTGTGTAGGGAATCACCGGATGCCAACCGCAAAAAAGCAAACGAACAAACGCGCAAAGGTGCAAATGAGTGCAGACCCAAGACCAGAAATCCCAGATCCCTTTAAAATCCCTGTAACAGCACCATGACCATGACCAATACCAGTACCACCACCACCACCACTACCAGTACCAGAGGCAGTATCTGGACCAACAGCATCTGCACTTCTACCTGCAGTCACCTCATCAGTTCATGCTCGTATCTCTGTTGTTGTCGTTGACACTGTCATTGTCTGTCCCACCATTTGCATCCTGCACATATTCTCACTTCGCCTCAATCCTTGCTCTTACTGCTGGCAGTTTCTGTTTTTTTTTCCTTTTTACCCCATGCAACGCCCCCTGCGCACAAGGCAACGCAATTAACGGTAATTGCCTTTTATCGGCTTAGTCTCGATAAGTTTTTTGTTCTCGTTTTCAGCCCATACTACTTCTTCCTTTTTTGTTTTTCTTTCCCCATCGTCATCTCTATCTTTCACTCTCTCTCTCTCCGTCTCTTACACGCTCTCTATCTCCGTCATCTGTGTAACTGTTGTACTCGTTGTTGTTATTTGTGGGTTTACGCGGTTTTTATATTTTAATTTAATTCCATAAGTACCAAAGAGGACACTCTGCCCCATCCTGAGGTCAAAACTTTATCACTCTAAAAATTTGACATTAAACAAAGCGCTCAAAAACTTTTTAGGCATTGGCTGTGGGCAGTAAAATGCTTTGAAGTCAATTTTCCTCGATTTCCCGACAAGTTTAATATGAAGTAAGTTGAGCGAACATCAATGTAGTTATATTGCATATTTATATATATTCATATATATTTGTATTTTATTTGATTCAAGATCTAACAGAAGTGACTTTGATACAATAATGAAAGTATCTAAAAGCTATAATACCCATAAGCTCATTTAATATCACAATCCTTTTGTATAAGAAAGTAACAAAGAAAAGTAGGTAAGTAAATAGGTAAGAGAGCTCTTACTTACCCCAAAGATAGAGGTAATACGTAACATTATCTTGACTAATAATATTAGCAAAAGAAATTACAAAACAAATTGAAAATATAGAGGAAAATACTAACTGGTCGACATATATATAACAGCCAGGATTTATATTAAAGAAATTAGTTTTATTATATAAAATTTGTATATTTATGCTTAAAGTAAGCAAATGAAAGGAACATTATTACATTCAAAGCTAAATAAAGGACCTCGAAATACTTTTTTCCTATATTTTAAAAGGAACGTAAAATAAAACAATGAATATGGAGAGGTAAGAGTATGTTGAATATTTCATTAGTTTTTAATTACTTCTATGCTTAATTTCCCTGCTTTGCTTTACCCTTTAACATTTCATGAGTTGGGTTAACGTGTTGAGTAGCATTTGACTCACCTTTAGTTGCATTCCTTCAGTTGCATTCAGCTCATCGCCGCTCTGCCTCAGACCCTGCAGGAAGCGCGCAAAGACGGTGCGTCGCTGTTTGTGTTTATTGCGTCCTTCTGCAAGGATAGAGCAGAACAAAAAAAGAAGAAGAAATCAAACCCGTAATTTAAGCCACAATCAAACTGGGTGCTTGATAAACAGTTTGATTAACGAGAGGATTCAAGTGGGGCGATTGTACGGACAAAGTTGAAACGCAAAGCAATTTAATTGAATTAAAAGCCATAAAAACCAAACAGCCGACAAACTGGTAAAGTTGCAAGCCACAGACTTATACACATGAAGTATAACCAATATGTGTTCATTTCCCTTTTGCATGCCCCTACAACCCCCTACCTTACAAGCTGTACCCTTACCTGTTGCCGAAAAGTCGTAAAAGAAATTGGTGCGCGCGCCGGGATAACTGTGCTGCATGCCATTTATATTGAGAGCCGACTTGGAGTCGATGGCATTGCGGGCCATACGATTGGCCAAATCGTTCTGGGTATAGCTATATATCTCATTCTCCTCTCGATTTGACAGACAACTCGATGGCTGCACATGCATAATAAACGAAATGAATTAGAACTCATCCACCGTATGGCACGGCCTGATTAGCCTCGAGTCAAGTCGTAAAAACACTCGGCCGTAAAAAGTCAATGTGCACTTTGCTTACCAAATACTTGCCGGGCACATAAAGCGGCTGACTATGACTGGTGGGTAGCACCGATGAGCCAACCAGTCCTCCACCACCTCCCATGCCACCCATGCCACCCATGCCACCCATGCCACCCATGCCACCAATACCACCACTAGCGCCAACAGTTCGACGTGTCAATGTATGACCCGTAGATATGCGCACATGTCGCTCTTTCCACTTGGATAATCGCACCTGCTCAATGGCATCCAATACATCCTCGTAGGGCATGTTGATCTGTTTGCTGTAATGTGCCGCAAGTCCTTCCAAGTAACCACGTTTGCCCTCCTATAGTAGAATAATCAATTGAAATATATATAGACTTATTAATTATAACGGATCTGGTTAATCATATTATATTTCTACTCATTATTGATAACTCTATAGTTACCATTCACTTATCAACTTATCCTATATTATCAGCTGTGACCAGGGTCAGTTGCTGAGAACCGTTTGGCCCACAAAGAGAAGTGTTAATTTGTTGGGGTAATTAGCGTAAGGTTGCCACTTATGTGTGTCCTGCTTGACATTCAAAGCGTCCACTGAAGCATCAACGCATCCTTAAAGGCTCTCACATATACATATGTGTGTTTGTGTGTGTGTGTGATACTAACTGTTGGCAATTGCCTTAGCTACTGTGGCTGCAAGGCAAATTCATTTAGAGTCGCATTCATGCAAACATTTGTGCTGAAATGCAACTTGTCTGCAACTGCCAGTCAGTCAGTGACACACACACACACGCGCACATATATGTGTACCTCATCAGCGCAAAGTGCAATTAGTTGAAGTTGCGCGCATCAACATGCCCCAGACAGAGTAAGCACCTAAAAGCTAACAAGTCTAGCGCATTTCTTCTTTTCCCTTTCTCAAACTCGCAAGCTTTGTAGTCTCGCACGGACACAGACACCTGTCGAGTAACGCACACACACACACACACATTTATATATATGTGTGTGCATACACACATATACACAGAGAGAAACTAGACGAGTATTTTTACTTGACTGCATTTCCATTTCATATAATTTTATTGCCACATTTAAGTTGCATTTCAATTTGTGTCCGGAACGTGACATTACGCATACGACGCGTTACCCGAGCAAATAGACAAAATGCTTCCAAAACAACTGTAAATATTTGGCTACATTTGAGTTGCCAAACTATGTTAAGTGGAACTCCCATCACATGCCCGAACATATCTTTCTCTCTCTATCGTTTCTCTCTCTCTTTCTCCCTACATAATGAAAAAATAAATAACAATTGCTAATTAGAATGCAAGGCAGCTGCAATAGAGCTGCAGCCTATGCGAAAGTTTCCACAAATACACCACGAGAGGCACTCCATTTCGTGCTTCGTCATCAAAACTGAGCCCTTTGACACTTTGGCAATGGCTGTACAGTGAGTAGAACTCGAGTGGATCAGGGGTATAAAGCGGGCGGAATGGAAAATTCGCTCGCCTGCATAATAAACATCACAGGCGAGTGCCTGGAAAAGTGTCAGCACTATGCGTGCTCAATAGGCCGGCAACCACGCCCATAAAACTCACATATAGTGCTTATCTCTTCTACAATCTACCCGTCATCCCTTTGCTTTCCCTCTCACCAACACTAACACCAACACATGCTTTAAATATGCAACTTTAAATAAAAACAGCAGCGCCGCTTACTTTGCATTTATTTGCACTGCATTTCTTCAAATGGAAACGGCCCTGAACCAGTGACATGTTTATTTTTTTTTCTTGCATTTTGTGCTCATTGCACAAAGCAGCTGCAAAACTGTAGAGAAACTATGGATTCAATGTATAACTGAGTACCAAACACTGAGGATTGACAATTGAGATTTCAGGTTGAAAAAAAGGGGCAGAGCTTGATACGCTTTTGCGAAACTCATCACAGCGCATCACAGTACATCTGACATTACAAACGTGTCTGAAAAAATTCCTTTTCAATATAAAACTTTTTATGCCGAGTAGGAAAATACAGTGGAAAACTTAACACTAGTTTTGTGCGAGTATTTCTATACGATATATAAACTTTTCTATTTATATATATGTGATAGCTTAAATATATGACTAAGAACAATATTTCATTATTAGTTTTTAAAGAGTAAATTATACAATTAATTATGAATATTAATTAAAAGTGAGGATCCAAAGACATTGCACATAGAATTTTCTTTAAAAAGGTTAAAAGTTGTTGCCCCAGAAATGGATACATAGTAAGGTTAAGTCTGCCAAATTGTATACCATAAATAAGGCAACTTAGAGACAACTTTTAAGTGTACTTTCAGTCTATCTTCTTCAGTGTATATATTACAATTATTTAATTAAAGTTTATAATAGTGAAAATAGTAACAAATTTAACCTATCGGCTATACACTTATAGCTGAAATAATGTAGTATAAATTGCCCACACTATTTTAGTTTTGAGTCCACTGTTTTATGGCAAAGGTATGTTGTTATTTCTTGTGCATGTTCATGTTGCAACAGTTGCATTCTGGTAACATTGTTGCCCCAGTCGCTGCATGGTGCGTGTCTAGAGCCAGCAATTTGGCAATGTTGCAAGCGTTGCTAAAAATTGTATATTTATGTTAGTTTTGCATTGGCTGATCATTAAATTGTTGCAGCACGCGGTGTTTAACGGCAAGCGACTGTTGCTCCCAAGTGTCGTTCACGGCCCAATTTGTTTAAGCTGGCAGCATTTAGCGGAAGCAGAAAATATCCAGAAAATAGCCGCAAAAATAAACAAAATAAACGCAAGCCAGAAAACATTTGCCATGGCCAAAAACAAAACCAAAACCAAACTCAACCACACCAAACCGACATATTATAAAATAAAGTTTACAGCGTAAAGTGTCCAACTGGCAGCACGGTGGGTGGTCCTTACTCTATGGTAAAAGGGACATAGGACACGGGACAGGGGACGTGGGACATGGGACATGGGACATACCGAGCACGCCAGGCACGCGGTTGGCCACTCGGTTTAACTAAATTAAAATCGTGTTAATTTCACATTAGAGCGAACACAGCGCACCAGGCGGATCCTTGTCCCCAAACGGCGACCATTACAAACTAACGGCGACTGTCACACACTGCAACGGGAACGCCAACAACACTATACACCATAAAAACAACAACAACAACAACAACTAACAGTACATAGAATAACAAAACACAAACTACTAACACAACAAGTCCCCCATGGAGAGCATGCAAATTGCAAACGCTAAACAAAATGGCCAAGATAAGCGAAAGCAACAGTAGCTGTTGGATATGCTCGGATATACCGGAAAATACATGACACTTGAACACTTACCGGAGTAGAGTACGGGTGAGCTGTGAGGCGTATACCATCCGCCTCTAGATGCCGCTTCATTACTGCCTCCAGTTCCTTCATGGTGACGGGCGTATCACAATCCGAGGCAAGAATCTCGTTACTGTTGCTCAGTGCCTTTGGATCATTGATGAGCACATAGACAATGGCCGCACCCTTCTCACGCAGCGTACGCACACTTTTTAGTAACTTTCCACGATGCGTTGGATTATCGACACCAATGGCATCTAGATCAATTTCGCCAATTTGTTTGCATATCTCCAGCTCATCGTAGCCATTTTCCAGGAAGCTTTCGCCATATTGCGGCAGCCCAATTGTGCGCAGCCACTCGCAAACGATGTTGTGGTGCGGCATATTCGCGTATCACGTGGCGACCGATGGTGCTGCAATATCGAGCGGTGCAAATGATACCTTTGGCAGTCGTGGCTTACAGCTGCTACTGTTACTGCTGCCCGCCAGTGGCTCGAAATGGTTGCTGCTGCTGGCGGCGCTGCTACTGCTACTGGTTGTTGCCTTCATAGCAACGTTGCGACTGCAAGGAATATAAGTATATAAACACTATTATTAAATCAATATAAACGAAAAGAGTAAAAGTGAACTTATGTTATGTTGTGTGCAACAGTGCGTATGCTTCATACGCACATAAACCTATCCACTTCCGGACATACCCAAATGTGACATTCAATCTATGACAAACATCATACGACCTGCAGGTATATATGAGGATATCAATTTGTGTTAATAGCCATCATTGTTCACTCACTCAGTGGCACAAAGGACATAAAGACAAGCAGTACACACACATTCATTCAGACATTCGGACAGTTGGACAGACAACCTATAAGCACTTAATGATAATGCTCGGTCATGTACACGGGCCACTAAAACACTTGAATATATTTAGCCCCGGAAGCCACTTGCATATGAATAAGCCACTTAAAATGACAGATGAGCTAAGGACATACAGAGCCATCACAGAGAGAATCACAGACTAAGTTAACCCACTCTATACAATATCTTCTGAACAAAAGACAAAAGGAAGTTATATAACTATTTATAAGGCCAAAGCAGACATTTCGTCCTGCGCCTGAAAAATATTTTGCTTGACGAAAAATGAAATGCAAATGGATCCTTCAACTAGAAATATGTGCTACCATTTCCACAACTCATTCGTCTGGCTTAAGTTTCAGGTGCCCAGTCGTGCGCAGACAGTCTCACACACACACACACACACACATAGTTAGTATAACATCCACCTCCTCATCCTTATCCATATATCCACATCAAACTCTATGATTTGAAGAAACACAATAAACAATGCACTAATGAAAATATGTTATGTGGCTACACTTTTCGGACACGTTCCTGCAGCTGTCATTAAGTGGAGTGGTCCAGCGACAGCGTCTGGGCGTTGATTTATTCAAACACATACACACACACATATACATATGAATATATTTTGAAGATATTTCATTTGTTGTTATGCCAAGCTGAGAAAACATACATCTAGACGTAAGTTTGGCTCGAGTTTGTCTGGTTTTTGCTATTGATCAAATCTTGTGGTGAAAAATACCAACAGGGCACGTCCTGTTTCCCTTTTGGCCATAAAAGCAGTAAGAGGAATTAAACGTTGTATAAACTGTTAATTGTTAAAGGAAATTTAAAATAGAATTTAGAATTATGAATAGAGAAACTAACATATTATAGATAGAGCAGGCTGCAGCTAAGATTTAATCTTTATATTTTAAGTACAGTAAAATCTTAGAGCATAAGTTCAACATGACAATCAACTTTACATACACTCGTCACACACACACACACAGAAAGACAAAGGGATAGAGACAGAAAGAGAGACTTGCATGTTTTATGGAGTTATTGTTTAAGTTGCATCCCTCTAACAACTACGCCACTGTTTACATTTGCTACTGTTGAAGCAGCATACATAACATAACATATTTTCCCTATAAACTTTTCTCACATTGTTAGCATAATAAACACATAATAAAATGCGAAAGGCAAAATCAGTAAAGTCAATGTTGAAGATGATGTTTTGCATAGTACGTGAATGTTGCAGTTGCCGTTGCTGTTGCCTGAGTAAACTTTAGTTTACGTATACTTCCAAGAAGCTGGCCAAAAGGGATGCCACAACAACAACAACAACAACAACAAGAACAACAACAACAGCAGCAGCAGCAATGCTAACCAACACTTAATGAAACTTCTATACTACAACTAGCAATGTAGCACACATACACACTCACACACACACAGACATTGAAACGATCAATTGCATCTGAGAAATGCATAAAATGTAGAGAGCAATCAGGCGGGCAGAATAATTACTTGCATGACTGTAATATCAAAATTGACTTAGGCTACCTTAGACCCAAAAGATAAGAGCCTTAAATTTTCAATTTCATTGTTTATTAAGTACTCAAATTAGTGCTATATACATATGTATACATATACATATATATATGTGTGTGTGTGTGTGTGTGTGTGCGTGTGTGTGTATTTCCTGTCATGTTTGCATATGGTGCAATTGTCAAAGGTGTTTTGCTTTCGCACGATTTCCGTTTGTAATTGCTTATTGTGCATTATTTTGTTCAATTTCCTGACAGGCTACAAGTTTATGAGATTTCCTATTTGGTTTAATGCATTTACAATTGCAGCAGAAATAATAATAATTATATGCAGCCTGTGATTATTGGCCTTAATGTGTTGGAATGTGTGAAAATTATAACTGTGAAATAAAGTTCTTAATAAATTATTAATAAACTCCTTGCTCCTTGCTCAATTTGAAGTTAATAAAAGAATATTATACAAAATAGTAGTGCATTCAGTTAATTCACTTAAAGTAATTACATTTATGAACTTTAATTGCATTGTTTATTATATAACCTATACATATGCAACTCTCTCTCCCTCTCTTTCTATAATGTTTATACAGTTCCCCACTTTTTATGCAAACTAACCCAAGTAATTAATTTTAATACGAAAGTCAAACATGCGCTCTAACAATTGTCATATAATTTGCCGTCTAGACAGTGGAAATTTAGTATTTTCAATTAACTGCAACGGCAACTGCGTTGCGCCACCAACTGAAACCTACAAACTGTAAGCTGGGTGCTGGCATCTAGGAGCTGGGTGGCCAGGAGTTGGACGCCAAATAGAACTGCACACAAAAAGGCATACAATGCAGCCAGCTGTAGCTATAGCTGATGCTGATGCTAATGCTCATGCTCATGCTGATGCTGATGCTGATGCTGCTGCTGTTGTCGGAATTGGAGCTTTGAATTGAAACTGGATTTTCCTGGCTGCCTGCCATGTTGACAAAACACACACCAACATGCAACATGCAGCAAAATATACAAAAAAAATTAAAACAATTGAAATAAGCAACATGTAAAAGTATTCCACTGTACAATACCCTACCCAAATTAGTAACGGTAACTATTGAGCTTATGCATTCCCTTCAACTCAAACCAAATCTACTATAGAATATATAGAATACTCTACAAGTTTGTTCCAAGCATGCCCTTAGCTCTTCTTTGTTTATAGAGTTATTGTATCCCTTGTTTATATAAGATAGAGCATACCCCACTTTATGTGCTTTACAGGGTATATACATGAATGGCTTTGCAAACAGAGCTGCCTCAAGATCAGGCGCACAGCAAGGAACAGTTAAATTTGTTTTGGGATCAAGGTTGACTATAGCATTTCAACCAATTACAACAAATACTGAAGGCAAACGACTCAACTTTAAGTTGTATTTGTAACGGTATGCATTATATCCAGGTTGCATTAATGTGCATCAATGTCAGTACACCTGACTTTGCACTTGATACTCGTTAGTCGTTACACGGTACTCAGTACTCAACCAGGCACAAACAGGCAGCAAAGTCGCATCTGCCACTACGTCAGCCTCAGCCTCAGTCTCTAACCGGGCAGGTTACGCACTTGCGGTTGCAGATTGGGGAAAGGGAAGCCTCACAAAGACAGGGTATAACATCTTTCCTGTAACGAGTACTTGTACCAGAGCTGCTTAACAAAGCGTGTGATGTTAACGGATTCGATTTCAGTTTTCACTTTATATATATATGTATATATTTTTTTTGCATTTTTGCCCTAAAAAAAACATCCCGCATTGCCTTTGACATGTCCTGTCTCTGTGGCTGTTCCCGTGTCTTAATTGAAATTGCATTTGCTGCGTTTGTTTGCACATAATTACAACTTTTGCATCATAACAGGATACGGCACTTGTGTTGCTTGTCATGCAAATTTAAGACGACTTGTCAAGTATCAACCACGACCAGACATTTCTGTGGTTTTCACGGTCTCATAATATATGTATTTATATATATCATATGTATATATATATGCGGATTATATATATACCTCGTAGCTTTAAGATATAATTTGGCTTTTTTTTGATTTATGAGTTGAATACATTTTATATAAAAAACTAACTAAACATATGATTATTTTTAGCATGTTAAAAGTAAATTTCTGCAATCGTTCCTTAACCCATAGTTCGGTTTATTAATCATATTCTCTTATGGTTAATTCCGTCCCTCTCCCTTTCCCTCTCTCCCTTTCTATCTCTCTCACCCTCTCTCTCTCTTTTACTTCTATTGCAAATATATCTCTTTTCATAGAATTTAAAATCGCAAACATCTGTTGCCAGTCAACTTATCTTTTTGATAAACAATATCAAATAAAAATTTGCTTATCTCAAAGATAACAGTATGTTACACTTAGCATGTACATAAGCTTATGCTAATGTGTAGATAAGTTAATTAACAACATTTTATTGGAACAATCTGTTTCTTTATCGCCTAATATAATGTGTTTTCAGCTCGCTCCATTAACCACTTGTCTGGTACTTACCCTTATGTTGATAATAGTTATTCATTAGTTAAGTTTCAAAATAATATACTTACAAATTAAATTAGAAAACAATTTGAGTTTGTAGAGTTTTTGCTTTTTGCAGATCCTTGCTGTATATATTTATATCCTGGCACACAACAAATGCTTGTGTGTAGTAGCTCTTATTTAACTTGTGGCTATAAACAAGCTAATGAAAAGTTTGAGCACTTCATTTATATGATTTATCGTACAGTTTATGGTGTCCATTAAACTGGACCCACTTGTTGTCCTGCACCAATTGTCGTTTAGATGCTGCTTAACGTGTCCTAGAAGCACACAAATAGCCAAGTAGTTAGTGGCACAATTGTATCATTAGATTTATTGTGAACTACTGAAAGGCGCGCAAAAGTTGGCGCCAAAAATGGCCAAGAGTGCGGCGGAAATCGAAATGCCACAGTATGTTGCACAAACGAGCCGATTGGTAACGCGGCAATAAGCGGTTTTTCTACATACAAAGCAATTACTTTGAGCCCACACGTCGATTGCAATGGAAAGCAGAAAAAATCAAGTGGAAAGCCAAATCTACGAATCGAAAATGAAAATGAAAAAAAACCAGCACGTTCTCAAAACTTTTTTTTTTTGATTTTGTTTGTGTTTTCTTTTTTGAAAATTCTCGCGCGCGCAGCAGCAGCAACAACAGCAGCAGCAATAGGAAAAAACGCAACCAAAGTATGCAAAGCACGCGAACGTACTGGCAGCTGGCAGTGCATGCAATTCATGCCACAGTCCATGCAACCGATAAGAGAGAACTCGGCAAACTTCTCAAAGCAGGAAGACTGCCGTTAACGTAGTTGCTGCTATTGCTGTTGCTGTTGCTGTTGCTGTTGCTGTTGCCAGTGCCGTTAACGTTAACGTTAACGTCGCCGTCAGCGCCTACATGGCAACTCCATGGCCAACGACCGTGCGGCGGAGCAAAAGCTTTGCAAACGTTGCAAGTGTTTGTTGTAAGCGATACCCAGCACTCAGAACCCTGCACTCAGACGTAGGCCGCGAGGGAACACCAACAGCAACATCAGCAGCAGAAGCAACAGCAGTAGCAGTAGCAGTAGCAGCAACGGCAATAGCTGTGGCAGCAACAGAAACGGCGCCGCAGTTGGGGAGGTTTTTTTCTTCCTTGATTTTATTTTTTTTACATTTTTTTCTGTTTTGTTTTGAGGCAGCCACCACCGCCGTGGCTGGCATAACATGTCTAAGTGCAGAAAGTAGGTGAGGCAGCTGCCAGTCAGCCACATGAGGCAAAGCGAGACAAGCAACTGTCGAGGAGTGTTTACCTCGGCTTAGAGCTAACGCTGCCACTGCAGCTCCGTCTGGCTGACTGTCTGCCTTGCTGCCTTGCTGCCTTCCTGCCTTGCTGGTGGCAGCATAGGCTCGACACAAAACATGAATGAGCTGTGAAGCAAATGAAGTGCTACGGCTGACGTGGTGCACAGTGCACAGTGCAACCCGCAGCGTATTTAAATATAGCAAAAATGCAAAAAAAAAAAAAATAAAAAAAAAAAAGAAAATACAAAATACAAAATATAAAGAAAAGGAGGAAAAAAAATACAAATAAAAGTGGCGTAAAAATGCAACGCATGCAGCGGCAATGACGACATCGTCTGCAACATTTGCAGCAACGATACGAAGCGACGCTTACGTCGACAGCAGCAGCCACAGCCAACGACCAACGCGCAGCAGAGCAGACGCTCACCGGCTCGCAGCCTCCCAAGCGGCTATCATGTCACCGTTGCCGCCGTCCTCATTTGTCTGTTTGTTTCCATTTTATTTTTTTTATTTTAATTTTCTTTTTTTGTTGCTGTTGTTTGCAGTTGCTGTTGCTGTTGCTGATGTAGGCAGACAGGCGATAGCGGTAAGAGTTGCAGCAGAGCAACACTGACGAGTGGCAGGCAGTTTAGTTTTGACTACGCCTGGCCACATTTTGTGCCTCATCATCATCATTATCATCATCATTATCAGCGGCAGCCGCTGATGGCGACACATGCGAATGACTGCAAATAAATGTCAGAAGAGTTGCCATCCAACAGTTTGGCTGGCATTTCCTACTGCAACTGCTGCTGTTAGTAGAAGCTATTACTAATGCTACTATTACTGCTGTTGATATTGTTGCAATAATACTAGCATTGGTAGTGTCTGCAGCCACCAGTGGAACCTTCCGGCAGCAACAAGCCAAAACAGACACGGGCTTTGTTATTCAAGCATTCATTGTGCTCCTACTGTGTCCTACTATAGGGTCCAACTTTTACTGTCACAAACCAACTGCGAGTATTCTGAAACAAACTTGTTTATACTATAGAAATAATCAGTTAATAAAATCTATATATCTATAAATATATATTCCTATAAAATATAAAAATATTTTTAATAATAAATTGACTTTAAAAATATTTAAATTAAATTTTTAAATTATTAAAAGAAAATCAAAAATTTAATTATTTCTTCAGCTCTATATTTTATGGTATATTTTCAATATTTATTAAATTTAATTTAATCTGTTTATTTAAATATTAATTAAGAATAAATAAATAACACAACAAATTCTGCCTGAAGGCGTCTAACGCTCTGGATAAACAATATTTGATAAATTAATAGCAATAAATTAATATTTTTATTATTAAACATATTTATTTTATGAAATATTTTATATTGTTTATATAAATATTCAATATTTTTTTTATTATTTATATTGTTATTAAGCTAAAGAAAGCACCCTGTATAAATGCAGTCAGCATTTCTTAGGGACATTGTTTAGTTCTTTTGACCAAAAATAAAAATAGAAAAATTTAATCAAAAGAAAATTACAAAACAAAGGCAATGAGAATGAGTCCAACGACGCGTCTGGAGCTATTGCATGTTTCTAGGCGCTGCGGCAGACTAGGGACTTCAGACAGGCAGAGTAAATTCCAAAAAAGGGGCATGCACACACACCCACACCCATACAAGTATAAATACACACAGAGAGCACTGCATTTAGGCTGCGTTGACAAAGCTGTTTGCGTGGCAACTAGAGCATATGCATATCATATGTATGCAGTAACTACTCCCACTACTTAACTCTATGTGTGTGTGTGTGTGTGTGTATGTGTGTAGAGTATTGCTACTATAATACTATGGTAGATAGTTAGTGTGGTGCTAGTGGTAGCTTTTATCGGACTTGTTTTGATAGCTGACTTGATTTTAAGCCTATTAAAGCGCTTGAGTCGCTCAACAATTGAGCGGCTTAGCATTGAGCAGGTTTCCAAGTCGTATATTTTCCAGTAAGCGATAGGCCCCTCAACAGAGTTAAGCTTTTAGAAGTTGGAGAGTAATACTGCTGCTGGTGTTTTTAATAATTAAGCCAACGTTGCTCTCGTTAGGTACATCCTTATATGACTTATAGTAACTCTTTTGCTATCCCTTTCACCCCTATGCATTGGCTAACTGTATCTGTAGCTTTATCCATTTGCCTATCTAGGTATTCCTATCTATTTTTTTTTTCTTTTTTCAGTACTTATCTGTCCGCTCTGCCCGTCGCGCCAGAAATTTTCTCAAGAAGCCGCACTTAAATGGCTTCCTGTGCGGGTGCAAACAAAAGCTGCCTGCCAGGCAGTCATAGTCACACACATGTGTCTGCCTAAATGTGTGTGTGTGTATGTATAGGTGGATGAGTGTATGTGAGTGTATACATATACATATATTTGTCTTCGACAGTAACAAAAAAATATGGCAGCAGCAACAAAAATCTCTGCTTGCAGTAAGTTGAGTGTCGTCGCCTGGTGGTTGAATTTGTTCTTGTTGCTGTTGTTGTTGTTGTTGTTGTTGTTCCTACTTCTGGGAATGTGAAAATGGGGAAAAAGAGTTGCAATTTACTTTTGTTGTTGTACCCGTTGTTCTTGTTCTTCTTGTTGTTTTTATTGTTGCTCTTGTTGAGCTGAGCGCAACACATGCGCCATTATGCAATTGATTTTCTTGCTTCGTTTTTTTTAACGTACTACGTTTATTTTTTTTTTACTCTTTTATTTTTCTTTTTTGTGCATTGTTGTTAGTAGGAGAAGCTGCTGCTTAAAGCTCTGCCAGCAGTTATATTTTTACGGATTACGAGTTCAAGCCAGAGGGCCAGGGGTCATTCAACCCGTTTCTGACTAATTTGCAGCCAGGCCAGTTACACCTGGCTGCTGTGCCTAATTAGGCACCGCAACTAAAGCAAAAGGCGCTGAAAAGCCAGAGCCTAGAAAGGTGTCTAAAGTGACGCTTCATGTGAAATAAGTTGAAAAACAAACTGCACGTCCGTCTGCGTGTGCTAAAAAGATATCAAGCACACACACACATACACAAACAAATCCCACAAACACACACACACACTTACATAGATATTTGCATACTCAGCAATAGGGTAAACTGTGGAAATGCAACTACAACTTGCAATAGCAACAGAAACAGCAACTGCTCGAAAACTGCAAACTGCATCTGCATCTGCATCTGCATCTACATTTCTATAGCAGCCACATCACGTGCGCTATCTCATTCAACGTTGCATAGAACGCGGCGCGGCTTTTAACCCTGAATGCATTTTATGAATGCTATGCAGCTGGCACAGACAACGCACAGACAACGTACAGACAAACCCATCCCAGCTAACAATATGCCGGCAGCAAACGCCTTCGGTTGATGTGAAGCCAAACTAAAGCCATGGCAGTCAGATTGCGTATACGCAGCATTGGCCACTTGCATTATTAAGCTCTGCTTCAACACTGTGATAAGCTGTCGCGAGTATAGCTGCGGGTGTGCCTATGTGGGTGTGCTGATGTGGGTGTGCCACTGTGTGTGTGTGTGTGTATGTCATACCTTGTATGTATGCCTTGCATTTTCATTGTGAATGTCAAGTGTTGGCAGTTGCTTGCCAAGATGTTTTTGTTAGCCGCCCCAGCGACACGTATGCTCACGCGTAACCAGTAAATGCAACGTTTGCTGTGTCAAGTGGCATTCAAGTGCATTTAACATGCTGTGCCTTTGATTGACGTTGCCATATTGCGTAGACACATGCTTTCCTTGGCCACAAGACGATGACAAGTCACTCGTCTACAAACATGGATAAAATCTAAAAGCTAAGCACAATAATTGCCTTGTATGTTTTTTATTTTATTTATACAGTAAATTAACTAGTTTATATCTAACCTAAAAAGGTAACATCCCACTCATATTTATTGAATAATTTCAAGTGATGACAAAAGACTAACCAAAATGATATAATTCGACGTATCTCGACTATAAACAGCGACTTCGAAGTTGGCTAATCGATCAAAGCAAAAAATATATTTACAAAATTCGCCATCCAAATGTATAACAACTTAATCATATTCAGCAAGTTAAAGTGTGTTATAGATTATATCAAACTACAGTAGACACTCTTAAGTAAAGGACAGACGAATTTATTATATATTATTAATAGCTATTATATTTTTTATTTATTTATTACTTAGAAGATAAACAATATAATTATTAATTAGTTAATCAGTTCTCATCTATTATTTATACTTTTAAATAATAATAAAGTAAACTTCTTTTAACTTAAATTATCTATAGAATATGCATTAATTTTTAATAATTATTATTATTTAAAGTAATACTAAGTAAATGTCCTTTAATTTATAAATATTTTTATTTTCATTTCATAATTTCTTATACTATTTTGAAAATGTTTAAATTTAGTTTACTTTGATAAGTTGCAAGATGTTTTGCACTTTAATAAAATACAGTAAACTCATATAAAGGGTGTCCCATCTAGCGTTTGCTTTTTGAATTATTGATAATTTTGACTTTGACATTTCGAATGTCATTGGCAATGTCATACGAAATGGTTAAAAAAAATTTTGAAAAATATATACTATTTTTTTTTTTATAGCGATTTTAAGACGCAAATCTTTCGTGGGCCAACCTATATATATATATAATTTGTAGTAAATTATGTATAGAATAAATCAATAATAATTACTTAATTAATTATTATTTAGAGTATTAATAAGTTAACTTCTTATTTTTTGTTTATATTTCATAATTTCTCAAACTATTTTGAAAATGTTTAAATTTGGTTAAGTTTGATAAATTATCGCTGTACATTTTGGACTGGTATTTTATGATTGTTGCCCAACCGACTTGTGTTTAGCATATATTACGATATCAGCTTGGCCATTAACAAATCGAATTTGCCTAACTAACACACCTTTATTTAAGTTATAAATGCGATTTTATAGCATAAAAATTTTATTTTTATTCAATGGCAATTTGTTGCTTTGTAACATGCCATATGATAAAATTAAAAAACGAGACAAGAAATTAATGCAAATTGATGAGAAAAAAAGTAAATAAATGAGAAAAAAAAAAGTAAAACCAACAACAGAAAACATAATATGCCGCAGGCAAAAGCAGCGCCGGAATCGCACTTTTACTTTTAATAGACAAGCTCTTACAACAAGTAGAAGTTGCAGTCGAAGTTGACGTCGCAGTCGACGCAGAGAAATACAAAACACAGAAATGGTCAAAATCCACGCATGGCAAATTAAATAAAGTTGCTGAAGAAGTGGTCAAGAGCGGAAAACAAAAGGCAAAACAAGCTGAAAGTTGTTTTCACGGCCCTCTCAGTGCTATAAACTAATTCAAATGAAATGAAGCAAAAGTTACCATTTTAGCTATGAATATGACAAAATGTTTGATGCTAATGTTAATATTATGCCAACAGCAAACGTACGTTCAAGTGGCATCAGCAGCAGCAACAACAACAGCAACAAACATATGAAGAAAATACAAAAAGAAATTATGAAATTTCAACAGTGTTACCAACTTATCAAACCAAACGTTATTGCCACAATAAACAAAAACAAGTTTCCAGTTGATGCTGCTGCTGCTGCTGCTGCTTCTGCTGCTGTTGCTGTTGTTTTTGCCGATGCTGCTGGAGCTTCTACTGTAGCGTTTCATCTTTGAAGAAGTCTAATGAAGTGATCTCAACGTTGCTCGTCTTAATCACTTTCCAACCGGCAAAGCGTGCACAACACAAAATCTCCTCCAAACGATAAACTACTGGACACCAATATGTTGCTGTTGGCCTTAACGGTAAGCTGTAGCCCGATTGAGCCTTAAATGTTTAACTAATTCATTGCAACATTTATTCAAATCAATTAAACTAGTTGGCGCTTGTTGGCTGTGGTCTGACGCAAGAATATCAATATTCGCGCCCACAAGTTCCATTTCAGTTGCCTCTGCAACGTCAGTCACCGCAACCCGTACAGGAACCCACTACATATATAGTGAAAACTTCTGGACCACATGGACGTACCTATGAGCTACAGTCATATCATGCTCCCGCGATTTATGTGGCACACCAGACGATAACTGTACCAGGCCTACAGCAACACCAACAGCAGCAGCATCATGTGCAGCAACCACTGCAACAAGTGCAAGCCAGTAGCTATGTCCATCAAAATCCGCTGTTGGTCAACACCAACTACCAACAAGTGACAGTAACTCCAACAGCAGCAGCAGCACTCGCTCCACTTGCTCCAATCGGTCCCTCCCAGCCAGCACAACAACCAGTTGAGAACTACTACAGCCCACCACAGGCTTTGACAGTTGCCACCTCAGCTCCTGTACAGTCAGGAAGTCAGTATTTGCCACCACAAGTAACGGAGCAGACGCAAGTACAAGCTCAGGCACAGAACTTCAATCCTTATGCGGTTGTCACATTGCCCAATGGGCAACGTGTGTTAGACCCCGGTCATGGATCGGGTTTTATTCCCATTGCAGGAACTGCTCAACGCGTTGGTGATTATTTCGCACAGTCACAGACTTCCTCGTTGGACGCATTAAGCTACAAGCAATCGGTGCCCGGTGAAACTCGTAGCTATCAACGCTTAGTGACCAACTGCCAGCCCAATGGACAATGCGGACAGGTGCACTTAAACCCAGGTCAGATCGATGCGGAATATCAAAACGTATTAACAGAGGCACGTGCGCATACGCAACCATACGAGAAACCAGTACAAACTGCAGTTGTGCCACCCGGCGCCGAGGTAAATGTACAGGGATTTCTGCGCCCGCGTGGTAGACGGACCAATCAAGGTGCTCAGGAACAGGTGGCCAAGTATCCTTTCAATTAAATGTATCGAATTTATTAGTTTCAGTAAGTAAAAATGCATTACATAAGTGTTAAATACTATTGAATTTTCATACACAAAATGTGCCGTTAATTTTTTAATGCTTAAGCTTTAAATAGAACTAATATATTAACGTAAATTGTTGAAAATCTTCTTAGCTTAATAATAAAATACAATCATTTTCTCACCGAGCTTGAAATAACTGTTCTATACCTTTCAGCCAGTTTATAAGCAATAGGTAATCATATAGTTTCATTAGATAGACTATTCGCAAGGACCCTTTGGTATCCTTTATAAGATATATAGGTTTGAGGAGTAGTAACAAAAAACTTCTGGAGTAAAAAGACGCAACATTTGATAAATAACAGTTTATAAAGACAATCTTTTAGTGTTGGTCATTTCTTAAATGTTATGTACTTAATATTATCTTCAGGCAATTAAGTATTAACTTTTAGCAGACATATTATATTTTTTTTAGTAGTATTTTATATTTATTTACATCTGCCAATGCGGCATTAGATTAAATTTTTTAATGTTAACTTTAACAGGAAATTTCCCACTAGGGGACTCTGAATGGTAGGTCAAGTGGATGGAGCCTCAAGAGCCTACGGCGCTGGTCACTGTTATCCAGTAGGTTAATGGCAAGTTGATTTGAGTGGTCTTCTATTCTTTTCATATGTCTTCTGCTAGACCTGGATATTTCGTCGCTTATAGATCACATGTTGAGGTGGTGTTGCGGACATAAAAAGGGGCGTTCACAATTTGCCTCAGTATATTATTTTGACACCTTTAGATTTTTTGCGCGTTTGACGATGCGGCTGTACCCCAAAGTTCTATTCCATAAAGCCAAACTGGTTTGATTAGGGACATATTATATAATGTGCTTAACGATTAAACGTAGAAAGTTAATTTTGGCTTTATTACAGTAAGAACAATACTACCAGTATTTTTTCTTATATTTCTATTTTTAAACAATGAAATAATTTATTTATATTTTGTGTATTATCAATATAAAGGTAGTATTACCTTATAAATAAAATAAATACAAATTTGCATTTTCAGGCAAATAAATAAAAATTTGCACTGTAAGGCCAAAAGTATGCAATGGA
This sequence comes from Zygothrica quintamaculata, assembly GCA_037044455.1. Taxonomy (NCBI): domain Eukaryota; kingdom Metazoa; phylum Arthropoda; class Insecta; order Diptera; family Drosophilidae; genus Zygothrica; species Zygothrica quintamaculata. The sequence continues at coordinate 495,401 of JBAMBS010001342.1, forward strand.
TTTTTTCTTACTTGGCTGGCAACATTGTTGCCAAGCTTTTGATAATTTTCTCTCTTCATTTGCTTACCTTTTATGGATACAATAAATTTGTTTTATTACTTAACTTATTAAATTGCGTATTAGCAGCAAGTGAAAATAACAAGACAGTAACAATTGTGGTAGGTAAGTAACAGCAAGTACTTGAGACGGAAAAATAAAATAGGAGTAAAAATTGTTCTCTTAAAATGACAAAAAAACAATCAAAACAAAATACAAAGAGCTTTAAAAAAAATCATAACAAAATTCCACACTTTATTAGTAAACAAAAAAAAATCTTTAAATACTACAATCATTATGTGAAAACCTGCTCTAACGGTTGCCCAGAACGTTAGGTTAGTCATTTGTTTAGAATCCAAGTGAGACATGACAAGAAATAACTCCATTTATAGCTACTACCTTAGCTAGTTAGTAAACACAAACACGTTCTAAGCCATGACGTCAAATGTGTGCAATCCCAGTAGTAGCTGTTGGGTGTCACATAGACGTGGGTTTAACCTGACAGTGGCTATAAGTCTGGACGAGTAACTATGTCGCTGAAGTTGTCCATTGGCGAGCTAACAACTGCAGCTAAGTCAACAAGGTGTCAACCGGAACAAGGAGCATGTTTATGATGAAGCTTCCGCTGCAAAGCTGGACAGCTCAGTGTGAGACATCCGACAGGTAACACGGAACTGCAGGTGAGCAGTCAGCACTTAAAGTAATCGCGTTGTGAATGAAAAACCCTCAATTTAATGTATTGACAAGCAACGTGTAAGGAACATCAGGTTGAAATTCCAAATATTAAATTTCTTGTTTTTGTTTTCTTAGATATTTAAAGAAATCTTGTCTTTAATCAAAGTCCAGCAGCTTAATGATTATGACAGAGTTAATTAATGAAATTAGCTAATAACACAGAAGACAAAGGTGGAAAAAAAAGGCAAGCAAAGCTGAGACGACAGCCTAAAAGCTATTAAATCCGCATTCCAGTAATTTACCAAATTGGCTAAAAACAAATGCATTTTATAATAAATAAATAATTTATTTCACTGCCTAACAAAATCAAAACAAACAACAAACAACAACAAATGTCACAGATATTAGAAAGTAAACCGCTAGCTGCTTAATTTTCAAAATCGTGATTATACTTCTTGTTCTCAGCGGGGTTTACGCTATAAAGATCATAATCAAATTGATCCCATTCCGGGTATTCGGCACCGCGGGGCTGTGTATTGCCCTTCTTTAGCTTCTGTTGTGCTTTCTTTTCCCGGTTAATATCCACCTCGGGTAGATGCTTGCGAGCATATTGCTCCAACGCATTGAGCGGCTGTGGTGCTCGCACTGGAATTTTTGTCAGGAACTGTGATTCATCCATGCCCAAATCAGTGCCAGGACTCATTTCTGCCTCATAGAAATCGGCAAAGTTCTGCAACTGCATGGACTCCGCCGGATGATGATCATAATAATCGGGCACTATCAGATTATAATTGCCAGTCAATTGCATGGGTAGCTGTGGTCTCGCCGCATAGGCATAGTATGTGCCGGTGCTAGAAGCACGTAGATCGAAGGGTTTTCTTCTAGAATTTTCACTGTAACGTGGACGCGCTTGACACTGACCCAGCAGTAAACTCAAGCAACAGCAACCTGCCAGCAACTAAATTAAGGAATTTATATATCAGCAAATGTTTCATTTGAAAACAAAATAAATTCTTACCATATTGGTTAAATTTTTTACTGCCATTTTTATAGATTAAACACAATAAACAGTTAAAAGAATCTTTACTAGAACTATTTTAAATTTTGGTAATTTGCCTCTCTCTTCCTTTCTCTTTTTGAATCCGAAACTGCTGTTTGCGTTATGTTTAACTCGAGCTTTTAAGCACGTCTAATGTTCTGAACGTATTGTGTGTGTGTTTTTATATTTAAGGCGAGCATCAACAGAAAAAAAAAAGAAGATTTTGCAGCATTTCATTCTGAAATCCGGTTCCCAAGCTCCGATTTCCAACTGTGTTTGAGCAACCCGCAAGCCCGTTGGCTGCTGCTGCTGCTGCTGCTGCTGTTGCTGTTGCTGCCTTTGACTGACAGCCGGAGTGAGTGACACACGCAGCAAACGTCAGTGCAGGTCAGTCTAAGGCAGAAACTGATGCTGAAGCAGTTGCTGCTGCTGTAGCTGTTACTGCTACTGCTACTGCTGTTGTTGCTGCTACTGCTGGTGCAAACACATCAAGTTGCATGTCAGGTTCATTGCATTAAAGTGAAAACAAAAGAAATTTTGTATGCATATTGTTGTTATTGCTTTTTTGTTTTTGTTTTTTGTTGTTGAAAACGAACGAACTATGCAGCTTAATGTGGCATACATTTGCAGCATGAATCATTTGAATATTGGATGTTGAAACGCTTTTGTTTGATTGTCTCCTCATCCGTTTAATGCAATTACTTTATTGGGAAATTAATGCAAATATATATTAATATTAAACGTAAATAAAAAATTTTTAATTACACATGCGATGTACCACTGAACTTTGCTGCAGTTAAACAGTTGATTTTTAAAACATATTTACACACAATATCAAACACACACACAAAACACACACACATACACACACTACCATACTTATACTGATGTTACAAATTGGCATATCAATCAAAAGGTTTTATGAAATGACATTTTAATATTGTCAGCTAATTGCGGATCTGTTGAATGCTGTGCATTGCCTTTAGTTGGTTGACTCTGATCTGAATCTGTGTATTAATTTCGATACAATAAACCCAATTTCAACTGAAGTATGATATAATATAGAACTGCCATAAAATAAAAATGTACATTATTAGGGGTAAGCACATAAAAGTATACGGAAATCTGTAAGTAGGTCACAAAAATTTCGATTACAACTAATTAGGCGCTTAATTAATTAACAAACAATCAAAATTTAACATAAAATAAAGTAGATTAGCAGCTACTGTACTAGTATTTGCTTAAGAAAGCAATTTGATGAAAGTAAAATAAAGTGTTTAAGTATGTAAATAAAATAAAAGATGTGGAGAATGATTCATCTAAGAAATAAAATAATCTTTCTGATATATATAGTTATATACAATTTATTTAGGATCAATTAGGGTCAGCAGTTATCATGGAGAATGCATATTTTGTTATTCTTGTTTTAAGTATGTAGATTTCCATGTGGTTTAATCCACAAAGTGGACAATGAACCACACCTTATTAAGGCCTCTTCTCACTTTAATAAAGGAAAGTATATAATAGTTTCAGACCATGTCAACAACTTCATCCTATGAGTAAAAGACTAAACCAATTGCATAAGCAGCTCTACATTATTTTTGATATATTATTATTACCTCTTTAACCTTCCAAAAGGATAATTAGTCTACAATTTAAAAGCTACTTAATATCTTTTTTGCACCTATAATAAGTGCACTATTTTCTATCTATAGTGTAAATATAGAAGATTGTAAATAAATAATAAACTAATTCAACAAAAAGACTCTAAGTTATCAGTAAATATTAAACGCTAGAATTGTATTCGTTTGAAGTACTTTTTGTAGTCGTCTACTCCCGACTGCAGCGTTCCTACATGTTCTTTTATATAAGTTTTGTTTATACTATCTTAACTTTTTGGCTAGAGTTAAATATTCCTTTTACTGACACTTCGGAAACATCCTCTGCATATAGGCATAAGTTTTGTCTAGAATGATAATTACTTCTACTTATTAAATTAAGAGAACTATTAAGAAATTATAAAATTTTATACTCTAATAATGTTTATGCTCCCGGAACTATTCATAAAAGATCGAAAGAGATTTGTCAACATTAACAACAACAAGAACAAACAAGATTTTAAATCAATAGCAGCAGCAACAGCTGAGAAATTTCTAAAAGATTATAAATGTTAACTCATTTATAAGGCTAAGAAATTATAGTCTTAGAGACGGCCTCAAGTGATTTCCAATAATTTATGTGATATATTTAAAGACAACAGTTTGTTTATTATTATTAAATGTTTTTTTTTCTTAATTTCTGTTTTATTTTTGTTTTATTTCTGCTGTCGAACATAACAAGCAGCTTAACGGACTTGGAAAATCCGTTCCAGTTGAGGCATCCACTCTCCCGGACAGCCCACTGATAACTTTATTAGCATTTGGGGTGACATTATAAATATACAATATAATTCGGTGAATTCCACCAGAAGCAGCAGCTAAATTCTGAGGCTTATTTTGAATTGTTTTAAGCATTTACATTATTCTCGTGCTTGTTTAATTTTATTTTTTTGTTGCTTGTTTTTTATTTTGTTGTTCTTTTCTTTTTTGGTTGTGTAAATTGTGTTTTGTAAGCATGTACGTTAAATTGGTTTGATGTTGTTTTTGTGTTTAACAAAACTTTTTTATTGTGTTCGTTGTATTTGTTGGATTTGTTGGATTTGTTGGATTTGTTGTTGCCCCACCCTGCTCCGCACGCACATGTTTGAGATCAAAGACATGCTGATTTTTTTTGTTTTCTGGAAGCTGAGCTGAGGCCGCGGGTAAAAATATGTTAAAATATTTTGTTGGGAATTTACGCCAGAGCAAAATAAGCTGGACAGCAACAGCAAACAGCAACAGCAACAGCAAAAATAACAGCAACAACAATGCAATAAAACAAACAAAAAGAAGAAGAATTTATATTTTATTTTTTGTTTTTTAATTATTTTTTTATACTTTTATTATATGTTTATGTGGGCGCAGTTTGAAATGTTGATAACAAAATTTCAATTATTTATTAAAGAAAATTGCCATACCATTTTCCCATCTAATTTCATTCATAATGCCTGTCGTATTGGTTGGGGATATTTGCTCGGTTCATGCTGCAATCATGCAGAAGCCTCAAAGCAACGTGCCCCAAAACTTAACCGCAAAATTACATCAACTTGCCAGACGCATCAACGCCCTGCTGCAAGATGCTCAATGCTCTGCGGTTCAATGTACAAACCCAGCGCCTAATACTCTTAAGCCCACAATCCAAATACAGCGTCAACCCAACTGCACATCATTATCCATTCAAAGGCAAATCGAATTAGATTTAATATTCAACAAATACTCAACCACAACAAACTGTGTACATAATTTGAGAGCAATCCTTCAATCGTAGACTTTGACCATTGGTCAGCCAGACAATTCTATAACCGAAGAGCCTCAAAAATGTTTAAAGACTTTAATAATTACATTTTCACATTAAATTGAATAGAAAACTTTGCTTAATTTTAATTTAATTGTTGCATTGTTTTCTAAGTTAATACAACTTGCTGTAAGCTTAAAGATTTATTATTAAGTGTTATTATATTCTGCACAGCTTACAGAACACAAGTAAACTATTAATTAACATTCACAGAATTCTAATAATGATCTTAATTTTCAGTTGCTTAATACTAATAAGAAGTATTTGATATTTGGCATTTCAGGGAAGAAAGATAATACGAGTAATCATGGAAATTATTATTATAAAGAAGTTGATAGTGTTGATAGTATTAATAAGCAATTCATAATATAATGAAAATAAAAAACTTCAAATAAATCCAATTAGTATAAGTAATAATAGTAGTTTCATACAAGAGGTAGAAGTAGCAGTAGAAGTAGTAGTAATAATAGTATAATTAGTAGAAGAAGTGTAGTATTATAAGTAGAAGAAATAGTAGCATAATTAGTAGTAGAAGTATAAGTAATAGTGTAATTACCAGCGGTAGTAGTAGTAATAATAAAAGTATTGGAAGTACTACTGGAAAGAAGCAGAAGTATGAGTAGAAGTAGAAAAAACAGTAGTAGTAGTAGTATAAGTATAATTAGTATAAGTGTTTTAATAACACGAAATATTAGATAAATTGAAATTAATAATATATAAATATATATATATATATATAGTTACATACCTTTCAATCGCGTGTGGACAAATTGACAGCAATTTTGGATGGTAATATTTGAAGCAGGGTTTAAACGTATTTTTATATATTAGAATTGTTCTATTAAATATACAAATATGGATTAACACAGGTGGATATGTTATTTGATTTATGCATATAAAGAATGTTGAGTATATATACATATATAAAGCATATTTCAGGTGTTTTAAAACCGCAATAATATTCCACTGTTTAATATATTAATATATACTTTGGGTTCGTCTAAGAAATTTGTTTTATTACATTTTCCAGTGAGCAATATAAAGTTAATAAGATAATAAATAAGTAAATAATTAAAAATAATATAAAAATATATATATAAATAAATAAATTAATTAATTAAATAAGTAATAATAGTATAATATAGATGTATATATATATATATATATATATATATGTGTGTGTTACTTGCCTTAATAACAAAAAAGTTTTTTAGCCGTTTTAAATCCTTCGTCAGAGCAGCTCATAATAAACGTGGATATGGGTCACCTGTTAAATGAACAAGTTAAGTTCACTATGATATAAATAATGGCATAATTTTATAGTAAATAATTGTCTTGCAGCTCATCGATATGATTTATTTTATAGCAACTATAGGAAGGCAGTTTATTTTCAGAATTTATGAGCTGTTGAGCTGCAGCTTGCAGTTTGCAACAGCAGCTTGTTGGCCACTTGGCAGCATATTTATATTTTATTGACAAGTTTGAGCCTTCTGCAATTATAGGAAAGTGCAATAAAAATAAACAGCAGAGGGCACTTGCAACTGCCACAGGTTTCCTTGCAACGAACTCATAATATGGGTCATTACCATCAAGTGGACTACTTGGGCAGCTGTTGTCATATTTACTGAACAGTCATTAATAACATTTACTTTATCATTGCCTCTCACTTAAGCTGTATGTATGCAACAGTTCAACAAGGGTAAGGCAAGTGTACATAACTAACTTAATATTTAAATATTAACTTGCAACATTAAAATGTCATTTTAAGCTGATGTTGCACACAACAAATCAAAAGATGAAAAAAAAACAATTAAATATCTGCTGACAGCTAAATTATACTTAGAGTGTATCAGATGGAAAACTTTAAGGGGTTCTAGTACAACAACAACAATAGTAGTAATAATAACAACAACAACAACAACAATAACAACAACAACAAAGAAATGTGTAAGCCAAAATCAATAATCTGTGGATTGGTCAGCTAATCATGAAATGATTAAGCGAAAGTTAATACATGTATAATTCGTATGCTTTCACATAGCAATTTCTTTGCGTATGTGTACGTGTATTTGCATATGTGTATGTGTGCATGTGTTTGTAATCTGAGGACCGCCCGTTGACAGCGATAAATCAGCACGTGTGATGAGTCAAAGCAAATGCGAACATGGCTCATTAATCACATATCCAATTACGAGTACATTATTCCAATTCCATACTTACTCGCAGTCGTCAGGTGGTGAGTGAGAGGGGTTTTTGGGTGTTGGTGGTGCAGGTGGCAAGAGTATGTTAGTGGGCTGTACTTTGAGGCGTGGCGTTCATTAGAGCGCTTTTAAGGCCATGCGATTTTCTGTTTACCAGCGCACTAATTGTAAATGCCAATCAGGGGCGGCTCCCCCGAACTCAGACTCATGCATCTATAACCAAAGCCAGATCCTGTTCAAAACACTAAGCCCTTTACCCTATACCCTGTGCCCTGCACCAATCACCATACTCCCTATACAGAGCCCGCTTAGAAGACAAAGCCAACTGTCGAGTTGAGTGCCAGCGTTGTCTAAAGTCGCTGCCTGATTGCGCCAATTGCCAAGCGCCCGGGCACGCACGACTGCCTCATACAAACTTGAAACTAAACAAGAGCCCGTCGACGACATAGCCACATCTCGCATCTCACAACTCGCATCGCATGCTATAGAGACAGAATCCAGGCCCAGCTGGCAACTGGCAGCTGGTAACTGGTAACTGGTAGCTGGTAGCGGGTAACTGGCAACTGGCAACGCACAAAGCCATGCAAGCAGTATACTGATGTAACGAAACGGTTAATTTAGACGGCAATGACAATGACAACAACAACAACAACAACAACAACAACAATGACAACGACAACAGCAATAGCAACAACAACGAAAACAACAATAATAACAGCAACATCAACAACAAACGAAGGCAGTTCAAAAGCTGTCATCACAAGCTAAGGAGACAGCATAGTCGCAAAAGGACTCAGCTTTACCATTTGCATAGGGGCGTGTGTGGGTCCTGCACAATCTGCAATTGAAATTGCTCTTTCCAGTCAAGAGTGTGAGTTTGGTAATTCTCCTCTCCTATATACAAGTATAAGTTTTACTGAATTCTACTGCTATTTCCCTTTGCTTTGTCTTTTCCCATACTCGTATAAAACATTTTTTACTGTTTGTACTTTGAGCTGCTAGCAAATGCTTAGAATTTAATTAGCAACGCTGCCTGATTATGGTCCATTTTAAGCAGCGAGCATGAAATTGGAGCTGCCTTTTAACCAAGCTTAACGCTTAACGTTTGACGCTCAACGTTCAACACAATCCTAAACATGTCTAAAAAGGATAAGAGCACATGAAGCAGATTTTTTATTTACCTCTTAAAAATATTTGATAGGCGACACCCTATGAAACAAACCTAAAGAGCACTTTACCTAACTTTGAGTTATCATTTAAAACGCTCACAATTAAATATGATGCCTGTATTTCTTGTTTAAAAAGGATATTTAGAATACACACATACATATATGGTTCACACATATATGTAATATACTCTTCAACTGAAAAGTTATTATAGTAAAAACCTGGACCATCCTTTCATATAAAATAGCTGCAGCTATAGGAAGTTGATTCAATTTGAATCTCAACTAATTTCTAAATACTTTAATTAGGAGTTACTTTAATTTTATTCAGATATTTAAATAATGTTATATACATTTATACATGTCATACGTAAATATAAAAATTGTATCCTTTTTTACTGAAACTTCAAGTAGTTCAAGATTTGCAGCACAGAAATGCGTTCGTAGGGCGATCGAAGTTGATTTGCAACACAAATCCATTGTTGCGTCTCACAGATGCAACTGGAATAATAGAGCCATAAATCCATTTGGAGTTGCATTTGTTGGAATGAAACAGCTTGGATTTCTTTGTGGAGTTTTTTACAATCATCTTCATCTTCATTTTCATCGTCATTTTCATCGCTATCGTTATCGTCATCGCCATCATCTTCGTTTAGTTGTAGCTTGTGGGTTGTTGTCGCTGTTGTCATTGTCTAGCAATTGCGCTTAACGTTGACATAAAACAATGAAAAACACTTCAACACTTTCATTTTCCAGCTGAAACACTCAGACACACACACACACACACACACACACACATACAACTAAACACACACGCATACATACTTCATAGCTAGCACTCTTAAATACTGCAATATACTTTTTGCGGATTTTTATTTATTATTTTGTTGCTGACAACAGCAACACTCACACATACACAGACACAAACAAACCAATACAAATACACAAAACACATACATACAGAACATACACATAAAAATACTAGCAAACAATTTGCAGCGTTGCACTCAACATGAAGTGTTGCGGTTTTTGTGGCATGTTTTATATTTTTAGAAATTGTTTTTAGTTGCATGTGTCGCTTTCTATCTCTCTCTCTCTCTCTCTGTACATATGTGTGCGTTGTTTTTAACTTGGACAGCATGGTTGGAGCAGCTAGAGCTTAAAGGAGTCCAATGGGTGCCAGAGCAGGCGTGGCTACACACAGACCATTGATGACAGATAAGACACATATTGCACAAAAAGTTTCTCAAGCATAAAAATAGGCGACAGCTGCTGCACACCCACACACACACACACACACACACAACATACATCCAGTAATCTGTTGATAAAAAATAGTCTTAATTTTTTAACACTCCCTGCATATTATTATTATTAATAGGAAGAAGATATTTAATTAAATCCTATTAACCAGCTGCCGCCTTGAGTACTGAAGCACTCAGCAGGGGCGTCATATCACAGCAGATGCACTGCGTGGGCGTAAGCATTGATGTGGGTAAGGGCAGAGGCGTGGCTGCTTCCTGGTTGCAACAGCGTTGGCAAAATACTTCCTTCGCATTCGTATTATACGCTTGGGGTAAGCTAATTAAAATTCATTGTTTTTAAGGATGCAAAACAAAGGAAAAGGATTATGCTTGATATGCAATCGCTTACAGCTGCTGAAATCTGTTGTCCAATGCACCAATTGGCGCCAGGAAACCATCTGCAGGCGCCTGAGCTGCAGTGGGTCTCGTCATGGGCGTGGACGTCGATGTGAATATGGGCGTAAGTGGAACTGTTACAGGTTCAGGTGGCGCCAATACGTATTTTGGAGCTGTTTGAAAGGGTTGTGTATATTGTTGTTGTACTGAAATTGGTGTAGGCAACTGTTGTTGCCTTTGTTCCTGTTGTTGTTGTTGTTGTTGTTGTTGTTGATGCACAAACGCCGATTGTGGCTGATATTGTGGCTTATGTACGTTGACGCCATTGAACCCTGGCAATATTTGAGGTTGTTGACTTGCTAGCCGACCAGGCTGTAAGTTTTTATAAACAAAAAAGTGTTGCTGCTGCTGTTCAATTGGTTGGCGTTGTTTCTGCTTCTGTTGCTGCTGCTGCTGCTGCTGCTGCTGCTGCTGCTGTTGCTGTTGCTGAGTATGCTGCCAATTTGGCACAGTTTGCCCCAATAATTCCTGCAACAATGGCGCCAACGCTTCGCCATCAACAACTTCTTGTATACTATATGCTGGTGCACGTTGTACGGTCAGATGATTTGGCAACTGAGTGGTGCCACCAACAATATCATTCGAATCAACAACACCACGGTCTACGTAGATTGTATACACCACACTGTAAGTAAATGATTCCTCTATAGTTTGACCTGCTTTTCTAAGCCTAAACACGACCTACTTTTTACCTGGCATCACCGGCTGTTCAAACAATTGTGCCTCAATGAGGGGCAAGCAAAGAGTACTCCCAAGAGTCAGAAGCAAAATTTGGCAATTGAAAAACATAACGGAAACACAACCTTCCTGTTTCTAATCAATATATAAACTGAAACCATATTTTTAAGGTTTAAAGGTTTAAGCCCTAGATCAAGCCAATTCCCCTAGAAATAAAATGTGTAAATGCCTATGTATTGACTATTTTTTTGTGCTTTTATGGTTATCATATGATTATCATTTGGGTTTTTTCTTTTATTATTTATATTTATTTTGGCGCTTATTTGTTTAAATATATTTCATATAAATTGTTGTAGATACATTGTTAAACATTCTATTTGAGTGTCAGATAAATATGCAAATTTTATTAAGTGTGAACAATTAAATTTGCATATTTTTTATTTTCTGGGCAATTCTTTGGCAAGAAACGTGATTAAAATTAAATTTTATTTTATTTTTTATTAAACGATTAATAATTGGTTAGTTAAATAACAAAAAAATATATTTAAATATTATATATTGCTGTTTAATTATAGTATATTTTAATAAAATTAGATTTCTTTAATAATCAGACAAGTTATATTTAGTAGAACAAAACTAAGTTTAAGCCGTATGAATTTGATTAAAAATTATACACTTTAAACAAACTTGTTAAAAAAAAGTTATTAACTAAGTATTGACGAATGTCTTTTGGATCAATATTGTCCCTATTCAATCTTAAAACCAGCACTACATCAATACTTCCATATGCGAAGGGAAAGCAATCGAGTCACAGATTGATGCTGCTGTTTCTTCAGGACTTCAAATATACTTGATGACAAGTTAACTCAACTGTCAAAACTCCTTAAAAACATATCACTACATGATTACGAACTTAGCCTTATCAGTTAGTGCTTATCATACAGCTCCCATAAGGGGAAATCTAGCAGGATAAGTATGCTTAAGAGTAAGTTGTCCTAAGTACTAAAAATAAGTGTAATCTAAGAACAATTTGAACATAATTTAATACATTTCACATAAAAGAAAAGCTGTTCAATTTGGCAATTGTAGAAAAAAAGGGATACTACATAAGTTTTCTATATATAGATATAGATCAATCAATTAATCCTTGAGTATTGTCATACTAAAGCTGAAACTACTTGATGTTGTTTCTCAGTTATTCAATTAAGTTGTTTCAATTGAAGTCAAGAGTTAAGTACCGTATGTAAACTGTCACTCAATTCATGTCACAGATGTATGATGGCTTGGTCGTAGATTATGCCAACTGGCCACACCGATGGATGTCAATCTGTAAAATGACAAACACTAAAGGATATCATTTACACGTTGCTCCAGGTTCTGTCATGTTCAAATAGTTGTTGTATGGCATACACTAATACCAATACATATGTGAGCTGTGCATGAGCCAAATGTTATGCCATTAAATTACATGGATTCTGTCTGCCACTGTAACCTCATTCACATCCTCATACTCGTCCTGTTGTTGGCGCCGACCACCAAAGTCATGAAATTTAGTGTTGGCGGCATAATTAGACCATCAATTGCGGAAAACTCATGACAGTCATGAATGGGCGTTTGTATGGGGCAGAAAACCACAGAGTTAGAATCCCGACACACACATACTACATACACACATACAAACAACTACAACCATATACAGAAACACACACACATACAGCATATAGCGAATAAAGTAATATAGCCCGAAAGCATAAACTCATCAGCGTCGGAAATGCTGACAACGAAAGGACAACAACAAAAAAAAAAAACCATATAAAATCCAAAAAAAAAAACTAAAAGCCAAAGCTGGATGAGTCTGTTGACGATGGCCGTCGCTTTTGGCCGACTGTTGCTTACAGCTATTTCGTATGGGCAATATTACAAACACCAACAACACCAACAACAGCAGCAACAACATCAGCACCAACTACAGTAATGGCAGCAGCAGCACCACCACAAACAACAAGTAGAACCACTCGCCATTTTGCAAGCCAAAATGCAAAGCACAAATGCTACTTTTGTCGCTCATAAATATTCACTTGAATATATTTTTGGCTGATGTTGTTGTTGGTTTGTTGTACAGTTTATTGTATGGCTGTATGGTTGTATGGTTGGCTGGTTGGTCGCTTTCATTTTCAGTTTTTGGCCAAAAGGCGCAAAAGTGTGAAAATGTCGACCATTTTTATGACTATTTCTTGTTTTTGTTTTTGGTTTTTGGTTTTTTACAATTTTCCTGTTGTTTTTCTTTCTTTTTTTTATTTTTGCTCTCACAATTTGTGACTTGTTGTGACTGCAAAAGCAGCGGACTGTGAAAGTTAAGCACATAAATTACATGGATATTTTCGCATGGCTAAAAGAAAATTAAAAGCACATTGCCCGAAACCGAACCAAAACACTTAGAATATGGCAATTCAACGCTCTTTACCAACCATACAAGCATATGTGAAGTGCTCTTTTTAGTTAAATTACATGCTCTAATCCACAACTTTTGAGTGGGCTCACAAAAATGAAGCAAAAACCCCAAAAACAACTCAAAAGAACTGAATAAAGTAAAACATAAAAGGCGACATTACGTAACGTAACATAACGCCAAGGGCCAACAACAGAAGCTTTAGCAGACATCAGCTCCAAAGACCTAAACTCCTCCATATACAGCAATAGAAGCAGCAACAGCAGCAGCAGCAGCAACGCCAACAACAACAACAACAGAACGTACAACCACAAGTAGACAAACACACACACACACACATACACACAAACATATATACACAGTGGTATGCAAGGCATAATTCATGCTGATGGAACTGTATGCATGAATATAAGTAAGTATGAGCTGCTGGGTGGGAGGGAGCCGTTCGTCTGCCCTCAACGGCTGAAAATCATATGCATCACGTGATTAAACGCGTCATGCATGAAAATGTAAAATATTATGCTAGAGTGTGAGTAAGATGGATAGAGTTAGTGAGTGAGACAGAGAGAGAGAGAGAGAGAGTCAGACTAAGAGTTAGAGAGAAAGGCAGAGGCAGGCTGTGAGCAGCAGCTCATGGAGTCAACGACTGGCTGGAGAGCGCATAGGATAAAAAAAAAGTAAAGAAAATATATATAAAATATAAAAATAAAATAAAACAAAGAGCAAAAAATTAGACATCGCACGTCATGTTTACTTGACTTGACTGGCAAAGCCCCACCAGAAGGAGAAAAAGTGAAAAAAAGTAAAAAAAAAAAAAGAAGAAAAAAGCTCGTGACCAGCAACGGGAGCAAACAAAACGCCTCAGTAACAAATTTTCCACAATTTTTTCTCATTTAAATGGAGAAATTGTGCGCTGCTGCCACTGACTGAGATGAATCTGGGCAGCACGTGCTGAGATGCCAGTCAGTCAGCTAGCTAACCGTTGCTTGAACTTGGCCAAGAACAGCGCTTGTCACTGCTCTCTAAACAAATGGCTAAGCGACAAAGGGGTAAGAGGTAAATAAGTTCATAAAACTATGCACTGTAATTTGTGGCTTAAATGCAAGTAAATAAAAACAAAACTAAATGTTAAATTATATGCTATCCTGCGCTGAAGGTCATCAAGGACAAAACAGTCATTCAATTCATTTACTCTAGTAGCAATCTACTAGGAACCTTAGTTGTTTATTATAAACATATATATTTAAGAATAGTAGTTGAAGCTACAACATATAGAAGAGACAAAACTATCATTCAATTGTAGAAGAATATATATTAGGCGAATTTTCCAAAGTAAACTAAATGGAAATATTTTCTTTTTGTGTTTAAAGCACATCAGCAGAAAGAAGTTTTTTCTTACAATTGGATTTCCATTAGTTAAACTAAAGTATAAAGTATAAATAACCTTTAGATAAAATAAAAATTTCAAAATTTTTGTATTTTCTGTTTAAGTTTAAATTGCTTTATATAGAAGATAGTAAAAGGTATTATATCAAGTGATTTCTATTATATATAATTTTCAAATAGTTTAATATACTTTATCAACTTTGTTGATCTGTTTACCAAAGGATTGGTCGAACTCCCACTTGAATATTAATGCAACTTTAATACGTATACGCCGCATTAGCCAGGAAACTTATTTCTCTCTCCTCATATATGCATATGGGCCGGCGAGCCTGTCTGCACCCCTTGGCGAAAACTTTTTGCATACATTGTGAAAACGTAGTGGAAATTTATTACTGCAACTTATATATATCATTCAACGGCGGGGCACACTGAAATTATGTCAGCCAAAGAAGCTAAAAGTTTAAGTTTAACTACTTTTCTACGAGTTTTTCGTTATGCAGCACACACCATGGCAAAAACCGACATACATTCTAAGAGATAGAGCGGGATAAAGCGAGATAGATATAGATATAGTGTAAGTGATAGAGAGGAACAGATAGTATAAGAATTTTCTTCATTTGGTGCGCACACTTTGTCGCAGCTCACACTGCACTTTGCTTAGTTGATTATATGCTGCTTACGGTTATACCCTGTAAACACAGAGTACCTGGAAAGAAGTGTACTCGACATGATACTAAATTAAGAAAGGGTATTAAGTTTTATTAAATATACTATATAAGTTACATGTGTTTTTGAGAAGCAGAAATTTTAGTTTAAACTGAGAGGTAAAGTCTTTTGCAAGAAAAGGATTTCAGTTTTAAATATATACTCTATGATTTATAAAGGGTAGCTACTAGTCAACCATTTACAACTTGATAGCACTCGCTTGTCCTTTTTTATGTGGCGCTGCAGCCTACAAAATGTGACAAATTTTTTGTGTCTGTGGCAGATGGGACGCATGCAAGTATGCTAAATGCTGTTGGCCACGCGCAGCTCCTGACACACTTTTTGGATACTTTTGAAGTAGGTTTTTTGTTTGTGTTTTGTTGCTTTTTTTGGGACAGCGCAGTGCAGTGCTGCTGGCAAATTATTGTGAACACGTCTTAACTGCAAGGAAGAGATAATAAGAGAAGCTGATTGTGAATAGGATTTAGTCAAATGTGACAAGCTTTATACTGCCTGCTGCGTGAAGAAGAAGTTTTATTAGCAATACTTTTGATGCTTATGCTACTGCCACCTACTCATTTTAGTTGGTGGCATGTCTTAAAGTCAACTGCTGAATAAAAATAAGAAGAAGAAAAAAAAGGGAAAATTAAGAAGTAGAAAAAATAAAAAATTGTTGAGTAAAAATATAACAAACAGGAAAAGTTTGCAACAGCAAATCAGCGAAAGCGCCAACAAACTATTAAAAACTTTACAACAAGAGAAAAACTTTCAGACAGAGCAGGACTTGGACTTGGACTTGGATTATGCTGTCCTGTCCTGTCCTGTCCTGTTCTGTGCTGTGCTCTACAGTACTGTACTGGGCTATGTCCATATCTGACGAATGCCAAAAAGCAAAAGTTTTTCCTTAGATTCTGCTGATGTTACTGCTGCTGTTGCTCCTGCTACTACTTCTGCATGTTGCAAGTGGATGTAGTATACACAATGTTTGTGCTGATTGCAGTGCAGCAAATAGCTTTTGATTTCACAAATCAAAAGTTTCTTGTGCAACGCACGTGATTTATGCCTGCAGTCGCAGTCGCCATCGTAGTTGCAGTCGCAATCACAATTGCAGTCCGGCCCTGAAGCTGACACTAGCTGTTGCTGACGAGGATCAGCGGTGAGATGCACGACTACACGGTTGAAGCTGTATAAACTTGCTAAAAGCCCAGAAAAACTCGACAATGTTTAATATTAAGAAGACAGGGAGGGGGAGAAGGAGAGAGGAAGAGGGAGAATGAGAGAGAGAGAAAAAAAAGCAACACAATTTTTGGATGAGCGCATTTTAATGCGAACACTTCAAGCCTCAGCTACACTTTCTCCTGGGAAGCTCTAATGAAATCCCCACATTTTTGGAACACTTACATTTAATTGCTAAACACTTGCAGCTTGCTGGGGCAAGAATAAACGCGAACTTTTCTCACTACTCGTGGCACGCGAAATTCCCGTAATGAAAATAACATTGCATACCTTATAGATGGGTAGCAAGTGGCAAGTAGCAAGTGGTGGGGATAGGGATGGGGCTGCAGGTGCTGCAATTCTATTGCTGAAATGCATGTCTAAGCGTCTGCAACTCATAAATAACATTAAATAATAGCTAAGCCACAGAGCAGCTAATAAAGTGTTGCAACAAACAAGCAGCTGCCGTATTTCGGCTGCCAAACGCCAGAAAGTTTTCTTAGAGTTCTCCAATTAACAAACAGCAACACAAAGGCACTCCTAGGATGTATACGACTAGAAGATATGCTATAAAAGAAACGAGTACAGCTAATGATAGTTTCTTGCTTTGTTAAGAGACAGGGGAACTACACCAAATCACAAAGATCTAGCAGAAAGTGCAATGAAAGGATAAGAGGCGAGTATCAGCTCTTTACAAATTAATTAGATTTAGTTTAAGCCATTTTAGGCATAGAGTGTCTAATAAGAAACAAGAAGAAAGAGCAACATTTTATTATTGCATGCCTTAACAGGTGCATGTAGACTTGGCCAACTAATGTAGGCCAATTAGTTGTAGTTAAGCGCAGCTTATGGCCCACTTAAGTTCGCCCACAAATGCTTCTCAGCCAGATAATTTTTGTCCTTGTAGCTACAATGGCTTAGCATAGTTTCTACTGTACGCGCCTTAAATATATGTAATTGCAGTTGTTATTGTTATTTAAGTTGTTGTTGTTGCTGGTATTGTTGTTGTTACCACTGTTGTTATATGTGGCACGTGCAACAACAATCCAAAAATGTTGCAAACAATTTCTGTAAAGGATGGAGAATGGTAGACTAGCTGCAAATTGTGAACAATAAAGCAGCTTTGTTGCTGTTTGAAAACCAAACACACACACACATATACAGGCAGACACACACACATATACATACATAGATATACACGTGGTGGAAAAATATCTTTTAAGCTGCTCCTGCCCAATGCCTGTCATGTCATTGAAGCGTAAATGAGACATTTGCGACGCTTGTTTAATTAAAATAAATTTTAATTTAATCAAAATTTGTCTCTCCATAACAAAAATAACAACAACAAAAACAATACTAACAGCAACAACAACAACAGCAACACAAACACCAACAACAGCCACAGGAATTACAACAATAAGCAACAACACCGCCTGGCATTTAACATTAAAATTGTTCGCATAGTTTTTGGTAACTGCCCCGCCACCCCCATAAGCCATCTCCCATGCCAGACAGCTGACAAAGTCTCTACACACACACACTTGCACACACTCACACACACTTATAAAGATAGTTATACAATTTGTGGCATGCGTGTTGCTTACCTAATTGTCTAATATGTGTATACGTGTCAATTGTACAGGTGTAATTGTGGGCGTGGTAGTTAAGGAAATGCTTGAAGTAACATTTGATTAATAATTACAAAATGTATAACCATTTGGATAATGATATAATTATATGAATAAAGTTGCAAATGGAAGGAAAAGTGTGTTTAGACCAAGTGTTAACTTTAGGTTAAAATTTTAGTTTAAATTTTTAAAGTGTTAAATTTTACCCTTCTATTTCCTGTGATTGTCCTATCATTTCCAATTCATTTCAATATACTTTTTTATAGATTCCTTTTACACTTTAATTGTGTTTCATTTTCTGGTCTTTTACACAATTCTCCCTAATGTAATGTCCTGCGTAGCCTTCCTTTGAGTTCAATATCAATAGTTTATGTAATAGTTTAGCTAATAGATGAAAACACAACTCAGGCTTCCTTCATAGTTTTTCAAAGGATTCCTTTATTTGAATATAGTATATATACAATAATATCACTTGGGTTGTAGTTGGACAAGGGTGAATCGTTTATTTGTTTGAACATGCAAATGCAATAAACACATATATTGACACCAATTCCCGCAGGATATAGCTATAAGTGCACGATGGGGAGGGAGAAAGAGAGAAAGAGCGAAAGAGCGAAAGCGAAACTGTGAATAAAGCAATTCAATTAAATTGCTTGCTTAAAAGAAAAGTTTGTAATTTAATTTGGTCTCGTTGCAGCACAGGACGAACAGTTAGTTTGTGTTTCAGCCATTGTTTCAATTTATTTGCGACAGTGAGCGAGTTTTGCGCACTTTTATTAGATTTCGAAAGCGAATTTCAGCCAAACAGTATTCATCGTTCTGCATGCACCAAACTGACGTATGAGCTATATAAAAAGGCAAGTAACAGGAGCCAAACCAATTGGCAAACATAAATGCAATTTAAGTCCTGCACCCAACAAATGTTATTACAATTAAAAAGAGAGCAACTGCAGCATTCGTTGAGCAAAAAGCGCACTGAACCCATGAAAAATGCATATTTGGGCTTAACCGAAAAATAAACAACGACAACAACATGCCATGGCATGTGGCAACATAACATTTTTTTCGCACATACACTGCATGCAAGTTTTTTGCCCAACGCATGCCGTTTCGCCAATGCCCAAAAGTATGCAACAATAAATTTTACAACGAACCAA